>JAWWLV010000005.1:28132066-28142337 GCA_035041135.1 Platyrinchus mystaceus | reverse complement strand
GAGCCAGGGGAACCTCTGTGGTTTCTCTTTGGGATGATCCTCTCTGGGACTTGCATAGCCTATCTCACCCCATGTCACCTGCCTGTGCCCTGACAGCACAAATCTGTAAGAGCAGGAAAAGGTGAGGGTGAATTTGCACCACTGTGGAGGACTGGTCTCTGGCAGAATTGCCAATGCCAACCCAAATCTGAGCAATGGGCTTTTCCTGCCCTCTGGGGCTAGGGATTCTCATGTTTTGTTTGCATCAGTGAACGAGTTCACAAGCCCCCCCAGGAGTTAAACTCTGGAGGAACATTCTCCTCTCTCTTCCAGGCTTGTGTCAGTTGCCTCCTCAGTCTGTCATGGAGAAGGAAGTAAATGAGAAGAAGAAAAACCAAGTGAAATGGTAAGTCATTCCCCAGAGCCCCAAAAGGGGTTTTTTGGGGGATTGAAAAATCCCTGGAGTTTTGGGGGCAACAACACACAGGCTCACACTCTGCAGCTGCTCCCTGTGTGTATGGCAGAGGCGAGGGGGGTGCTCAGACCCAGCCTCCCCTTTACTCACTTGAGCCAATGTAACCTTTGACTTGACACTGGTATTTTTGCCTGTTGGTGAAAGGAAGAAATTAATTTGGGGTACTTAAGCCTAAAGCTTGCTTGGGAGTTGGGGAAGCGTGCCAGGGTCCCCAGGGACTGAGAGATAAAATGGCAGAGAAATTAATGGTAATAAGTGCAAAGTAATTTGACTGGGAAGAGGAAAAAAATCCAACCTGAGGTGTCCATACAAATTGTCTCATCTCTCAGCACGGAGACCTGACTCACTGTGAACAGGTATCTAAACACACCAGTGTGTGGTTCCCAGGCAGGTAAAAGGCTAAGAAATATTAGGGTATGAATGAGATAAACCCAGGAAAGTGGGTGATGTATTAATCCATAGTTCACCTACATCGCTGTAGGAGAAAAGCGGTAGAAAAGTGAAATACAGAATTGCTCTACAATACAAGGTTAAACTCACATGGCCTTTTTTCAGCCCACCAAAGGTGGGACATAAAACTCTGAATTCTGTTGAGAAGATGAACTGGAAGCAATTCTCCAGTTCACCATGTATCCTTGCAATACTTGATGGAAGTGAATGTGAGGGAAACTAAAGGGCACTGCCTTTCTCATGCTGCATGCAACGTCCCTGCAGAGAGCAAGGGAAAAACTAAATTTCAAAAAACCCCAAAACTGGTTTGATGAAGTCTTTTAACAGAGAGCCACCAAGATGAAGGGGGGGGAACAGGTGCAACTTGTGGCTAATGAAGTGAAAGACTGATTGACTGATATGAGGCAGCTCATATAAATGTGCTGTATAAGGGACAGGATTTGGGTCCAGATAGGCCAAGGTTCCCGCTTGCATTCGAATGCAATAACAACAGGGATGCAGAGGACTTGCACTCCAGTTCCTCTCAGCCCTGCTGACACCAGTCTTTCTCCTGCCTCTCTTTCCTCTCTGATTCATTAAGGTTTGGTCTGTCCTTTGATGAAGTCCTCAAAACCGAGTGTCTGGTCTACATGGACACGCTCGCCTCCTTCATCGGTGCCAAGCCCAGCTTGCTGGGGCTGCTCTGCAGAGACCCCTGGCTGGCCCTCACCATTTTCTTCGGCCCCTGCTCCCCCTACCAGTACCGACTGGGGGGTCCTGGGCACTGGGAGGGGGCACGCCAGGCCATCCTCACCCAGTGGGACCGGACCCTGAAGCCCACAAGAACACGGGTGCCTGCTGGCTCTTCCAGCTCTTTCCCCTCTCTCCTGATTGTGGTGGGGTTCCTCCTACTCCTGGCTGCCATCATCTTTGGCTTTTAGAGCCTGTTAATTTTTTGTTCTTGTCATGGGGGACGTTATCTCGGGTCAGACATCTCCACAGTGTGCCGTGGGATGGGGGGAAAAGGATTTAAGCACATGGAACAAACTTTATTCTGCAACCTGCAGCACAAACCTTTCTCTGCCCCAGCTCACCCCCAAAGCACAGCTTTGCAGACTGCTGCTGGATATGGCAGCCTTCCCCCAGTGTCTGTTGCTCCCCTGCTCTCCTGCCCACTGCTGGGAGCAGAGCATGGCTTTATGGCATAATTGTGTATGGATCACACCAGCCAGGATGCAGCAAGGACAAGACTAGCCCTGCCCCAACTCACCTGAGAACCAGGGTCTTTAGTCCAGCAAGGGTTTATCTGGGCTAGGAATGCAGGTCAAGCTGTCTCTTTTCCCAAACTTAAAACCTGTGACCCAAAAATCCCAGTTTGGGTTGAATTGGTGCATCTTTCCAATGAAAGGGCCCTGGTTGTGGTTTGTCACCTCTGAAACTGGGACTGAGCACTCCTGGCTTTGTTTTCCTTCATTCCCCACCAGTGGATAACCCTAGGGCTTTTTTGTGTGTGGGGGGAGACTTTAAATGAATAAAATTTTATCAGCTGTGTCAGGAGCCTGCTGCAGGTGCCTCGCTGTTGTCTCCCTGTGTGCAGGGAAAGAGCTGGGAAGGTTCGTGTCTGATTTGGGGCTGTGCCACAGGCAGCTCACAAGGTTGAGGTTGGGAGGGCTTTCACTGAGCCCCCAAAATTAGTCTGCACTGTGTTTCATGTCCTCCATCCATGCTGTCAGCTGGCAAAGGGAGTGTGTTTTGCTGATTTCCTGGGTGTGCCAAGTGAACGCCTGCCAGGCGCAGGCATTGCAGGAGGGGATGGATCAGGACAACCCCAGGCTGCTGCCTGGGTTGGGCCGCTGGCCAGCTGCAACGTGGGAGTCCTTGCAAGCACGTTCCCTTTGGGATTATAGTCTGGACTTTTACCCAGCACCGCCGTGGAGATGTGGAGAGCTTTCTTCCAGTGCGTTTAAGCACACAAGGTGGGGCAGTGCAGCTGTAAAGGTCAGCGGTGCAAGAGCCGTGGCGACCTGCCTGGACTTCAGCCTTCCCTTCAGATCTGCGGCAGGAGAAACTCGAAGCAAAGTTCGGCTGAAGCCTGAGCAGCGAAGGCACGGCACTGTCCTGCAAGGTTTGCTCCTCACTTCTCTCCCCATGGGTTTTGCAGGCTTCCAAAGGGGGCAGAGAGCTCTCCAGCGTTTTGGCATTTGCCACCGGCTTTGCCTCCCTGCTGGCGGAGGGAGAGGGGTGTTGCAGGGACCCTCTGGAGTAAAACTGTCTGTATCCAGCACTGGAAAAGAAGGCTGATTTTAGCATGTCTCTACCCTTTTCCAAAACCAAAGGAGGCTCCAGAAACAGGGGACAGGCAACTGCTGGCGTGTCCTGCCCTGTTCCTGCAGGTCAGGGAGTGGCTCAGTCTGGGCTTTTGGATCCTGAGGGGTTTTTTTTGCACCTCCTTCATTTTTTCCCTGTCTTTCTGCACTTTCCTCCAGTTCCTGTTTATGTTAACTTACTTTTTGGCACACAACTGATAGAAAAAGATTATAAATTACTCTTTCTGCAGATTCTGTAGTGGGAGTGTTTGTTATCTAATCAAAGTTCACGTGGGTTCCTTTTCCCTAGTTTCTTTGCTTTCCAGTCAAACTCGGTGCAGCTAGTTTACACACCCCGGGGGCTTTGAGTTCCTCGCCTTTATACCCCGCGTTTCCCGGGTTTCTTACCTTTTGTGTGCTCTGTAATCCCAGCCGCGCTTTCACGATGCTGTCTAACTTGTGAATGGCTCCAGCTCAGTCAGGCATCACTTTTTTTTCTCTTTTTTTAAACCCTTTTTGTTTTCAAGAGATTGCTCTTTAATGGGAAAATAAAAAGGAAAGCGTGAAAATGAGCCATCTTAGCTGAAATTGTTTCTTGCAAAGGTTTCAGGAGGAGCACTTTGTGCGGGCAGAAGATGCGAGCCCCTTCCCCTTCTTTGCATGCCCTGGTTTGGGCTTGGAAACGGAATAAAATGAAGCAGCAGCACAGTGAAATTTAAAAGTGTCTTTTTCCCCACATGAAGGAGAATTGTTGGACCCTCGGTGTGGGCTTAGCACAGCAGGAGGGGTAACGAGCAGCATCTGTCCATAGTGCTTGAGTCAAGATCTGGCCATGGCTTTCTCCAGGAAGTTTTCCTTGTTGGCTGGCCGAACCTACAGCCAGAGAAGACCAGGGGTGTTTTTCTAGGGACTGGAAGAAAGGATTGGTGTTTCTGCTAATTCCTGGGCTGTCTGGTTTGCAGCTGCTCTCCCACGGGCCCATTCCCTGCTGCAGGACAGCAATGGTGCGGCGCGTGGCTGTCATCGGGGCCGGGGTCGGTGGTTTGGCCTCTGTCAAGTGCTGCCTGGAGGAGGGGCTGGAGCCCACCTGCTTCGAGAGGAGCGAGGACATCGGGGGGGTCTGGCGGTACACGGTCAGTGAGCTCTGCCTGCGCGGGGAGGGTTGTCCCTGGGTTTGTCCCCTCCCTCGGATACGCTTTGCCTGCAGCAAGGAGAAGAGGGTGGCCATGCCCTCAGGGACTGTCCCTGTCCCAGGCACAGGTCTCCCTCTGACTCCAAGTTGGAGAAGGAAATGGAGGGAGCAGAAACCATGGTCACCAGGCACTTGTCCTGGTTAATTTTTTATAATCAAATACAAGGAGGAAAAAACCACTCAGATACTTTGGGCAGAGAAAGTCTTTCTCTGCTCATCTTCAAACAGCACCACTGGCTTCACACAGGACTCCATGAATGATACGAGAATCAGCGTGTACCGCTCGGTCATTACCAACACCTCTAAGGAGATGTCCTGCTTCAGTGACTTCCCCTTCCCTGAGGACTTTCCCAATTACCTACCCCACAGCCTCCTCCTGGAGTACTTTCGGATGTATGCCCACCACTTCGACCTCCTGAGGCACATACGCTTCAAGGTGAGCAGGGACCCCAAATTCCATGGGCAGAAGACCCACCAGTAGCTGCAGATAGCAGGGTGTCACCCAGGTGGGACAGGACAATGCCAGGTGCCATCCCACGAGGACTACGTGCCTTCTGCATCTTGAATGCAGGCTTTAGCTTCATGTTTTAAAGGCTGCTTAAATACGGGCTGCATCTCCCCCCTCAGTGCCATTACCAGGGGAAAGGTGCAGGGTGGGATTTTACAGTGTCAGGGGTGACATGCAGCTCCCTAGGGACCCAGCCTGCCCCCAGTAGCCCCAGCACTTCACAGGCATATCTCCAAAGCACAACATGGTCTGTGACTACTGTTTTTTTGGGCTTTGGTGCAAGACAACAGCTCTCAGCGTGAGAAAGTGCCCAGACTTTGCCACCTCTGGCCAGTGGGAGGTGGTCACCGAGACCGATGGTATCCGTGAATCCCACGTCTTCGATGCTGTCATGGTTTGCACTGGCCATTACCAGGAGCCTTACTTACCACTGGATTCTTTCCCAGGTAAGCCCTGTCCCAGCAGTGGGGGGGAGGAGGGGGGGTTCAGCTGACCCTTGAGGTTTTGCTCAGCACCTGTGGGTTCCTCGGCTGCATTTTCCTCTTAAAACCTGTCTGCTCCACAGAGCCCTTTACACTGGGAAAAGTGGGACCCTCAGCCTGTTGGAATGGTGAGGGCCATTCCCAGGAATGGGGAAAACACCTAGTAAAGATGCAGCCAGGCTTTTGAATGAGGATTTGCAAAGCAAGATGGAGCAGTGGAGGTGCAGGGGGGTGGCACCACCCAGGCAGTCAAGACTTCCATGGGCTTTTCAGCTACAAGCAGAGGTGGGAGGTAGAGGGTTGGGGCCTCTAGAGGATCTGGGACAGTTAAATGTATCTGGCAGCAGGAGAAGCTCCCCCCTTTCTGCCTAGGCATTGGCACTCGCTTCAAAGGCCAGTACCTCCACAGCCAGGAATACAAAGATGTGGAGGCTTTCCGGGGAAAGCGGGTCCTCGTGGTCGGCATTGGCAACACCGGCGGTGACGTCTCCGTGGAGCTGAGCCACGTGGCTGCCAAGGTACAGCTCTGCAGCGGTGCAGAGCTCAGCCAGGGACCAAGAGAGCGAGGGGTTTAGGTTACCCCAATTTTTTTATTTTTTCAATTAAAAAAAGTGCTTTTTTTAAAAAGCTTTGCAATTCCTGGAGAGTTTGGGCCACCTGAGGAGTGGCCATTCAGCAGCTGTGGGAACTTTGTAGAAGCTTTCACAAGCTGTTTGGTTGATCTGGATGCCATATCCTTCCCTCAGGATAACCCTCTGAGCTCCCAAGTGCTGAGATGAGATTTGCCATTAAGAGCAAAACCAAAAACGAGATGCCTGGACAGGAAGCTGAGACCTGCCTTTTCTCCCAGGTGTTCCTCAGTGCCAGGAGCAACACGTGGGTGATCAGCCGGATCTCGAACCATGGCTTCCCCTTCGACATGGTCAGCACCACCCGCTTCAACCACTTTCTTGACTGGCTTCTCCCATCAGCCCTCACAAGGAGGATCCGGTTTCGGAAGTTCAATTCATGGTTTAACCATGCAAACTATGGGTTGGCTTCCACCAAAAGGTGTTTTTTTCTGATTGTTTTGTTGGTTGGTCAGGGGGTCTTTATAACGTAAAATGCTCGATTTTTGATTTTGGGGTGTATTTGTGCAATAGCAAATCATTGGAAGGGAGCTCTGACTACAAAAGCTGTTTCAGGTCCCACCCAGGTGCTAACACCTTCTTTTCCCTCTGCAAGCTCCAAATTTAAGATGATTATCAATGAAGAGCTGCCGTTCTGCCTCCTCTCTGGGACTGTTGTGTTGAAGCCCAGCGTGAAGGAGTTCACGGAAAGCTCCGTTGTTTTTGAAGATGGGACAACGGAAGAAAACATTGACGTGGTGCTCTTTGCCACGGGCTACATCTTTCCGTTTCCCTTCCTTGAAGAGTCAGTTCGCAGCCTCATTGACGATAACCGTTCCCTCTATAAATGCATCTTCCCTCCCCAGCTGGAAAAGCCAACGCTGGCCATCATTGGCTTGGTCCAGCTGACCGGCTCAATCATGGTGGGATCAGAAATGCAGGCTCGCTGGGTGACGGGGATCTTTGCAGGTAGGAAACAGGGGGGTCTGCTGGGGTGGGAGGTTTGGGGCAGCCTGACCTGCTGTCCACAGAGCCCAGGGCACATTTCAGCTCTTTGATGGCCATGAGCATCAGTGGCGTTGTAGCCTCTGTCCACCAACTGCATCCCTGTATCCCTGCTGCTCCAGATGTGCTGCTGTAACCAGCAAGCATGAGCACTCTGGGTAGGGGTGCTGGGAGCTTGGGAAGGGGGTGAACCTTTCAGCTTGAAGTGCTGCTAAGGTCTCTGGTTTCTCTGTTCTCAGGCAGAAACAAGCTCCCTCCTGCCAGCAGGATGATGGCTGATGTTTTGAAGAAGAAGCCTCCAGTCAAAAGGTGTGTGATGCTCCTGTGCTCTGGATGTGATAGGTGCTGTGTGCCAGGATAACCCCAGGGAAAGGGGGGATCTGTGGCAGTCGTGGGAGCAACCTGCCTAGAACACACAACTCTTCTTGGATACATTTATTACCTCAAAACCTGCAGCGAGGTGGGGAAATGCTCTTGTGGCTCCTTTATGGGTAATGGTCCAAGACACCATAAACTGCTCTGAAGCAGTTTATGACAAGACCCAGGACTTGCAGGTCCCCTCTGCCAGGCCTCCAAGCCTTGTCCTTGTTTCTAGCATATCAAGATGGAGGTTTGGTTTCCTCTAGACTGAGGGTGCCATCTCGTGGCTTTTTCCTCCCAAATCCAAGCGGTGGAGAGCACTGGGTTCAGGGCCAAGCCCCACCCAGAAACCCCACTGGAGCCAGGCAATGTGGGTGGGGGACAATTTGTGTCAGTTTTTGACAGGTCAAGATGAATATTAGACAAGGCTGTTGTGTATGTGGAAGCTAACATATGCCTTGTTGGCACTGGGATTTACAGGAGGTTGAGATGTGCCCTCAAGGATGTGGGATGGGTGATGATGGAGGTGCTGCCTGCCTTGCAGCAGCTTTTGAGAGCAAGGAGGGGATCTCGGGGTGCAGGCTTGCTTGGGTCTGCCAACAGGGCAGGGCTGGCTCATGGGACACTGATGAAAAGCTGGGACAAAACAGAGCCACAGGGATTACGACCAGGAGCCCCAGTGACTGCACCACAACGTTACACAGAAATATGGGAGCCTGAGGTACAAGGGAGACAACCTTCAGGGTGTCCCAAAATTGCTGAAGCAGATTCAGCACGTCCTCCCTCCTGAGAGGGATGTGAGGCCTCGAGCAGAAAAATCCTGGAGGTCCCTTCCAGAATGGGAATCTTTATGCATCTCCCAGGTTTTCCCAGTCCCCTTGGCATTCTTATCTCTGAAAGTCTGCATCTCTGCTTCTCAAAATCAGCCAAATTGACACCTGTGAACCTTAAGAAAGGACATAGCATTACAAAGTAAAGCAGTATTCAGCTAGAACTGGTTTTGAGGCTACAACCAGAGACAAAAGAAGCTTCTGCCTATTCCCTGCCTCAGGTAACTGCTGGGACCAACCCCACAGAGGCCCCTCCAGTGCCTTTAGCTTTATTTGGGGCTGAGGAAGCTCGACCCCAGAGACTGGGGCTTGAATGCTGTCTGAGCCCAAAGCTTTTGCTTTCTGTAGAGCTGGACACTGAGGTGGGATGATGCCATTTGATTTTTATTTTTTATGTCCTACTGAAGGAATCCATCCGAGAGGGAGAACCTGAAGATGAGTTTTATCAGCTACACAGATGAAATCGCTGCCTGTGCTGGTGTGAAGCCCAGCGTGCTGAGGCTGCTCTTGACGGATCCCTGGCTGGCCCTGGCCATCTTCTTTGGGCCCTGCACGCCCTACCAGTACCGGCTGGTGGGACGAGGGGCGTGGAGCGGGGCCAGGGACGCCATCCTGACGCAGTGGCAGCGAACACTGAAGCCCTTGAGGACTCGCATGGTGGCTGAAGATTCTGACCGCTCCTCTGGCTACTGCTGGATGTGCCTCCTGGCCCTGCCCGTGGCTCTCACAGCAGGTTTGCTCCTTTCTAAACACCCCCAGCTGGGCTGCAGGCCCTGGGCAGGTCCCCTGCTGTAGGAGAAACCTGGCGAGCCCCAGTCCCAGATGAGCTGGGGATGGTGTGAAGCTGTGTCGCTGCCTGGCACTGGTGGGAGCCTGGATGCCAGGAATGTCTGGTGTCCATCTACCTCCTGCTGCTGTTTCACACCCACCAAGGGCCGTATGGAGCATTCAGCCCAAACCTGCTGCGCTCCACACCAGCACCA
Source organism: Platyrinchus mystaceus (assembly GCA_035041135.1). Taxonomy (NCBI): domain Eukaryota; kingdom Metazoa; phylum Chordata; class Aves; order Passeriformes; family Tyrannidae; genus Platyrinchus; species Platyrinchus mystaceus. Next base: position 28,133,180 of record JAWWLV010000005.1, on the reverse strand, counting down.
GGCTGGATCTCCAGAGGGCTTTTTGGAAGAGCCATTTTGGGATGAACTGGTGTGCACAAGGCCAGCCTTCCTCCCTCCCCCAGCTCACCCAGAGCTTCCTCCCTAAAATTTCAGCAAGACCCTCAACACCTTAGATTTTCTGAAACAGGAACTGTAGATAGCTTTTTATTTGTCTGGTAAGTTTTGCGACACCAAGAAGGGAGCCACAAATAAACCTCACAGATTTGGTCTTCTCTGACAGTTTCATTAACGGTTTATGAGTGGGCAGAAGGCAGAGCCTTCCCACGCACCCACGGGTGCCTCCATCAGGGGATTTTGCTGCACACTTGCCCTTAGGCTGCAGCCACTTCCCTGGGGGAAAGCACGTCCCCATCCATCTGTCCCGCATCCTACCGCAATGGAGCTCCTGCGGGGTGCTGCTGGTCCCGCGTGTGGGGCCGGGGATGGGGCAGGGGATAGGGACCGGGATGGGGACCCAAAGGGGGACAGGGGTGGCGACCGGGATGGGAACCAGAAGGGGAGTGGGACCCAAAGGAGGACCGGGATGAGGCTGGGCATGGGGATGAGGACGGGGGTGGCAAGGGGGACCAGGATGAGGACGGGGCTGGGTCTGGAGACTGGGATGAGGACGGGGACGGAGACCGGAATGGGGACGGGACAAGGGATAAGGACGGAGATGAGGACCCGGGACGGAGATGGAGACAGGAATGGGGACCCAAAAGGGACCCGAAAGGCGACCCAAACTGGTCCCCGCCGGCGCCGGCAGAGCCCGGCCCCGCCCTCGGCCTCATTCCGCCAGGGGGCGCTCCCGTCCCCGCGCTCCCGCCCGACTGCGGCACGGCGCGACCACGTGACCCGGCGGCGCGGGGGGCGGGGCCGGGCGGTGCGCGCCGTGCGCGGTGACGTCAGACGTCGTTGGCGCCCGGCTTGGCCGCCCGCCATCTTGGCCCCTGTGTGTAAGCGGCCGAGGCGGCGGCGCCGGGAGCGGCAGCGGCCCCGCCGACACCGCCACCCGCGGGCAGCCGAGCGCCGCGCTGCGCGCCCGGTAAGCGCCCGTGCCCCTTCACGCCCCCGCCGCGGGGTCGCGGCGCGGCACGGCGCCGGCGGGAGCGAG
>JAWWLV010000005.1:28105070-28125396 GCA_035041135.1 Platyrinchus mystaceus | reverse complement strand
ATTTGGCATCTGCAAGTTGAAAAGCTAATTGGATGAAAGCACTTACATTGTTCTGTTCCCAGAAGTAATGAGAATGCATATCATTATGATGCTCTCTTTAATTCTATAGAAACTGTTCTTTTTTTTTTCTTTTTTTGGTCCTGGCTTCCTTCCAGAACTCCAAAACTCCTGCCTCAATTAAAAATTTACAATTTAAAAAAGTTTCTTAATCAACTGCATGAAACTGGAAAATAAAAAATCTGTCTTGCAAAAAATTTGCTAAACGCTTAGTGACAAGTCAAAAATCACTTGTCAAGACATTGTCAGGCTAAGAAGGAAGAAAATAGCCTGCCTTAAAAGTGACCTGCAAAGAAGTTTTGGATCTTATGTCTGCAGAAAACGATACAGTTTCCTTTGAAACATATTCAGAAATGTAGCAAAACATCTGAGTTGTGATTTATGTTTGAGGATTATCAGCACATGGGCAGAATAGCTGTGTTGGGTTAGTGCAGGAACTTTGTGCTGTGCTGGTTCTGACTTAGGTGTGACACACACTGGAATTCTCTACTTGAATATCTTAAAAACCCCTTTCTGGCAAAGAAGCTGTACTTTGATAACTTTAAAACGGGCTGGCACTTGAAGGAAAGGTCCTAGTACAGTTCTTGGTGGTTATTCATATTTGTTGTTTTCACTTGAGCTGTGGTTGTGGCATTGAGTTTCTTTCCACTGGTCTGGTTCACGTAGAACAGATGAATAAATGAACTGGACACTTGCAATACCAGGGAAGGCCGTGGTGTATTTGCCTGGTTGCTCTGCCCCACTCGTGAAATTTCAGTGTAGTCACTGTGGTGTTCTCATGTCATACAGATTATAGTCTTTTCAGCCTCTAGAAGCTTTTTATTCATGTGTCAGTGAGAAATAAGATCTGATTTTCATTGCTGCCTTGTTGTGCCTCAACCTGAACTGGGAATTGCTCTGGAAAGCAGTGTGAGCTCGTTCCACCAGCCTGTCAGTTGTTGCTCTGTGAGTTTGCAGGCAGACATCTGGAGAAGCATTTCTTCAAGCACTCCCATCAGCAGTGGGAAGCTGTGTGGGACAAATGCAACCTTCCAAAACCAAGACAGAGTAAGGTCTGCTGGATCAGTTTGTACCGAGATCATTCTGGACTGTTCCAAGAGGGGGCAATACTGAACCCAGTGAGTGTTTGGTTCAATGGCACATAGTGGGTTTGTGGTTCTCATCATTTTGTGGTGCTGTGGTACCTGCAGCTGTGGTGTGCAGCTTCAGCCTTGGAGTCCATTCTCTTTAGTATTTGATTGTATGCAAATGCAGCATGTGAGCCCAAGGAACTGTCCCTTGTGTTGCAAAGCAGTTTGAAAAAATGATCAGTTTTCTAAAATCTGGACATAGCAGATGTTGGATATTCAGTTCAGAATTGTGATGTAAATATTCCAAGCAGAGTGGCTTCTAGGGAGCTGGTGTATTGATTTTAGTCACAAGCTGTATAGTTCTTAATTTTACTTAACTGTACTTTAGGTGTTTAGGGGGAGACTGTTCGTGGCTTTGCTTTGCATGAATGGTGGAACATGGAGGTGACGTCTCTTGATATCCCAGACCCGTAGGCAGCAGTAGAGGAGTTTTTGTTTAAACTGTCTGATGACACTTGTATTTTTTTTCATTATAACCTCTGGGAATTCAAACAATTACCAGACACGAAGTACATTGAAGGGAGTTTCTTAATTTGAACTTGTTTGATACTCAACTTTGATAATTGATACTTTTTAAAATCTGTTTATATTTTAATTGTGAAGTTATCATTAAAATACAAAGAAGAGTACTGAAACTGTAATTATAAAACTAAAGCAGACAGAGGTATTATATCCTCTGCATGTACAGCAGTTGAGAAGTGAATACGATTTTTGGGGAGGGAAATTTACTAATTTCAGCATTTGCTTCATAAGAATGGCTGTATTTATGCTGGAGTGCTCCTCTGCATTGTCTCTCTCTTTCCTTGTAAAAGACAAAAGTAAATCCAAGAGCTGTGTTCAGGAACAGCTTCCCTTATCCACTAGAAAGCTGGAGACCAAAACTGGGCCACTGGTGTAAAACATGGAAGAAAATGACATATGTAAACATTGAAAGCATCGAATCCCTTGGTAGTTGTATTGCTGTAGGTAATATTTAGATAGTGTCAAAAAATTGGACGGCTTTATTTGATACTCTGAGTATAAAAATGAAAAACAATTTTATTCAAACTAAATGAAATGAAAACTGTCCTTTTTTCCCCCCCCCTGAGTTCTTGAATCGTTCTGCCAGTGAGGAGGGGATCCATAATCTCTCAGTTACCTGAGGTCACTTCAAAAGGAGATTATTTCCTAGACAGTACAGGTATCAGAAATGATCTTAGCTGAAAGGAAGCAGCTGTGTGACACATGAAAATACTGAGTCCATTTTTGACAGTTTTATTGCCAGAGTTTATCCTGTCTGTGGCTTTTTAATCCCTTGCTGTATGGGCACATCTAAAACATCACGCTCATTGTGATTGATGCTGCAGGTGAAGCTGCTGTTGGCAGGGCTGTTCCACAGGAATATGATTTCTGTGCACCTTAATGAAATATTCATGCACATGTAGTTAAATGTATATTAACATCTGTGGATAGAAACAAATCAGAAGTTTGCTGTCCTCAGATCTGGGGGGTTTCGTCATGTATTCTTTAGTTCAAGAATGCAGTGGAAAGAAATGAATACAACTCATGGATTTTTTTTTTCTGCAATATGTGTCCTAAAAGTTTGTTTAAAAAGCATTGCTATGATTAGTGCTGTGTTAGACTTAAAACACTCCTCAAAAATTCCTTGAGCTGTCGTGGTTTGTTGCTGGTTGTCCTGCTGGAAGGTCAGATTTTAGGTGACTGGTCTTTCTCCCAAAAAGTTGGTTCAATGAGCTGCTTCCTGTTCTAAGGCAGCAGCAGATTTCCCTGCTCCATGGATTGCTGGTTCAGATTAACATATGCTTTGTGGTGAAGTTAGTTTCTGTGTAGACTTTTTTTGTGGGTGGCTAATTTGGGTTGTTTTTCGTTGCTTAGCTTAGTAGTTCTATTTAGGCCGTTGCTGGATGTCTGTTGGAAGTGACGCAGATGTATTTGGGGATGCTCATTTCTGGCACCCACAAACTCCAGTTTTGTAAGATGTAGTTCCCTAAAATGGCTCTCTTGTGTCACGATCCATTTTCCACCTGACATACTTAGTTTTTTGGTGGTGTTTTGGAAAGAGTTTCTTTGGCTTTAAAGGGGAGTAATTTGAAGAATGATTGAACTAGCAAATCCTGCTTTGCTGCAGCTTTGTTTTGGTTCTAAGGAGCTAAATTAACTTTGCTTTTTCCATTTGGTGGCCATTAACACTGTTCCACTCTAGGTTGTCTAGCGCCTCAGGGCACTGCCTGTGCTGCAGTTTTCCTGCTGAGGTAATGGGTGCAGAAGAGATGGTGATTCAAGGGTTTTCTTTTCCTGCTTGGCCACGTATCTTCACAGATTGTATAAAACCAATGCATTGTGTACCCTATTCCAAGCTCTGCTGAAAACCAGCCAGCCCAAAATCTAGAGGTGGAAAAGCAAGGCTTTCTAAGGAAATTAGAACTTAGTGTAGCTCTTGTTTGAGAATGAGTTGTAGTGAGATCTACCCAGAGCTATCTGAAGAGCTTCTATTCTCGTCCGAGGTACATGAAATAAAAGCTCAGGAGTCCTCAAAGTTTTACTGCAATTTTCAGCCTGCTTAGCAGCAAATCTCCTTGTCAATGAACCTTGGTGCAGATTACTCTTGAGGGGGAGGGAAATCCTGACCTTGGAGGCTTTATTAGGTACTTTGATTTGACAGAGACTTTTGCTACTGCGGTGTTACTGGAGGTTATTGAAGCTTGTGTTCGTGTTGTTAAGGTGACCAGTGCTGAAGTTCTCAAAAACTCTTAATAACGGGATAAATGGCCAAATTTTTTTATTTGTTTTGTTGTTATGTTTCTGAATAAAAAACCATGTACAGAAAAAATGTATTCAGTAATTGCACAGTATTTTTGAGTGTTCATTTAAAATAATAGGCTTCCTTGATAATGGGTTACAAAAAGCATGAAGAAGGCTTTCTTGGGTTTCAAGTATATTGAATCTAGTATTCCACGTTTCTGTGTTTTAACGTGGCGTCATGTTTCTGTAAGTGATTTAAATTAGTCTGTTTTCTGAAGATCCACGGTTGGTTTTCAAAATTTCATATCTAGCTGCAGATTATCCTTGGGTTTATGCGATTAGGAGGCAGCTTCTGCAGTTGTAGAATCTAAATATGCCAGACTTACAGCTGAAATGAAATCTTTCCTTTCTGGCTGAAATTTGTAATGCCCCATTTTTATGTGCAATGAAATTTTTTTGATACTACTAACACTGATTTGGGAGCATCTGCCTCTTAACACCAATTGAATATATGGTAAAAAAGTTTCTTTTTTTATTTTTTTTTAAGTTGTTGTATTTAGTTTCAGAATTTACCAGAACCACATTCTTCAGTGTCCCAGAAACAAAGCTATTCTTAGGAAAGTGGAGTTATGGCTGGATGCAAATAACAGATTTGTATATGATGGGTTTTGCCCCTTAGCCACTTTTACTGTGCTTAAAATAGAGTCTGTCTGGATTTGTTTCTTGGTTTCTGTTTGGAGAGAGGTGCTAATGTGTCCCAGTTATGAATAAACTTTCATGTAGCGGTTTTTTTGATGTTTCCCACTTCACAGATGGGCATTTGAGGCTCTGAGAGTTGAAGGTTCTAGGAAATCTTTAGCAGGTTTGAGTCTTGAGTGGTATTCTTTGCCTTGTCATTCTGGTTCATCCTGCTCCAAATGTAGCCAAAATACAACTGTTGGAGTGGAGCTGACAGGTACTAGTTATCCTCCTGTGGTTGCATAGGGGTTGTGGGAATTATCCCAGTATTTCCTTAAAGTTTTTAAGACTAAAATTCTGGGAAGCTCATGTACAGGTTGCCTGTCCTAACTGATTGTGTCCTTGTAGGCTCAGTAGGTGTGGGATGAGGGGTTCAAGGTGATAGAACTGCATTAAAAGCCTCTGTGATATTGCTAAAGAGGTGTCTTCACGTGTTACACTTGTGTAAAACATACAGACGTTTTTTTGTCTAGAGGTTTAAAAACACAATGTATGAAATATGGATGGAGAGAGTTTGTCATCTGGTTGTCTGTGCTCCCACCAGCTAGGATGGGGTGTCTGAAAAATGCAGAATGTAGTCATTTTTTTCCCAAAGTTGAAGAGGAATGATGGATGCTGTGTCTCAGACACAGGCAGAAATGTATACATTGGAAGAACTACAGCAAAGAGAATGTAGTTATTTCCCATGGTAGTAGTAAGAGTGGATCTGTCCCTGCCAAAAAAACCCACATGGATAAAGAAGTAAATTTCCTACCTGAGCCTTTACACGGCTTTCTTCTCCCTTTTATGTCTGTATTACTTCACCAAGAAAAAAAATACTGTAGCTTACACAGAATGCTGTTCTGCTCTGCATGTGTGTAAAACTGATTTCATATACAACTGAAAATACTGAACTGGATGTGGTGGCAGAGAAGGACTGAAAGCAGATGAGAATTGCTGAGTGAAATTGTTTGATGTTTTAAACTTCTCATCACTCCAGTCCTCAAAAGTGACCTCAAAAACAAGTAATTTTGAGGACTTCTTGAAGTGATCAGGAGAGCCAGTGGAAAAGGTCTGTTAAATGTGTGGGAGGGTTGTTTCATGGGGTTTTATGGTATTTTAAAAAGATGATTGTGCAGTGTGAATTATACCACATCCAGTTTGCTTTGCACCAACTTTCAGTTTGTAAGAGGGTACAAGTAAATATTCCTCAGTGGAGACCAGGATATCTAGAATTTGTGGCAGCTACTTAGTGTGCTATTTTCTGTACACAAGTTTCCAAGTTCATTGTGGAATCAAAATAAGCCAGCCAGTTGGAGTCTGAAAAAATAGTCTGGTACAGAAATTGCAGTAATAATTTTAACCTTAAAATCTTAAGGCCACAGCAAAGGTCAGTTAACTCATTTGATAACGTGGCAGAGCAGCTGAAAGGTAATCTTTGCTCTAGAATTTTGGGAGCATTGTGCCTTCTGTAATTATACATAATAGTAACTGCAGTCATTCCAAATGAACAGCTGACTTGCCTGGATTTCTTAACAGTGCAGTGAGCCCTGCCAGCTGCCATTATTGCTTGTGCTGTTCCCTGTCCTTCTGTTCCCTGTCGGGTTATTCAGCTTTGCTGAGGAGCTCTGACATCTTTTCCGTGCCGCTGCTGTTCAGAGGTGTGTGCGGCTGCCTCGTGTTCTTACAGCACAGAGAGTCCAAACCTACTGCACAGCAGCACTTCTAAGGATTGGACTAAGGGAATCCAGGCCTTACTGATAAAATATGTCAGTGTTAGGGCAAATTAAGAGTCGCTTGGTGAGCCTGGTACTTACCAGTGTGTTGTGTGCACAATTAAACGTGTCCTGTGCCCAAACACCTTGTAGGTTGTTCTACAGGAGTGATTCCAGTGCTCTGGTATGGGAATGTAGCATGTACAACTAAAGTTTGGATGAAAAGGCAGAGCTCTTGGAGATGGACAATTCTGTGTGGCTCAAAACCATGCAATTATCTCTTTGTAACTGTTGTTGGATGGCACTGGGTGCTCGTTTAATGTGTGACTTGGCAGGAATGTTTGTAGAGGGACACATAGGCTCTTCAGAGGGAGGATTTGTCATCCCTGGCTTGAGTACCTGGTCTAAAGTCTAATTTTGCAAGAATATCTTCTTTGGCAACCAGTATTGGGTCTAAATTTAGTTAAATATGAATATATTGACCTGCCTAATTGAAAAGACACTGTGTGTGGTGCTTGATTTATTTCTGCAAGTCATATTACTGAGGAATGTGTAATCATTATAAATGTTTTAATCATTATGAAATATTCAGTTTATTTTTCTTTGTCATATAAGTTTGGAAAAACTTGTCAAACAGTATGAATTTTAGCAGTATCAAAGGCATAGAACTCAGCTGTAATGAGCAGACTAGTTTTTGTAAATTTAACATGAAAAGGTGTTATTGGGGAATGTGGTTACTGTCTCCTGTTCTTTAAGCTCTACAAATGTAGAAAGAACAGTTGTTACAATTAAGGTCTGCCCAACTATGAAGTCTGTCTTGCTCTGTAAAGAAGAGTTATGATTAAGATTTTCCATGTTTCATCTCTACTAGAGGTGCAGGCTTTGGAAAATATGACAAAACATTATCTTAAACCATTCTCAAGCTGCTTTCTGCTCTGTCTGCATCTGTTAGGGCTTTATAAATTTGAGGGGTAAGAAATGACCTGATTTGTGGTTTTATTTCCTTTTTTTTTTTTTTTTTTAGTTTGGTTGTTGGTTTGTTTTGTTTGCCAGCTTCCAGATTATTCACAGTTGTGAAGCTCCTTCATGTTTACAAAATCCTTGGCTGGGATGAGTCTTGTGCTGCAAATGAAAGCTGTGTATGAGTTGTTTGCACTTGAAAGGATGTGTGAGCAAAGTGATTATAGTTATATGCTCACCTGAAAGCTTGTTTGCCACTCTGTCTTCCTGGTAATTATCTGCCCAGTGCCTTCTCTGATGCTCCAGGATGACTGTGGTGGACTCTTTATCATATGTACAAGTCTGGGAGCAGGGAGTAACAGGAGAATTGAAGGGATGAATCTGCCAGGATCATTCTCAGACATTTTATTGAAGACCTTATGATAAAGTGAGTTTCCTTGTGGAAGAGTAGCCTAATGTCTGATCTAGGCTCCAGCTTGATAAACTGGTCTGCCTGGATTCAGGTCTCCAGACTGGCTGAAAGCAGTTGTGTGGCCATGAATAATCCTGATGGGCAAAGCTTGACATGTTGTTGAATTGCAGATTAGTATTGAGGCAGCCTGCAGAGTGAATGGTTGCTTGAAATATGCTGGACTGATAAGTCCAAAGATAAGCTTGTCTGAGTTCATGTATCAGGCTGGGTGGGATTTTCCTTCCCTGCGCCTGTTATGGTGTTTGAGTGGTGAACTGTGGCTTCCAGTGAAACCTGCAGTGTCAAAGTGGAGTTTTTTTGGATAGATGAGGGACGGCCTAACAGCCACATCTGCTTGGTGGGCTGGGTTCGTCCTGCTTCCCTCCTGCATTTCATGGGTTTGGATGACATGAAGAATGACTGCTGTTGTAACACTTGCTGTTGAAATAGCCAAATGTTGACTAATTAGGAAAAAACAATCTGGGAGTTACTGTCTTTTTGTGAGGGAAGAATATATTTCTTAGCCGTGTATGTGGCCCCATAGGAAGCTGAGGATTGTCCCCTTTGCAACAGCCTGCATGGGTTGTAGTAGAAAAGCATCTGGCCCAAGTTATGCTGAAGCTGAACTGTCCCAAGGTTATTTGCCATCTTAATTTTTTCGTCTTTTCAATCGTGGCTTGTAAATTGAAGTAGAAGGCAGAGGAGGATGGGAATGTTATCGTTCCTATATAAAAAATTTCCACGGTCTTTTGACATTGCTTAATATTTCCATGGTCTTTTGACATTACTTAGTGTCTGTCATGACTAAGTAAGGGCTTTGTTCTTTAGACTGCTTGTCCTTGCAGACTCTTCTTAATCCATGAGCACCTTGAATGTGAATGGAGTTCCTTTTGAAGATTTTTCTGCAGCTCTGAGTCTGACACTGGAGCTTGTTGATTGATCACCAGAGGATTTGAGCAGGATGTCTTGCTTCTTGCTGCCTGCTTTAGAACAAAACAGAGGGGTGTTTGAGCATACATAAGTATTCTGGAATCCAGGTGGAAATAGATAAAAAATTGCTATTGTGAAGAGGCTAGCAGGATTTTTGGAGTGTTAAATCAACTGTATAGTAACGTTCTGGTGAAGTGAAGGCTCCCTGTGTTCCTGCCTGGTGATGAACAGCAACTCTGGCGAGTTCCTTCTAAGAACTTGTAGTGAGGTATCAGTGTTAATTACTGGGTTCTCTCTCTCCAGGCCTGCTATTCCAGAGGAAGGGAGGAGGAAAGAGATGACCTGCTCTAACTGCTGCAGGAAGAACAGTGTAACTCTTGGTTTAAGGAATTTTCACCCTCCCTGTCTCATACTGTGTTCCTGGTTTTGATAAACAAAAAATTCTTACTCTGCGTATTTAGTTTCTCTGGCTGCTGTGTTTGTGATGATTTTAATTGGGAAGAAAGCAAATTCCAGAAATACTGTACTGCAGTTAATGGTACCTCAGCACTTGGCTTTGGGAGTGGGTGAAGTCACTGAGCTTCCCCAGTGGAGAATTAGCTGCTGGTGGAAACTTTGCGTGTTTGTGGGGCTTGGGATTGGGTTTTAATATTTGTTTTGTAGTGAAATCACGGATGGTATTTACCACTCCTGCAGTGTTTGATGTTAATTAAATGCTGACCCTCCTGATTTTGTGCTGTTCAAATTGTAGAGGTGAAAATACTTCAGAATTCCTGGTGTTACATAAGGATAGGGGTTTCTGGAGTTAATGCATTCTTTGGCATCTCCACAACGCTGAAATGAAACAGCATTAGTGGTGTTAAATATGCTGTCCACTTCTGCCCTATGAACTCTGACTTAAGTGCTGGCTCATATTCAAACTGCTTCACTTTTCTGTTGTTTTTCTTTACAGGCAAACTTTGAGGAGTGAACAGGAGGTACCAGACTAGATGAGTTTCCAGCGAAATGTCGGAAAAGTCAGGCCAGAGTACAAAAGCAAAGGATGGAAAAACAAAGTATGCAACACTCAGTCTGTTTAATACTTACAAGGGAAAGTCACTGGAAACTCAGAAAACCACAGGTGAGTGAACTGTCTGCAGTGTTTCATTCTTCCAGTTTCATCATCGCTGCAGTGCTAATTAAGAGTGCTAAGTATGTGAGCACTTAACCACAGCAAGATTTTTTTCTTACCTACTTGGTCCAGCAGTGAATTGGCAGGATTGTGGAAAGCAGCATTCTGGTTAGCTGTAAACAAGAGTGTCAGTTCAGAGACAGCATTTGCAGTCTAGTAGGAACAGAATGTAGGTAAATAAAAGCTGGTTTATAGCTGTGGTTCCATTTGTTATCAGCAGATGAGATGCCATTCTCCAGCTGTGCTTCTCATTGTAGTGAGGTTTGAGGACTGGAAGTGTTTGATTAAGGAGAAGGCAATGCTTACTTTCAGATTGGGTGCTTTGTCTGTTTTGTGGACAAACACTGGATGAAACTTGCACTGACACCTCAAATAAGGTGACTGTGAGCCTGCTCTTCTGTGATTGATGGGATCGAGAACCAGGGGAAAATGACATTCTGAAGGTTTTGAATTTGATTTGACGTAGTTGCTTAAGTTCTTTTGTAACTTTGTTAAAGTTTGCCACAATACTATTTTTAAAGGTTGAAACTGAGTTGTTTGTGATGCTACAGCTTGGCCAGGGCAGTAACTTGTACTTGTTCATCTGAGCTGATTACTTGGTGGGTTGAGTGTCCTGTGTGGTGCATTAGCTTTGTTCTGCTTTTTTATGCTCGTAGTCTGGAGTAAATGCATTTTGTAGGAATGTTTTTGTGAGGGCAACATCTGCCAACTGAAATTGGCAGCAAAAAAGAACTGGGCTGGACCCATGTGGGTATTCCTGGACCCATCAATGTACACTAAGTTCCACAAGGAGCGAGAGAATTATGCTTGACAAAATACTGCAGGATATTAAGACATCAAAATCATATTTTAAGTGGCTTCTCTGGCTTTCTGTCACTGGTGTGTATAAAGGTGGGGCCATGTGTTCTTTTTAATCTGGAGTAGTGGCTGTATTTCCAATTGCCTTTTTAAAAAATTCAGTTATGAAGCATTTTGAACTTCTGTTTCTTGTACTCTGAAATGTTTCTGACTTCCCCATGGAGCATTTCTGTGTAGCTCTGCATAAGCCCTGTCTGCTAAACAGCCCCATTGACTTGCCCTTTCTGCTTTGCCCCGCAGTTGCCGCACGCCATGGATTACAGAGCCTTGGAAAAGTTGCTATTTCCAGGAGGATGCCTCCCCCAGCCAACCTGCCCAGCCTCAAAGCAGAGAACAAAGGCAATGACCCCAACGTGAACATTGTGCCTAAAGACGGCACAGGATGGGCTTCGAAACAAGAACAGCACGAAGAGGAAAAGTAAGGGACCAATGAGCTCTGCCTTGATTTGCTGTGCCAGGTCTCTCCAGTTTCCCCAAAACTAGGGATGGGCAAGGCCTGGGGGGGAATTGGCCAGACTTAGAGAACAGCGGGGTTGGAAAAGACCTCTGAGATCAAGTCCAACCCTTGATCCAACCCTGCCGTGGTTACCAGACCATGGCACTGATGCCACATCCAGTCTCATCTTAAACACCTCCAGGGATGGTGAATCCACCACCTCCCTGGGCAGCCCATTCCAATGTCTGATTACCCTCTGTAAAGAATTTCTTCCTAAAATCCAACCCTTGGCACAGCTTAAGACCGTGCCCTCTTGTCTTACTGACAGCTGCCTGGGAGAGGAGACCAACCTCCACCTGGCTGCAACCTCCTCTCAGGTAGTTGTAGAGGGTGATGAGGTCTCCCCTGAGCCTCCTCTTCTCCAGGCTGACCAACCCCAGCTCCCTCAGCCTCTCCTCATAGGACTTGTGCTCCAGTCCCTTCACCAGCCTTGTTGCTCTTCTGTGGACCTGCTCCAGCACCTCAATATCCTTCCTGAACTGAGGGACCCAGAACTTGATGAAGTTCTCAGAGTAGCTGCCAGAGAGGAAATAGCACCACTACTAATTTTTGTGAGGAGGAATCTTGCTATTAGGGGGATAGCTAAAAAAAAAAAAAAACAACAACCCATGGACAAAAAACCCCCTCACACTTAAAATGGAAGTGGTCTGTCCATATGAGGGAAGAGTATTTCCTTTAGCCACATGGTGTAGTGTATAAGTTCTGATGTCTGCTTAAAGGAAATATTTTTGTAAGATCAGTGTAACCTTTAATAGAATTCTCCTGAAACTCTAGGAGGAACCTTGAGATGCGCAGCAGGTAGGTTAAATAATAATATGCAAGTTCATGAAAGTATGCAAAAATCTGTTTAATTGTGATTGTGCTGAGCTGTGGCACAGAAAACTCGGAAATTCTTGATTTGTGTACATTTATTTGAATCTCTGCTTTATTTTTCTAATGCTTCTTGATATTTGCACTTCAGGTTTTTTTGCTAGAATGCCATAAATTCTACAGACTTAAATTATTTTCTGTCTTTAACTACACTATTGTTTCATACTCCTCCAGTATGTGATAAAAACAAAAGTGATGCCCATGTTGATGCACTTCATGCTGTGTATAATGTAACTTTCCCATGCTCAGTGCAGTTTCATCTGCTAAATTTGTTTCACATTTGTACAGCTGAAGAAAATAGAAACAAAAACTTTTCAGCTTCTACTTGGAAAGTATTACAAAGCAGATATTTTGCCATGTAAGCTTAAAATAGGATGTGATTCTCACTACATAAGTAGAAGCAAGGTTTAAATGTTTATTCTTTATCATACAAATTGTTGTGAAAAACACTTGAAGCTAGAGGCACTGACTGTATGTTTTTAGCACTTGCAAAAGCAAAAGATGAGGTTTAAAGCTTTTCTTCCCCATTTTGCCATCCCTTTATTTCTCTTTGTATACTTTCTTACATTTAAATGTCAATTTTTGACATCTCTTTGAAAAGCTGTTAGACTTCAGGAATACAGCATTGTGTTCAGCCTTTTATTTTATCAGCTTTTGAAACTACAAATTTACAGTTTTCTGCATTGTGTTTTGTTTGGTACTTCAACAACATCTTCCTGTCCTACAAGGTCACTTGCACTTTGTCCTGTTAAATCTGTAGCTTGTTTGACTAAAACACATTATTTTTCCTGCATCTTTGCTTTTCCATGGCCTCCTGCATGTGTTATTCCAGGAGCTGGTGTTCTGTTTAAAAATAAGTGGCTGTCCCTTACCTGCAGTTGGAAGTGTTTTGCCTTTGTGTATTATTCTGATAAAGGCCTTGAAGAACCACATACAAGTAAAACTGGGAGGGGGAGGGATTTGCTCCCAGGAACAGGCGTGTATGCCCAGGCCATGAGGAGATTCTCCTAGTTTGGACCATCTGAAGTGTTTGCTCAAGGCTTCAGGCCATTTGTGTAACAGCTCCTGTGTTTCTGTGGTATTTCAACGTGCCTGAAATGCAGTTTACATGTGGAGTGTTTTATTGTTCCTCTCACAAGCCTTGTGGATAAAGGGAACATCTTGATAAGAGTTTGCCTTAGTCTCTTGTATCACTGCATCAGAGTTCACATGAGTGGGGTGTTCCCTGTAATTAGGAAAATAGGGTTTTTTACTGCTCTCCTGAGTTGTGACTCGTTCTGTGGGTATTCCCTCAGTCCCTTGTTCCTGGGCAGTGGAGCCTGGTGTGTATTGATGTAATTAATTTAGCTGAGTTCTTTCCCTCCTCCATACCCACACCTGTAGGACAGTGCTTGGATAACTAAAATTCTAAGTGGCTTGGCTTTGAAACAGGATAGGAATGCAAAGAATTGCATTTAACAGTTTCTTTAACAGTTTTATTCCTTCTTTCCCTTGTGTGTGACAAAAGTATAGCCATGGAAGTTACAACTTCCCCAAAATTAGCTAAGAAAATGTGCAGCTGTAAGAAAGTACAACTAAGTGAAAACAGGAAAAAAAGGAGAATTTTTTTTTTATTACCGTAATCTTTGGAAACAAAATTGTATTCAGTTATCCTTGTGAGAAGCCTGTGTGTTTCTCATCAGTAATGATTTTTTTAAATCATGTTTACTTCTATATCAGTTGTCAGACTGTGTAGGGCATGGGTGTATCCCTGCAGAACCCAAATGGAACTGACTTCTCAGCCCTCAGAAATTTAGGATTACTTTAGGATCTGCTTAAAACACAATTGCTTCCTGTGACTTACCTGACATGATGCTGCACTAGTTATCTCTTTACTGGTATAGTAAAGTGATTTTAGACTACAGGATTTGCCCCATAGTTCGTGTTTTATCAAAAGTCACTGTTAATGAGCCGAAGGTCTTGACTTGTAGACACAAATGCTGTGGGTTTTCTATTACCTGAATATGCAGATTTCAGAAAGAGCTTTTATTGAAGGAAGTTAAACAAAATCACTGAATCTGCAGACTGGAAAGGTCTTATATGTTTGCTTTTTTTACATTGGACAAAAAGAGTTCTTATGCCTCTTAACTGTTAAGGTGCTTCTCAGCCCCAGTTCCTGGTAGCCATGCAGCTTTTTATGATTTCTTTAGCTTTCCTTATCAGTTCCTCTTATTTCCTAGTTTCTGACATGTATTTGCCTTCTTTCCCTCATTTCGTGGTGGTCTTGAAGTGCTTTCCTCTAGTAATTCCTGAGGCAAGGGAACATTATTCCAAATAATTTCCTTTGATGGTTGTAGATGGATGGTTTCTTTGATTGTCCAATACACTACTTTAAAAGTTATAATTCATTTCATGCCTGACTGTATTTTCTGCTCAGCCATTTTCATTCATTCCTCTCCAATTTGGGAAGTGGACTCTTGAAAGAATTAGCTAATTAATTCAAAATTTTTTTTGAACTGTTACTATAACAACTTCTTTTATGTAAGAAAATGCTTTATCTGCGGAAAAGTAGTTATTGGTTGTTCAGCTGCTCAGCTCCCTGATTTCATTCACTTGTTTGCAATCCTGATGAGCTCCTTCTGTGCTCACCCTCTTGTACTCAAAAGTGCTTTTCCTCTTCATTGCAGACAGCCAGACGTGCCGCAGACACAGCCAAAACCTGCTGTTCCTGCTCCTCCAGAAGCAGCTCCCGTTGCCAAATCCTGGGCCAACACCAAGCCAGGTGGACAGGACGGTAAGTGCTGGTCAGGTGGAGGGTTCTTGCCTGGCCCAGCAGGCTGGGAATGCTGCTGGGAGAGACCTCCACGCCCAGCAGTCCTTTGAGTCCTGACCAGGCCAGTTGGGACAGGGGAAAGTTGTGGAAGCACCTTTCCAGGGTGGAATGTGAGCCGGTGTCTGCTCACTCCAGCTCCAGTGGGATTTATCAGCATGTCTGACTGCTCTGTAAAGGGTTGGGGCAGTCACCTCTTCTGAATTGACAGGGAAGTGGTGGTGGCAGCGTAAAACCTCAGAAATCACTGTGGCGAGGAGGGAGAATCAGTCAGTTCCTGCAGTGTCTACAGGTTTTGATGTGGGAGAGCCATAAACACTTGGTGGTCATTCTGATCATAATTTTGCATCATTTTGTGCCAAGTGTGTGTAGTTGTGTTTCTCTTCAAACACGTGCTGCAGCAATACTTTTGCCTTCATTTTATAGATTCCTTGGTTATTTTAGTATCAAAGTGATAGTGATCAAGTAGTTTTTTTCTGGGGGGAAGTTAAAGGTTTGTTTCTCCATCCATACAATTATGGATAACTGTTTCCGTTCGTGTGAATCTTGGCTTAATCTTACATTTACAGATGTAAGATCAGAACTGAATCTTCAGCAGATTTTTTTTTTTAATGCTTCTAGAGTGAGAGGTTACTTAGAATTTCTGTATCTCCATTGTGAAAAATACCCTGCAATGTGTTTTGTTCCTTAAATTTGAGTATTGCAGACTTTCTGTGGCTATAAAATGGAGTTTAGTCTTTCAAGTTGAAGAAATGAATTCTCTTCTGAATAGAGATTGTAAAACAGTAAAGTCTAAATTGCATGGAGGTCACTTGTTAGACATTATATAGTTTGTTAACATCACATATCTAAGGATTTGGGGGGTTTTTACACTAAATATTAGAAGAGACAGTCCTACATTCTTCATTCCTTGCTCTCCTCTCTGATGTTCAGTGTTTCTTTCATTGTCAAATATAAGAACTTTTCTCCTTTAAGCTTTTTACAAGATTTCTGTGGAATAAAAAAAAAGGAATTCACACTGATGCAAAGTGATCTGCACACCAGCCTTTCTACACAAGCTGATAAGATCATCTCCATGACACAGGAAATAGTGATTCGGCTCAGTGGCTTCCAAATGCATTTAGCTAATTATTTCATAGTTACCATGGCAGCTCGTGTGCCAAGCCCAGATGGCACCCTCATTTCATTCAATTAATGCAGGAGCGGGTTTGCTGTTTCCAGAAGAAATACTGGCTGTGAATTGGCATCAGCTGCTTGCTGTCCTCTGGTTTGAAACTCAGGATACACCTGTTGAGCTCATGCTTTCCTGAGCTGCACTTGGCTCTTAGAACCTGCAGCTTTTCCAGGTGCCGTGTGAATGTTCCAGAAGTCACTCAGCCACTACTTCATGCTCTTGTAAAATTTGAGTGAGGCAAGACTAAACCCTTCTCTGATCCTGTCTGTGGCCATGCAGAAAGGAAAGACTTCTGAAATGTAACAGCAGCATGAATTTTTCAGCTCACGCACTGGCTGAAAGTTGGGGTCAAATGCTGCCAAAACATCTTTGAATTCTTTAAGTTCTGTCTGAAGTACTGGCTGACATTCTGGCTATTTCAGATTAAGAGCTTAAACACAGTCAAGGAGATCACTGATGCTGTTACTTTGTCTTTAAAACATTGTCGCTGTTCACAGTGTAGACTTGAGCAGAAAACACTTTTGGAGGTTCATTAAAAGCCATGGATGTTGCATGGCCCAGGATCTGGGAAGGGGCTCCCTTGCCTGGCAGGCCATCTGGTTAGTGTGAGTGATTTTCAGTCCTGTTAAGACCAAGTCTTTGGATGGGAACAACTCATGGAAACATGAACAGTCAGTGTCCATTAACAAAAGACAAGTTAATGTGATCTGTAGTCTGTGAAGTCAATGAAAATTGAAAGATTTCAAGGCAATTTGTAGGCCCCAGGATAAACAGTGGCATTTACTGTCATGCCTTTACAAAGTACAGAGTAAGGAATTTATCCTGTGCTTGACTTCTAATAGTGAAAAAAAACCCAACCAAAGTCAATTTTATTGTTAGCAATGATTCCTTCAGAGAGTGGAGGGAACACAAGCTTTTCTAGTTGTTAAAAAAAGCACAGCTTGGAGAATGGGGGCTTTTGGATGGCCAGTGTTCAGATCCCTTTCTGTGAGTTTGCCAGTAATCTCTGTGGGCTAATACCATGTCTCTTTTAGCAGCCAGTATTAAAGACAGGTGTAGGAACAGGGTGTTACTCAGGCTGTTGGAACAGAAATTTCCCCTCAGATAATAAATGATTGGGCACTACAGTGCTGTTGGTACAGGTCTGCCCATGTGAATGGAGACGTGAAGAAATTGATGCAAAGTAGATGCCAACAAAACCTTCTACAGAGGAAAACAACCTGTACCATTGACTTCCATACCAGGTACAACAGAAGTCTTAAATTCCAGTCTTCAGTTATAATGTCAAGGTTTTTTAGAAATCAAGAATGCTAGAGTTCTGGTACTTCTCTCATAAGGTAAAAGCTGTGGCCTTTTAAAGTCCTGAAGATTTATTATTAGAACAGCAATTAATCATACAGGCATTGCAGTAACATAGTTGCCCATTCTTGGGTGCATTATAGTTGTAGAATAGAAAGGAGGAAACCTTTGTCTGGAAGGAGTGGGGGGAAGTGTTTACAGAGCTGAGGAGCTTCAGCTACTCCCTGTTTTAAGTCTTGTTCCATTTTCCATTGTTGCTCTGTGGTGCTTCTGGATCTTTCTCAGCCCCAACAGCTGTGATAATTGGACTAGTAAATTTAACAACTCAGTAGCAAACGTGAACACTTTACAAAGATTGCTCTTTATTTATGTGAACTACATTACCAGTAAATTAATGTGGCTTTAACATTCACTTCTGAAGGATGAACAGGCTTCTATTGCTCTCTGAACTGTTTTGACTACAGAAAGTTGTGACTTTGTGCATATCTTGCTGTGTAGGTCCTCCTCTTCCGGTAAACAGTTATTTCCAGCAAGAATTTCCCAGTCTGCCGGCAGCTGGGGATCAGGAAAAGTCAGGTAAAGATAAAGATGCCCCGGACGAGCTCCATGGATCAGGCCCCAACCTGCGACCACAAAGTAAGTGTGTGCTGCAGATTTTGGTGTAACTGCATGGATGGGTGTGGAACACATTAGAGGGTTACTCGGGCCTTTGATGAATATATTGTTTTAACCAACACACTCCTGCACTGAAGAAATGGATATTCCAGGCTTTACTCTGCTTTACTGTTTTCTTGAGGTGTGGAAGATGGTGTGTTTTAATCCTTTCACTTTCCATTTTCCCAGTCTAGTCAGTACTCCAGTTGTGCTCTGAGGAACACTAGTTAGTTGCACAATACTGGCATTTTTCTTACTTTCAGCTGCTAGATGTCACAACAGCTAAAATATGTATTTAAAGAGCTCATGTAATATTAACTAATTATATATAAGTCATCATTAGGGTTGTCCCCAAATGGTTAGTACTCTCAAGAGGGAAGCCTGAAAAATCCTGAACTGGAAGCTTAATCTACAAGATACCCAAAGAGTGGGTTGTGCTTTGAAAGACATTGGCATCTTTGGTTCATGGCTGCAGTGCTCTGACCAGCTGGAAGTAATGAAAACAACCCAGAACAGTGCTGGGTTTACAGATTTCAGGGAAGAAACGTGTATCGCTTCCCCAGATCCTTGTAACGGGGAGACATTTGGGATTGTGCTTGTTACCAGTGCAAAACAAGATTCCCTTCTCCCTCAGAAGTTTGCTTTTGATGAGGTTTGATGGTCTGAGCATCCTGTCCTGCACTGTGGGTGGGACTGTCTTGTACCAGTACAAGGCACAAGGTGAACTGCTTTTAGAGGGTTTGGGCTCTCAGGAAACCCTTAACTCCTTTCCATGTCACAGGCCCTGGTTTTCCTTCATTTGTCAGGTCCTGCAGACTGGGGCCATGTGCCTGTTCAGGTCCTTGCTGGATTTTGGTATAAAGAATAAATTGTCAGGAAATTTGAGATCTGTCCAACACTAAATGAGGAAAACAGCTCTGCGTGTCAGTCCCAGCCTCCTGTAGGCAGTTACAGTTTTGGGCAGCACTGTACATGCTATATTAAGTCCTTCTTTCATGTCTGACAGCAGAAAGCTAAATGACTTGGCTGGTACTGCCCCTTTAGCAGCTGTGCTCCCCAGCAAAGATAAGTGCAGGAACTGTAAGGGATACCTAAGAGCATAATTTATCACTCCTTAAAGGGTTTGTGCCTCTAAATGCATACTATTTACAGTGTGTGTCTGAATTTCTTTTGGTTCTCATGGATATGGGAACTGCTGCTGAGTACTCTGTTTGGGTTTTTTCTGTCCTGACCCCATAGGCAGAAACTCCTAAAAGAATGGACTGCCTGGCACAAGTCATTAAAATCCCTTACTTTTCCTGGACTTTTTGCTAGACATTCACACGCAGAAGTACAGCCCTAATCACTTCTATTCCATTCTTATCAGGCAGAGATACAAGCCAGACTCTGGATATCTGGTTTCACTTTGGTATATACCTGTGTGTTATCTTTCTTTTTGAGCTGCTCAAGAGTTTCCTGTAGGCCTTTGCTGCTTAGGAAGCTTAATCTTTGCCTTGACAGCATCTTCACACTGAGTCAACAGTGGCCCACTTAGCACAGCTAAATCTGTTTTCCCCCTTGTGCTGTAATCAGAATCCTTCCTAAATGGCACTGTGTTTTGGAAGGTAAAGGACAACTAGAGTAGTCCATGAATTTAGCACTGATCCTTCAGGAGCACAGCTGGATGTAGGGCTGAGGGGGATTAGGAGCACCTTCCGTTTCCTCCAGTGGCCACTGCTTGTTTCAGTACCAGGTGTGAAGGTGTGTCTGCACAGATGGCTGTGCCACTGAGAACTGGATGGGAACAGTGTGTTTCTCATCATCCCTGTCTGTAAATCTGTAATACGAAGTCTACGCTGGTATTTTCTGGTACTGATTCTACCCATGCAGATGCTACTAGTTGGAGAGAAGGGGGTACTAAGAACAACTCTCCTGGTTCTCCAACAGATCAAGAAGCTAAGGCTCTGGGCCAGGAAGATGGCAGTGCTACACCAGCAGAACAAAACGATGGCCAGAAGGCAGGAGACAAGAGGGATGTGCGGTTGCCACAGGTCCCTCAGCCCAAGCTGAACGGGCAGCAGCAGCCACCCCTCTCATCTCAGTACAGAGCAATGATGCCACCTTATGTAAGTGATGGCTGCATGAACAGTTTTAAGCAGCAGGAATTGATTATTGGCTGGTGTAATTTCCTTATGCCCCTTTCTCTTCCCTCCTTGGAACACTAAGCAGTTCCGCTGGAAGGGTGGGATTGAAACCAGCACCTCAGAGGATGTGGTTACCTGTTGCTGCTCCTGCTGTGCCAAGTTTGAACTTG
>JAWWLV010000005.1:28056912-28104970 GCA_035041135.1 Platyrinchus mystaceus | reverse complement strand
ACTTGATTAACACTTGTAATCACTTCACCTTGGTGCCTTGATGTCACACACTTCTGATATTCAGTAAACTGTCTTTTGAGTGAACAGTCTTGCTTTACTTCCATTGTGATTCTTTTTATGCTCTCAGTATGCTTAATGCAATTATACTTTTTTTTAATGAATGGCTCCTATTTTTAAACCTTTTTTAGATGTTTAATCAGTATCCTAGAATGGCATATCCTCCTTCCATGCAAGGTCCAACAAGATTCCCCAATTCTGAGCCTAGCAGGTAAGAAACCTTACAAGTGTTTGTTGTGTGGGTATGAACTCTGGGACTTAGTGCAAATTTCTTTATTTTTTTAAACTGTCCCAGTGATGATTATACACTGCATAAGAACTGCCACTGGTTAGTCTCCCAAGTTTGGCTTGTGTGGAGCACTTGGAGTGATTTGTACTTGACAACTCAACTGCAGAACTTGAGGAAATTCTGCATATTACAGGGATTTTGATTTGGAAGAGCAAGAGTCACTTGGGGCTAAGTTTGAAACTTCAGCCATTATTTTGCCTGTCAAAGGACTCTTCCGTTGTTACATAAAAGGAGTCAATTCCTGGTTCTCAAATCTAATGTGTTACAAAATTAATTTTCCTCCTTTCTGTGCATTTTTCCATTGTTGAGGAGGACTGTGCACATGCATGAGGAAATAGGGGATCTGGTGGGCAGTAGGGTACAGACTGACAGTTGATCAGTGATTGGGATGAGGAGGAGGATAGGAGGGTTGAGAGGGATGACTGGGAGAACTTGAGTATAGGAGTAGGAAGATGGTACAGAATCTCTGACAGTGGGAAAGCATGACAAGTATAAAGGAATATCTCCAGGGTGGATAAATGGGTGTTGAAAAGGATGCCAGGTCTGTGCAGTGTGTTGTTTGAAAGCTACAAGGCATGTGGTTTTCTGCTGTCAGCCAACGTTCGTTTGTGAAGTGTGCAAGCAAGGCTGCAGCATCCAGTGTTCCTCTTTCATAAAGAACCATCTGGTGGTGTAGCAGTCATTTGAATTGTGGTAGTCACACGTGTAGAGGAGAGTACTGTATATTTCAAATAACTTTCATACAAGTTGACCTTTTATCTAATTATTTGTGGATAGATAATAGTGGCCTTTGTTTCTGTCTCCTTTTTTTCAGAGGCCCAAGGGGAAGAGGCCCACCTTCCTGGTGTTCAGAACCCATTGAGCGCCCATCCATTCTTAGTGCTAGTGAACTCAAAGAACTTGATAAATTTGATAATCTGGATGCTGAGGCTGATGAGGGTTGGGCAGGTAAGAACATCAGATTAATGCTCTGCTATTTGTACACTGAATGTTTCTGAAGGATTAATTGAACTTTTGTTTGTGCATCAGGTGCTCAGAGTGAGGTGGATTACACCGAGCAGTTGAACTTCAGTGATGATGATGAGCAAGGAAGTAGTCAAAAAGAGAAGGAAAGTGGGTGAGTTGGTGTTGCCAATTGGGTGTGAAATATCACTCAACTATTCAGTCTTTTGGAAAGACTGAGTGAAACTAGTGCAGGTACTCATTGCAGAAACATTTATTCCTGTAATTTAATACTGTATTAAACTGTATGACTGCCTGCAGACTCCAGTCAGCCAGGTGTGTAGTAGGAATTATCCTTGCTGTGGGCAATCTTTGCTAAGAACCATTGAGGCTAGAAGATAAATCACTAAAAACCTGTGTGGAGTGCACATTTCATTTTTGTTATTTCTTTGCACGTAGTGATGAACAAACACCATCAAAAGATTCCAAGAGTCCTGATGACCAGAAGGAAGCAGAAGAACAGACAAGTGCTAAGTCTGCCACCCAGGTTTCCACAGCAGCAGCCAAAGGGTCTTATGGCAAGCTTGATCAGGTTTGTGTGCTCTTCTCCTCAGGTCTTCTGGCAGCAGCCTCGTCAGGAGAGTCCGACTCAGGTGTCTTTCCAAACTGTCGGGTCAGTTAAGGTTATGAACATGAGTGAAGGCAACTTTGCTGTAATGTGAGCTCACTTCTCGCATCTCAGGCCAGTGGATTTTATACAGACCATGTAGAATTCATCAGCTCAGCCATTTTGGTTTCCTCTGGTTGGGGAAGATTGGCAACCACCTCGGTTTATGGCTGCTACAGCCCTATTTTAATTTTTTTGCCCAGGTGTCATGAAATGAGTGTTTCAGGGTCTCTCAAAACACCTTAAAAACACTCATTTCACAACACCAGGAAAAGCTACTGTTGGCTTTGAAAATTTCCTAGAACTATTTCTTCTTGACACCAGTAATAATGAAGATGGAGGATCTGGGATTGGTTTTACTTGCATTTTCCCTGTATGTAAAGATCACATTGTTTTTTAAGGGTTGATGCTACATTGAATCTGAGGAAAAACGGTGCACTAACATAAACTCTGACATTTGGATATGTGAATTCTTAAATTGTTTAGCTCTCAGCACCTAAAGTGAAAGTGGTTTTTGCCTTTGTTTTGCAGGCAGATTTCTTTGAATGCAGATACCTTATTAGGTGTAGTATCTTAAAGCAGTAGAAAATAATAACTAAAATTTGTCAGCATGGCTGTGGTTATGAGCTTGCTTAACCCTGGTACCTGTTTGATCCAACAGGATCGAGGTCCACCACAGCCTTCTATACATGAAAGAGGTGGCCCTGCTCTTCCTCCAAAATCAATTCTACCACCGGTAAGGAAGGTTGAAATTGTCCTTATTTCCTTCAGTTAAATTCTTTAA
The DNA here is from genome assembly GCA_035041135.1 of Platyrinchus mystaceus. Taxonomy (NCBI): domain Eukaryota; kingdom Metazoa; phylum Chordata; class Aves; order Passeriformes; family Tyrannidae; genus Platyrinchus; species Platyrinchus mystaceus. The sequence continues at coordinate 28,102,231 of JAWWLV010000005.1, read as the reverse complement.
TGCTGTGGCAGAGAGATTTAGACTAAGAAATGTGAAAAAAAAAATACCTCAAATAATAGTAAACCTTTCCTTTAACAAGTAAAATGATGATAGTGCTTGGGGACAGTAGGAATGGGACCCTAGCACAGCCATGCTGCTGATTGTGTAGAACAGCCCCATCTTGTAAGTGATGTGTGAAATGCACAGGAATTTCAAAAGCTTTTAGTTATCCAATCCCATTTGGGAACTAGAGAGGACAGGAGCATGGGAACATTGCTGAGGGCTGACTGCCAAGACAGGTGGGGAGATGAAGTCCCAGATGAAATGTGAACTAAAATCTCTCTTATCCTGAGCTACCTTGACATTCTTTGGCTCCTTGGGGGGATTTTTGTCTGAGATCTGCCCTGAGTCTCTGAGATTTAGAGCAGCCTGTAACCAAATCTAAAAGATGTTTGTCATCTTTGCTGCCACTTTGCCTTGGTGATGGTGAGGAGGGGTGACATGAGCCCAACTGAATCTTTACCTCTCCTTTCTGAGCTTAGGTTGTGAGAGTCTGAACTGGATCAGGAAGGTGGGGGCTTGCTTTTTCTTCCAAGTCTTACTTTTTAAAAGTGCCATGCAGATACATGTGCTGACAGACAGTTAAAATGCAATGTTTCAGCTGGCTGTTGGTGTAACACGTGTTTAACTTCACTGGTTTTTATATTGCAGCACCCTCCTCCCCCTGATCGCCAGATGGGAAGGCAGGGACCCTTTCCCCCTAAACCAGTACCAGATGAAGATGAGATCTGGAAGCAGAGGAGAAGGCAGCAGTCCGAGATCTCGGCTGCGGTTGAGCGGGCCCGTAAGCGGAGGGAAGAGGAGGAAAGGAGAATGGAAGAGCAGCGGAAAGCGGCTTGTGCGGAAAAGCTCAAACGTTTAAACGAGAAATTTGGCTGCATGACAAAACCCTCCCGGGAAGACCCTCTGAAGGAGAGAGAGAGGGAGCGCGAGAGGGAAAGAGAGAGGGAGCGGGAGAGGGAAAGGGAAAGAGAGAGGGAGAGGGAAAAGGAGAGGGAGCGGGAGAGAGAGCGAGAAAAAGAGAGGGAGAAGGAAAAGGAAAAAGAGAGGGAAAGGGAGAAGGAAAAAGAAAAAGAAGAAAAAGAAAAACTGGATAAGGCAAAAGAACAAGAAGTGGAGAAAGAGAAAGAAAAAGAGATGGAGAAAGAAGAGAAGGAGGATGAAAAAGAGAAAGAAGATGAGAAACCAGCACATGAGGTTCCTGAGCCTGCAGAACCTGTGGCAACACCTGCACTAGAAAAACAAGAAAGTGAAACCAAGAATAACAAGGAAGAAAAAGGTATCCTTGCACACAAGTAGGAGTTGTCCTTCTCAAAGACGAGTCACAGAGCTTAGTTGTAGTCTAGAAGTCTCATTTTCATAACTAATTAACCTAGTGCATCTAGACCATTTATTTTCCCAGCACATTACAGCTGATAACTGTCCTTTGAGCTAGACCTGTTTGTCCAGCTCATCAAAAAATTAGGGAATAAAATAGGTTCTGTGATTTAGGCTGGACTTTGAGGAATACAGAAAGAAAAGCAGTCTTTCTTCTCTTCCTAAAAAAGGGTCAGCCACCCGTGTTGCTTAAAAAGCAATGCAAATTATTTGAGCTATTTTGTTCTTTCAGCAAGCCAAGAGAAGTAGACACGAAGGGCAGCTATTTAAACATGGTGCATTTTTTGTAGTGGAACTTGAATGCCACAAGAGCTCCGTTAGACTATGCTTAGTAAGGTTATATTATCCTTTAAATGGATAAAATTAATTCTAAACCAAGCCTTGGTTCATAAAAAAAAAAGTTGATTCAAATGCACTGCAGTATCGTTGATACACCACTTCTTAAATCACATTATAGTAGAGTTACAGCCTAAATGTCAGTGATTGATTACCCAGTATATTTGAGTTTAAAAGGGACACTGAGAGATCTGTTAACAATAGTGGTCTCTTTTGAGGGGTTGTTCATAACTGTTTTATTTTGCCTTTACTGGTTTTGGAAACTGAGCCTGTGATGTTAGAGAAGGCAGACATTTCAGGACAACATTCTTTATCTGACATTGTGGTGAAGTTGTCATAGTTTTAAGATTCACTCTTGTCTCCCACGTGTGGGGTTTTTGTTGTGTTTCAGAAGACCAAGCAGTCTTTACTCGACAAGATAGTGGTCGGAATGAGAAAGAGGTTTCACAGGTGGCTCATGAGAATGAGCCGGATTCGGGATCTCAGCCTCGTCCTGCTGTTTCCTCAGGCTATTCTAAACAGTTCCAGAAATCACTACCGCCAAGATTTCAGAGGCAGCAGGTAATGAACCAGTTCATTAAAAGATGGAAGCTCATTTAAAGAATGTCTTCTGCTTCATTCTGAGTAAGAACGTGACTGTAGGAGTTTTTCAGAAAGCTTAAGTTGTTGGTTTCCAGCTTCTGTAACATCAGTGGTATTGGCAGGAATTGCATGAAACACTTCTTGAAACTTCCAAGATATGAAAGTGAGCAGAAGGCAAGAGAGGTTATTAAATTGTCTCACACTGTCATTGTCCTGTGGTTGCCTGTGGAACCAGGATTCTTATGATTGATCATTGTTTCTGCAGCCTTTCCTGAAAGGGTTTGACACTCACAAATGTGAGTTGAACTTGGGTCCTGTGGTCTGAAGAGCTCTTTGCATTAATGACATGCATGAAGTATAGGTTGTTCTGTGTCTCAGCTGGACACCAGTAAAGCTGTAGCTATTTTAAATCGTCCAGTCTGGTTTTCTCCCTTTTCTCCTGGTTCATCCTGATGAATGTTTGCAATTAACTCTCAGAACGCTTAGTGTCCTAGAGATAATTGTACTACTTGTTTACAAGAGTTATTTGAGTTCTGCTAAAGTCTTTCATCTCAACAGAAAGTCCTGTAATACTGTTTTCTGTTGTGCAGGAGCAAATGAAGCAGCAGCAGTGGCAGCAGCAGCAGCAAAGTGTCCTTCCACAGTCTGCTCCCTCCCAGCCTTCGAGTGGCCCTGTCCCACCTCCCCAGCACAGACCCCTTTACCAGCCCATGCAGCCACATCCTCAGCATTTGGCTTCCATGGGCTTTGATCCACGGTGGCTCATGATGCAATCCTACATGGACCCCCGGATGATGTCAGGAAGACCTGCAATGGACATGCCTCCTATTCATCCTGGTAAATCTGGAAGCATTTCTTTGGCTGTTGAATTTGCTTGGTTTTGAAATAGAAGGCTTTCCCTAACCACACTTTGTTTAGTGAATGGGTGGGTTTCTAAGAAGAAACCTACGTTATTTTATTGTTTGAGACAAAATAGATTTTAGTCATATGTGACTAAAATTATAGTCATATGAGAATGTATCCCTTTGACTATAAAGAAGTCACAGCTATCATGCTGCAGCCATGTTAGTGACAGTTAAGATGATTCAGAATGTCAGCATAAACCTTACTTTGTTACAGATAGCAAAGCTGGTATGAGTTAGGTTGAACTGAGAGAAACAGTGTGTTTACCATTTGTGTTTCATTACATGTTAGCACTTGGCAATATATTGCTTTCTTTCTAAAAAAACCCACGAAATTTTGTTACTTTTATATGACATACTAGCAACTCCGTAGTCTTTATAAGTTCATGGTTTCGGATTCCTGGCACTAAAAAATCCGTTTTAATTTGTGGAATGGCCATCTGATTTGAAGTTAGGAAAGCTGTTTGGCATAAATAATAGAAGTCTATCATGTAATGTAACAGAGATACCTACCCAACTAATGAACAAGGGAATGGATATCCTCAGTGAGTGTAGGGAGTGAACAGAGGAAATGGCAGGCTAAGCACAGTCAGTCAAAACTACAGAATGTCTTTAAAATGTTACAAAAGAAAGAGAGCTGGAGTCCTTCATGGAGTACAAAAAAATCACCTCTGTGTACACTCATCTTGCCTTTTGCCATTGAGATCTTACAGCAGAAACTTCATCCATGAAGGTCTACAGACCTGGTTCTCCCCATTATAATGAAAGCAGACAGATTTTTCCTTTTGTTAGTGCTTGGGGTATGAGTTGAGTGTGATTTAGTCATTCTGAGGTCAGCTGGCAGTGAATAGACATTTGGTTTCAGCAATGGAGGGTCAGGAAAGAAGGGTGGAGGGGAAAGAATAGCATTGCTTTGTACCTCATGATAGGCTTTGTTTCTGTTGAGGTAGGTTTCTTTGCTATTGTTAAACTTGTTTCAATTCTTGAACTTAACTCTGCCTCAGGAATTATGCCTCCCAAGCCACTGATGAGAAGAGACCAGATGGAGGGATCAGCAGCTGGTTCAGATTCCTTTGAGCACATGGCTCGCTCGGCAAGGGAGCACACTGTTCCTCTGTCAGAGCCCCGCATGATGTGGGGGTCAGACCCCTACCCCCACACAGAGTCTCAGCAATCTACATCTCCTCCCAAAGCGCTGGAAGAGCCTGACGACTTGAGGTAAAGCCTGAGTTCTGTGAGCTGCACGTCACCTCTTGGCTGTGTAACATGTTGCAAAGCACAGTTTAATCTGACTGGGTTGTGGCTGCTCTTCACACACAACTTGAAAGGGGAGTTGTGACTGGGGGATGTAGTGCGCTTGGTACTGTTATATGAAACAGAAGACACCCCTGCTCTGTAATCCGGTGTAGAAAGACAATTTACCCCTTGTTTAGGACCCTCAGACTAATCTGATGGTGATTGCCATATTTTGAATTTTCAGTTTTGTAGAGCACTCCTGCAGTGTTGTCCTTTTCTCCATCTGCTCTCAGTTGTCCCTAATTAGAGAACTTCTCTCTGATGTGCATTTGTTTCAAAAGTGGTGTGTTCAGTACAAGTGGTATAAAGCAAGACGGTTACCTCTGACCTTTCCTGCTTGATGGATGGTCAGGAAGGCTTTTCTTCTATATCTTAAAAGTATTCAAAAATTCCTTTTGCTTTCTTGCTCTCTGGGCAATACTTGGGGCTTCATTTAAAATTATTGCCTGTTACTTCTTAGAGATGACACAAATCCTTAATAGAAAATTATTTGATTTGTGAGTATGAGTGAATTTTTTTCCCCCACACTAACATTCTTAATTGCTTTCTGCTTAGGTCTGAAGCACACTTGGAGCAAGAACGAGTTGCTGTCCCTGCCAGTGCTTATCCCGTAGAACACAACCAGTTGGACTCTCATCCAAAGACAGAATTCTTCAGAGAATCAGGAGAGGTAGAGGTACAGAAGTTCCCAAGCAGGCCTTTGGAAGATGTACAACCTCTCCCAACTGATACACCTAATACAGCAGTTAATTTTGAAGGAGTGAATGAGAAAGCTACACGTAGCTCTCCAGAAGAATTGGTGCCTGTGGGGGAAAGTCACTCTTCACTAAAGAGAAGCATTTCCCATGGTTCAAGTCACTCTCTAAAATTGGAAGACCAGAGGAATGAAACAGTGGCAAATATCCCTAAATTAAATAACAGGCCTATTGAGACAAAGGAGACGATTGAGAGACTGGAGATCAAACCGAAAAAAGAAATTTTGATCAATAATAGAACATCAGAAGGACCAAAACCTGAGAAAACTTTCAAACCTAAGTCTGAAACAAGATGGGGTCCTAGGCCAGGTTATGGCAGGAGAGATGAGGGCGGTGATCGACCAGTCAGAAGATCAGGTCCTATTAAAAAACCTGTGCTTAGAGATATGAAGGAAGAGCGTGAGCAGAGAGAAGAGCGTGAGCAGAGAAAGGAAAAAGAAGGAGAAAAGTCAGCTAGTGAAAAACCAAGCAAACCTGAAAAAAGTGACAAAAAGGAAGCACCTCAAGTGCCACTGCCTCAGGCTGAGCCAGAGAGATCTGCCTCCAGCAGCGCTCCTTTGGCTAAGAAGATAAACCAGGATGCTGCTCCGACCCCAGCAAGCCAGGAGGGCAGTCAGCCCGAGCCTGCAGCTAAGGCTGTGGTGCAGCCCCCCACACCTCCAGTCCAGCAGCAGCTCCCAGCTGCCCAGCCAGCCACTCCCCAGCTTCCCCCGGCCATCCCTGTGCCGCCACCTGGTCCGCTGGCAGCACAGCCACAGCCCCACACGCAGCCGCCCGCTCCTGCCGGGAAGGAGGAGAAGCAGCCTGAGAAGGTGATCAGCAAGGAGGCTGTGGAGAAACCACGCTTAGAAACCAGGCCAGTAAAGAGAGAGCCTGGCTTACCACCTAGGACATACTGGAAAGAGGCCAGGGATAGAGACTGGTTCCCAGATCAGGGATACAGAGGCAGAGGTCGTGGCGAGTATTATTCCAGAGGCCGTAGCTATAGGGGTTCTTACGGAGGGCGTGGTCGGGGCAGTAGAGGCCATAATAGAGAGTACCCACACTACAGAGATCCTAAGCCTAGAACAGACCATGTGCCTTCAGGGCCTGTTAGGCAAAGAGAAGAGAGTGAAACTCGTAGTGAGAGCTCTGACTTTGAGGTAATCCCGAAGCGGCGGCGCCAGCATGGTTCAGAGACAGACTCTGACAGCGAAGTGCACGAGAGCGCAAGTGACACTCTGCTGTCAGACAAAGACAGTGTCATCAAGGGCAAACACCAGAAAAGAGAAGAAAGAGCTGATGGCAAGAAGCCTCCAAAGCCCCTGTCATTCAAATCTGAGAACAATATCAGAGTAGATAACAGATCTCTAGAAAAAACATACATAAGAGATGATGACAACAAACCCAAACCAGGATTTCTCCCTAAAGGGGAGCCTTCTAGACGAGGCAGAGGGGGAATGTACAGACGTGGTGGCCGGGATCCTGGTGGGCGTCCTCCACGTCCATCCACAATAAGGAGACCAGCCTACAGAGACAATCAGTGGAACCCGAGGCAAACAGAGATCATTAAACAGGAAGATGGGGAGCCTCCAAGACGGAATGAGCATTATGGTCCTATACCAATTGATAAAAGACCTCCAAAATTTGAGAGAAAGTTTGATCCAAATAGAGAGAGGCCACGAAGACAAAGGCCTGCCCGGCCTCCAAGGCAAGATAAACCACCACGCTTCAGGCGCCTAAAGGAGAGAGAGGCCGCATCCAAGATAAGTGAGGTGGTAACCAGCTCATCAACAAGTGCCACAGTTACTAGTGCAGTTAATGAGCCCTCCAACCCTGCTCTGGACGTGTCAGGAAGTAAGACACCAGACTTGTCCAACCAGAATTCTTCAGATCAGGCAAACGAAGAGTGGGAAACAGCCTCGGAAAGCAGCGACTTCAATGAGAGGCGGGAGAGGGATGAGAAGAAGACGGCAGATGCGGCAGCACAGGTGGCTGCAAAGGCAGGAGAAAACGCCGGAGCTCCAAAAAGGGAAATAGCCAAGAGAAGCTTCTCTAGTCAGCGTCCGGGAATAGACCGTCAAAACAGACGTGGCAACAATGGGCCAGCTAAACCAGGGAGGAATTTCTCAGGGCCCAGGAGTGAAAGGCGGAGTGGTCCTCCTCCCAGAAGTGGGAAAAGAGGGTGAGTACCAGCTCCTGTGAGGAAGCACACGTGGCCATGGTCTTCTGTTGACCTCTCGTGGTTTAAAATCGTAAGCAGTTCGTTTAGATTTGTAGAATGGTAGAAAACAGAGTAAGGCACGTGCACCCAAGTAACACATGCACCCATGGCTCCGTACTTTCTATTTTTTCTGTTTGTATACAGACACTTGGAACCCGAAGCTGGGAGCAGAGTGTTCTTGTATGCACAATGCTAAAAATGCCTAATTAAAACAATGGCAGTGCTGTTTCTGACTCGAGCTATGATTCTCGAGATTTGGATGAAAGCAGAAACGTTCATGTGAGCAGTTTTGCAGTTAATATATAAATTGCTGCATTGCACTTCAGTTCAATCAGCTAACATGGACAAGCATGTTAAGAAATGCTTGTCATTTAGGTTAAACTTTATTTTCCTATATGCTAGGTTTGATGGGAAGTTTGACAGGGCATTTGATATTTCCCCAAAACAGCTTTTGCTGTTGAGCTTCTCATAGGAGGAGCTGAAAGTAAAAGTCTGGATCCTACTAAGAAGTTGCACGGTAGATTCTTACAGCTCTACAGAGGGATCTGAATTAGATTGTTGGCTCCTTCCTGAGTGTTCTCTGTGGCTTAATTTTTGAATTCCTTTCCTAATACAGGCCATTTGAAGAGCAGGCAGCCCCTGTGCCTGGAGCTGACCCCGCCAATGGCAACTCTGTACATCAGGAGGACGGAGGTGCTACTGCTGCAGGACAAAAGAGCACCAAGGATGCAAGTGGCAAAAAGAGAGAAGAACCAAAGGCTGGTCCAAAGAAGCCTAAGGAAAAAGTGGATGCCTTGTCTCAGTTTGATCTTAATAATTACGCAAGTATGTATTGCTAATATGCTGATAATTTTTGGTAATTTTTGCTAGTTTTGTTGCATATAGAGCTAGGTGTTTGTAAACTTAACAAAAAAGGGTGATTTTTTTTTAAACACCAAATAATTGTACACTTGAGCATTGCTACCTTTGTCATATCTAATTAATGTGTGTGCCTCTAAGAGTTGGCAAATGTCATTGTATGTTATTAGGTACAGATAAAAACAATTTTGTACAATCATCTGATCTTTGTCATTCATACCATTTTTCACCACATTCTCATGATTTAGTTAACCTTCATAAGTAAAGGCAGTGGGATGTCACTCATAGGCTTAGAGCCAATATCCAGGAAGGTTTTTCGTTATTCATTATGATATTTTAGTTTATATTTCCTGGAGAGTCTAGTACTGGAACCTCTAGTTTTCAAGTTCTTAAATATTAACTCCTTGTCTTTAAGCTCAGCAGCAGAGCACTTGGCAAGCAGAAGTTTGCCATTGATCAGGGCTCCCATCTGTGTCTGTGGGGCAGTAGCTTCCACTCTAAAGCCAATTTTGGCTTGGTGCATTGCACCTGAAGCTGTTAAAACAGCAGCATCTATACCTTTCCTTTTCCTATAGGTGTTGTGATCATTGATGATCACCCTGAAGTGACAGTAGTTGAAGACTCCCAATCTAACTTGAATGATGATGGTTTCACAGAAGTGGTGTCTAAGAAGCAGCAAAAACGCTTGCAAGATGAAGAGCGCAGAAAGAAGGAAGAACAAACAGTGCAGGTACAAGACCAGCATTTATAGTGGGGAAAATGCTACTTGCAGTATTGGGAATGTTGTGAAAGTGTGCAGAATATTCCTTCCAAAGAAGCTGTATTTTCTCCATATAATTATAACTAACTGGTTACATTTAATATTAAAGTTGTTCATATCTAGTAAATAAAATTAATGTTCATTTAGCCGTCTTGGGATTCTGTACTTTTTGATGGGGCACTGTTGGGCAGGTGGAATTGGCAAATTGCAAACACCATTTTTCATACTGTGGTAAAGATTGAATATTGGTTGATTCCAAAAGGAAAATGGATAAGAAATCGTTGTTACTGTGATTAAATACTCTTAAAAAAATAAACTTCTTTAAGATTGGGTTAATCAGTTTGCTTTTTGCAATGAACAGTTGGTGTCTGTACAGACTGTCAGCTGTAAGAATAAAATGGGCTTCTGCTTACAGGTTTGGACCAAAAAAGGATCAAGCGAAAAAGGCCGAGGTCAGAATTCCAAGCTCCCACCCAGATTTGCCAAAAAGCAGCAGCAACAGGCAGCAGCTGCAGCTGCACAGCAGGCACAAGCTCAGGCTCAAGCCCAGGCACAGCCTCCATGTCCAGCTCAGTCTCCAGCTCAGCCCCAAGCTCCTGTTCCGACACAAAGCCAGGCTGCAGGAGGGACAGCCAGCACAGAATACACCGTGTCGGGCAAAGTCCTGCAGAACACCCAGGCTCACAACAGTCTGGGAACTGAACTGTGGGACAGCAAAGTGCCTCCTACAGCAGTGCTGAATGACATCTCCAAGAAATGTAAGTGGTGTCTTCTGGATTTGGGAGGAGGGGCGTGGGACAAACATTGTAGTTAGAGAAAGCTGATTGCCGGCTGTCTCTCTGGATGTCTTTTTACCTGCAGATGTGTTTTGCACAGGGAATAGAGGGCAGCATTCCCACGTGCAGCTTAGTAACAGCTGAAAAGAGGTTTTTGCAGTGTAATATTACTCAATATTTTATGTTATCATGTTCTTCATTCACAAGCAATGAGCAAACTGTCACTCCCTTCAGGAGTCTGTTTTGTCAGGCTTGGTCATGCTTCCAGACATGATGATTGCCCCACTTGAAAGCAGCTAAATTGGTAGCATATAGTTAACTGCTGAATAGCTTAATTAAACCTTATTTAATCAAGGCATCTGTAATTTAATTCTCAGTCAGTTGATACCTTTAGTTGAATGCATCTAGCAACACTGAGGGGATTCTTTAACTCTCTTTTCTTAATTGTCAGTGGGACCCATTAGCCCACCTCAGCCACCTTCAGTCAGTGCCTGGAACAAGCCTCTGACATCTTTTGGTTCAGCTACATCTCCAGAGGTAAGAATGACGGGAAGAAGAGTAACTGTGTGAAGCTTACCCAAGTTATATCTCATTGGGATTGGGTACAGATTATCAGTTTATCCAGGTGTGCCTAGTACATGTCAAATTCCCTGCAGTCAGGAGATAGTGCAGAAACATGGGATACAGGCTAGTGCATGGAAAAAGTGTTCTGTTGATAAAAATCCAGCCTTTCCCAGATTTTATTGATAGCTGTTATTCAGTGCATTTTTTGAGGAAAAATACTGTGTGGTTTGCATGTGAACACTTGTGTAGAGTTCAGTAGTGTAGACAAACAGGATGTCTCCAGAGAACTAAATGGTTTTGTGTGAAATTGGAGATGCAAAAAGCGGTGGATGCTTTATAACTGTATTATCTCTTCTTATCCCGTGGAATTTGCATAGTCCTAAATTTTACATTTAAAGTGCTGTGGTTTTACTTTCTTGGTCTTAATTGTTATAAACTGCAGGAATGTGAGACAGCTGTCTTAGGAGACCATTTTAACTGCATAGCAGATCTGGAAATATTTTTAAATTTACTACTGTTCCTCTGGAATTGAACATTAAGTTTTGAACTTCCAGGAGAATGTTGTGAACCTGACTCTGGACGTTTTGATACTGTACTTGTGCCTCTTGATCTTGATTGTGTTTACATATTTCCTCATTGCTTTTTTCTTGAGCTTGTATAAACAATACAATACTTGAGGAGGAGGAAGTGTACATTCAGACATTGTTTATTCTTGCAAATCTGTTGCAGTCACAAACAATACTTTTGCTGGCAGGAGATAAAAGTACCCTTTTAGTGGTTTTCAGCTGAGCATTCTTTGTGCTCTTTTCTGAACCGCGGTCATTGTATTGATACAGAAATTTTTCATAATTAGTTAAATGTTTGCCTTTTAACTAGGGGACAAAGCCTGGACAAGAAGGTGGAGTCGACCTTGGTATAGAAACTATTCAGTTTGGAGCCCCAGCTTCCAGTGGCAGTGACAATGAAATTGGCCCTGTACTTTCTGAGAAGTCCACAGACAAGTTACCAGAACCCAAAGAGCAAAGACAGAAACAGCCTCGGGCTGGACCCATCAAAGCACAAAAGGTAAAAGGTCATAATTTCAGTACAAACTTGTAAACTTAGAGAAGTTCAGCCAAAAGGAGGTTACAAATAACAGAACATTCACTCAGTTAGGACTAGACCCATAAAAACTGCATTCCCTTTTTATATTTCCTAAAACTGAGTAATACTAATTAGGTAATCAAACTTATCTCAGTTTAAAAAAATAATGGTTGCTTGCCTTCCATAGGTTTAGGAGTTCCATCTGATCGTCACCATCTTGTATTTCCATTATTACCCCTCATAAGGAGGAATACTTTCTCCTTTTGTCATTTAGATTACACTTGGGGATCTTCCACGTTCACGAAACCTACATTTCTCTTATTTCCATCTCCAGTGCACAGTAATCTGTGCATCACCACCACTCAGCACCAGCTTCTAACTCCCAGAAAGAGATGGTTACAGCAGATAAACTTGCCTGGTGACTTTTGGAATCAGCTATTTCAGTCCCTCTTGATGTCTGAGATTTGGCAGCAGTCCTGGTGTAATTAAAGCCCTTTTGTCTTTCGAGAAGACTGGGTGTTTCTTTGTGTTGCTTGTTTGGTTTTTGGTGGTTGGTTGTTTTTTCTTCCCCTTCCCCAGAAAAAGAGCTGAAATCTGCAAGTGTGGTCACACACAGAATGAATTTATCTTCTGCTGTATGAGACCCTGAGTGGGATGTTGCAGTTAATGGCTTTTATTGCAAACTATAAAACCCATACAGCAGAGAATATGTAGTAGTTAAAACTGCTGCTGAATTGCAGTAACCCATATCTCAGATATACTGCAGCATGCCTAAAACTGCCCACATAAAATCACTTACAGATACTGAATTCCAAAGTTAAATAAGGAGTCTTCATGGTGTAGAAAGTTCCTTTTTTCTGCTTTTGGTTATAGCTATCAAGAACCCTGCAGGTTTTATTGAAAGACATGTGTGACTAAATGGCAAATTAATTGGAGGTTAACATTTTTTTGCACTTTTGAATGAGGGGGCTGTAATCCTTTAATTGTCTTGATGACAAAAAAACCCCAAAACAACAAACAAACATTTCCTACAGACCCATCACCCCCGTGGTGATACTGTTTGCTATGAAGCCTAAATACAAGCTTATGTTTAGGATTGGAGCTTGGTATTGAATTAATATGGGCAATGTAAGAGGATCATACTTGAAACATAGCAATTTACCTTTCTAAGTGTGACCTTAAAGTGCCTGGAAGTATTTCAGCCTCTCTAAACTTATTAGGGCAAAAATTATTTGGGTGAGGTGGGCCTGATGTTCCTGATTGCAGTGTTTCAGAGCTCAGGCATTTGCTCCTGCTTTGTTTCCTTCCTCTCCCCGCTAAAGCCAGTCTCTGCTGGTCTCCTGAGGGTACCAAATGCCTTTGGGAAACTCCACCCTTCCAAAGCCATCATATTGTAGAGAGTCTTCATCTCCTGCTGAGACAGCTGGTTTGTATTTATAGAGACAATACCAGCAGCTTCTGTCTTTCCACTATCAAAGCTTAAGGAATAGGATTTTAAGGACTGCCTTTAAGGAATTCTTATTCTGCTCAGTAGTGAAGGGAAGCCAGAAAGGACATGGCTATTGAAACAGCAGAGCATTCAGGCTCCCTAAGGCCCTTCATTCTGCTTTAGTTTAGCTGCACATAAAGGAACTATTGAATTGCAGCAGTCATTCCAACCGTCTGCAGTGGAAGGCAACACTTGTGTGTAGGTGTTTTATTTTTTCTGGATATCCCCTTAGTGATCAGTTCCCGGGGAAAAATGCTGCCAAGATCCATATGTCAAGATAACTTTAAATGAAGGTAGGGTCTTCTGTTCTGGTTTCCTTGGAGCCCTGTAAATTTCTGATTCTCTGAAATGAAAATAACCTGTGTGTATACACAGTCATGTGGCTTCTGTATTTTTTTGTGCTTTTCTGTATTTTTTGTGCTTTTCTTGTAAGGACAGTCAAGCTGACTTTCCTGTGTAGATTTTAACTACATCTTATTTTAGTTGAACCCTACCATTTCACATTAAAAACTTATTGCTTGAAAACAATGGTTTAAATTCCTACTGTTCAAAATTAACGCATTTCAGGGACGTATTGCAAACGTAGTGCAAAATGATTTTTCTGTTAGAAAATGCTTGCCCTTCAGGAAAGCTCTGTTATATTTAAACACTTACTTTAAGCATGTTAGAGTATTGTTGAATAGGACATAGCAGGGAAGACATCACTGACAAGTTAACACTAACTTAGCTTCCAGACTTGAGTCCGGTAGAAAACAAAGAGTATAAGCCTGGTCCTATTGGGAAAGAGCGTTCTTTAAAGAACAGGAAGGTGAAGGATGCCCAGCAGGGAGAGCCTGAAGGACAGGAGAAGCCATCTCCCACCTCTGTCAGAAGTCCTGAACCTGTCACTACAAAGGAAACCAAAGCAACGAGTGAATTGAGCACGGAAATAGGAACGATGATATCTGTATCTGCTCCAGAGTTTGGAACAAACACAAAGGTAAGAAAACCATTGACAAATTACTGAGCACTGTGTGTAAAATGTAATTGCAATGAGGTAATTGCCACTTGGTGGTAGTTACCTGGACAGCAGAGCCTACTGAACAGCAGATATGAACCATTGGTACTGCTTGAATAACAGCTCTGCAGGAGCGGTAGGAGACGTGCTGTCTCTCACACCCTGTGCAGAGACCAGCTGGGGAGGTTTTGAACTGTCCTGCTGCCATATGGATTCCCATCCCAACACTCAGTCCTGAGTGTTGCTGTGGAGAGTGCCACTGGAGCCTGGTGTAGGCAGAGCCTGTAAGCTCAGATAAATGTGATGGATGCAAGATGACTTCCAGCAGAGAACTGGAGTGCAGTAGTGTGTATGGTTGCTGGTTTGAGTGCATGGATGACCTGAAGCTGTGAAGCAAATGCTGTTCTGTGAAAAAAGAAACCTCTAAACTAGGAATGTGCTAAAGCATTGGATAAGGCTTGTTCGGTTTACCTAAAGGGTCTGTTCTTCAGGTCCTCTTGGCTTGGACACTGTCAGGATATACCTGGCAGAACTCCTTCAGGATACTGAGAACTCATCATAGTCGTCTGCACAGAACTTCCCTGACTTCTTTATAACTGTTCAACAGCGAGATGGAGACTTGCTCTCAGTATTCATTGTTCTACAGCCCAGCTCTGAGCTGTGGTGCATTGACAGCACTGGCTGAAAAACATCCCCAGAGGTGCTCTCCTTTTTGCCCAAGGGCCTGTGTGGGAACTGCAGCATTGTGCCTTGAGCAAGAGCTGTGGCTGTCATCTCTTGGATGTAAAAGAGCCGTACAGTTGGAGTAGCTACTAGTTAACAGTTACATCTTCTTTGGTAAGGGAAAAATGCCTCTTGTATGTTTGAGAAGCAGTTTCATTTGTTGCATGCTCTGTCAGTCATCCTAGTCTAAATCAGAAATCTTCTGATGCCATTAAGGAAAACTGATTCTCTGCAAAGGTTCCATTGCAAGCTGAAGAATCTGAAATGTGGACCGCTCACAATTGATCTTTGTCACCTGAAGCTGGAAAAAAACAAAGCACAGGACAGCTTTGGCAGCTTTTTGTCAAGGTGCCATGCAAGCAGAAGATGCTGTGTTCTCTCAATGAAGTGTTGTTATAGTGTTAGGGAGGATATTTGTGTCCAACCATGGTAGCTGTTAACTTGATTTTTGAGTGGAATGGCAAATACTCGAGAAAATTCAGTGCTGGGATTTCTCATCCTTCCTGCCAGTTTCCATCTTGTAAGTAGATGTGAGTGGTTTATGTTCATACCAGAAAAGGACAAAGTGCCCTTCTTGTGTGAGAATCAAAAGTGTGGAGCAGTGAACTCCAGCTTGCTCAGGTGTTTGGTAAGAAGGCTGTCTGTATCCCCAGCATGGGAGGAGATGCTTTTTCTAAGCCACACACAGAATAGGAGACAGTTCTTTGATTACTGCAGGCTAACTCAGTATAATCGAGTAGCTCTACTAAAATCAGCAGAATTTACTCTCTACAGCTGTGTTTTTAAAGCATGAGTTCTTCAGAAGGAGAGTCTGGATTTTTTGCCTGTCTAGTCTTAGTTGAACATGGGTTGCCAAGGTTCTTTGAACTACCCCAGAAATAAAGCACCAAGATTGTCTTCTGGAAGGAGGACCAGAGTGAAAGGAAACTTTCTAGTTTGTGTTGCATATGAAAATTTCCAATAATTTTTCCTCATTAAGTGTTTGCTAAAAGAAGCCTGTAATAATAGGCTTAAATATTCCAGTCTTAACAGCACCAGGTTTGTTTGCTTTTGAATTCCTCTGTCAGGAGTAGTTCCAATCAGTAAGTTGGTTTTTTTCTAGGAAAGAAGTGGTCATATTTTATATTTAATTCTCTGGAAGTTGATCCAACAACCTGCAAATTTATTGGATAAGGTAACTTTCATCTAGATTATGCAGGAATAAGCCTGCAATAAATCTTGCTGCTTTAAGTAGCTTTTAAAAAGGGTTCAAATACTGTTCTGACCTTGGAGTTCTTGTGTATTGTAATTGCTTTTTCTTGTCTTTGTACTCTTTATGTCGCTCATTAATGATGGAAGAAGTTTTGACATCTTTAACTTGTTGTTTCAGTGTCAGGTGTTGAAGTCTTAGCAAACCTTCTCTTTTGATGCTCTTTAACATCCTTCTTAGAGGTTACTGCTCAGCTTCTAGGAAGGCACACTTGGCGTATTTGATGATTTAAATGTCTGTAAAAGCCAGCTGTCCCCCTTCAGGAGCTTTGTAAGAGGACATCTTGAGAAGAGCACGTGCATTTAATCATGCCAGACTGTTGTACCTTAGAAACTATATAAATATAAATCAACTCCTACTGGTGAGATGTTTGTTTAGAACATGAGCATGATGCTCCGGAGCAATTGCAGCTGTTTTTCTTGGATTCTGCAGAGTTTTTGTAGTAAAGGCAATCTGATGTGGACATTTCTGAACTGGGAAACACCCCTCACCTCTTGCTTTTCCCCACGTGTCCATGTCTAAAGCTTGGAAGTTTCCAGATGACAGGAATGATAAATACCTGGCTGTGGGCACCGATGAACTATTTGCACAGGTAGTTGTGTCTTACAGAGATCAGGTCTAAAAGGACACAGGCTGTTTTTCAGAATATCTTGAGTATCTTTCAAGCTCTAGTTTGGGTGATTTATGCAAATCAGGAACAAATCAAATGGCTAATTAATCCTGTAGAATACTCTGATCCTTTACAGCAAGGTCAGCTCTGAGGTCTGCCTTGTTCTTTGATCATCAAGTCACTTGAGGTTTTGTGATCTTCTTAAGAGAAAAGTAGGTAGTTATGAAAGGTTTGTCTGTTCTTTTCCTTCAGATATAAATAACTTGTAGGTAACTGCAAAAAAAAAAATGAACAGCTTTTTGCTCTAGCTGTTACTAGTTTATAAAGAACTAATCAGTTGTGTTTTTCAGTCAAACAGTTGTACAAGAGAATCACTTTAATTGAATTACAAAAGCTTATGTTGTTAAGCCATATCTAACAGATTCCTGGACTTAATGTACCAGGAAATGAAGGATGGTTATTAACCTACAGATTATGGAGTGGTGTTCTTACAACTGAAGCATTGTCTGGTCTGTGTGTTAAGCATGCAAAACACCCTTATAGGATGGATAGGATACACTTCTGAGGGCACCAGAGCTGGTACAGTGCTTTGGTTTTAATTCTAGTAAAAAAGGGGGTTTTGTGCTGTGAGTTTGCAAAGGCAGAAAGCTGCCATTAGTCTTGATCTGATTTCTTTTGTAAGGAATTTTATTGCCAAGACCCTGTAAAAAAACTGCATCCAAACCTTGAAGGAGTTTTAATAATTTTACAGTAAAAACGTCCTCTTTCTTATGCAGGAACACATCCTAAAAAAAACCAAGAAGCCAGTTAATTAATTACTTCATTAAAAGGCCCTTGTGATTAAAGCAGCCTGGTGTGCTTGCTTTGTTTTATCCAGTCTGAGGTTGCCTGTTGGAATTCAGTACAAATGTGCAGCTTGCAGTTTAGTAGTTGGGATTGTGGGAATACCTTGTATTTCACCAGTTTAACAAGTAAAGCAAGTAACTAAATGGAGAGGACAGTTCTCTGTTTTCTTCAGGAATACAGAAGTAAGTTGATGTGCACATTGTGTCCTCTCTCACCCCATTATGGTTTAGCTTTTCCTAGTCATTTACCAAAATGAGCTCCTCCTTTTAAGGAAGATTCTTTGTTATTTGTTAGTATCTCAGTGCTTTAATTGCTTTTTAGGGGACATTGCCGTAGGCTTGAGGAGTAAATTGAGTGTGCACTATTTTGATAACTTAATGTCATACTGGTTGGATGCAATTAAACAAGCATTATATAGTTTTTGCCTTCAAAATCATTATGTATTGGCAAGTCCAGGCACTCAATAATAGTTCTACTGCTAATTTGTCTTTCAGTTCCTTTGCAGTGTTTGGTTCTGAATGGATGATAGAGCCTTTCCTGAGCTTCAGACATGTCAGACTTAGGAGTTTGCAGCGCTTGCTAGAGAGTGGACCTTGGCTAGTCCAGGATCGCACCATTTCTGTGGCACAGTCTCTGGGTCAGGTTCTGCTAACACCTCTTTGCCTGTCCAGAACACGCTCAGTAGTGACAGTGGTGAGAACTGCAAACCAGCACTGAGCAGGGCTCACAGAAGTACCAGGGCTCTCTGGGTTCACTGTTGGTCATTCTCTGAGGGCTGGCAGTGTTCAAGGAGGCACTTTCCTCATATCTTCAACTAGTCACTGCCTACAGCAAGGGTTGTGACAGCGGATCTTGTTTTTTGAGCACAGGAAGGTCCACTTCACTGTGACAGATCAGCTTCAAGGAAAACCTCTGGGTAGACTGGAAATCTCAGTCCTTTTCTTCTTTGAAGTCACTGCCCAGTGTAGAAATCAGGAGGTAGCCTGCACCATCCAGAGAATCTTGTGACTTTCTGAGACAAGACTTACAGGAAAAAGGAAATTATTTTGCAAATTGCAACCATCCCTTTGTGTTCTTTTTAGTCTGGAAAGCCTTACTTGTCATAGTAAGAAATTTCTGTATTTATTTAAAGCTACAGAAAGGTTTCAGCCAATATATTTTATTTTCAAAGTAGGCTAAAAGTGCCCACAGATGGCTAAAGCATCTTGGGTGACAAATGATCATTGGTTGCACCACCACAGTTCATTATTAAAGTGCCCAGGCAATACATTGCTCTGAATGTTCTTGCTTTACAGACTGTGTTTTGACTTGTCTCCAGATGTACTTTGCGAGGTCATGAGGCAAACTGTAATCTCCCAAGAATTCTTCTGACCTCAGTAGCAAGTCAGCAATAAGGATTGGCAGACATGCCTTCTAAGAAAAAAAATGGTGTGAAGTTCTAATCTTCTGTTGCTTGGTGAACAGCTTCTGTGGGAAGGCTGACACCTGTCCAAGAAGTTTGAATCTTAATTTAGGTAAGGGAGATATTTTAATGGAATTGTTTTTCTTCACAGGAGTCTGTAACAGACTACACTACACCTTCTTCTCATCCTAACACAGTGGCTACTAGCAGTACAAAAATGGAGGAGACTTTGGTGACGAACGTAAGTCTATTGCAGTGATCATCTTGACTTTGAAGACAAGAAAATATTTTCACACTTCTTTAAAGCACCAAAAAGTGCCTTCAGTAAACAAGTCAACAGGTTCCTTTCATGTGAACTAGCTCTGTGTTACCCAGTAATCTTATTCTGAAGGACATTTGCTTTGATTAGTACCTGCTCATGAATTCTTCAGGTATTTTCTTGTCTTTCGAACAATCACAGTGAGCTAAAGAGCACAGAAAGTGGAGATGTTCATAGGGACAATTCTAAAAAAGCAAAGATAGGCATAATAAGGGAGTGTGTTCTTGGCAGCAGCTGGGACTTGACTCCTAGTACCAGTAGCAAAGTTCTGTAGCTGAGGTTTAAAAAAGGCTTTTACAAACAAAGCAGTTTTGAACTGTAGCCTGAAATCATAGCAACTGCAGGTAAAGGGAGCAGCTGAAAGGTTTGTGAAAGCAGACAGGAGGCTTTCAGGTGTTCAGTTGCTGTGGAGGTGAGATGTTTGCAGTCCTCAAAGCCAGTGATCCTGAGTGTGAACGTGGCATAGTGATTGAGAGAACCAGTTGGGTTGTGACTTGAGTGTGCTGGGACATCAGGGAGCTCGGATCTTGTGATTTTTGTTGTTTGAGTAGCAGAAATAGAATTAGCTGAGAGTCACATTGACTGGGGAAAGAAGAATCATACAGTAGGATCTCAGTTTTTATGAGGATGTCTTGTGAATTCCATCTAAAAATGCTTTTCAGCTTACTGCAGCATCATTTTGAAGCATTACTGGTTGAACTTCTTATTCTTCTGCTGGCTTTTGTGGCAATGTTGTGGTGTGTGCCTTTGGTGGTTAGTGTGGAAGACCGAATTCTTTTGTGTTTAATGATATCCTATCCCTGTGGATGTGGGAGTTGAATTTCTAACACAGGAATTAGGGGCTCCTGGCCACAAAGGATCCGTGCCATCCCGTGCTTCAAAGCTTCAGTATCTGTCTTTTGGATTAGCCTTATCTCATCCAGTGGAAGTCCATTAGCTGTGCTACGAATGGAGAAAGGAATGGCCAGAAGTAATAGACTGGCCACTGCAGTATTTTTGATTCATTTCCTTTGAACCTTCTAGGAAATGCATTGGTGTTTTCATAGGCAAAGATAGCAATAGCATTATGTCAGGTTTATTTCCCCAAGTATCACATCTTTCATCTTCTGAAAGAGAAAATAACTGAGTTCAGTTATTGGATGGCAAATCTGGTTTAGTTTGTTTCATGGTCTTGTGACTTTGCAGGTCTATAAAAGCTTCCTCTTTTCACAAGCTACATCTCAGAACTCAAGGTCCTGAAGCCCCACGTACTGTATTGGTACAAAAAAGGACAGATTTGGCTTGGGGAGAATTTTTGCATATGAGTAAACTGAAATGGTACTGGAAATTAAATGCCGACACAGACAATTGGTGTTTGTTTATGCAGAGGACATGGACACCTTAGAACCTTAGTCTTCAGCCTCTTAAAGAGATGAGAAGCATCTTGACACCTGCTGAATGGCCTTTCCCTGCCTACCAAATTTTCACCTTATTTTATCAGAATCTCCCTGCCATATGCTCAAGCCTTGAAGAAATTGTAGCTCACTTGATAAAGCTTGAGCTTTGCTTTCTGGGGCTTTTCTAGTAGACGTAGTTAGAATGTGATGTGTGTTGCCTGCCTTTCAGGTGCCCCTGCCCCACACCCTTCCCCTCCCTAGGAGGGAGACTTTACAACAGAGCTCCAGCCTAACTCCAGTTTCTCCCGCTACCGTCGACCTCACCCTCAAGGTATGTACCACATCCCTCTAAGGGTCGTTTTCTTGCATGCAGGGGAAAAGTTAATGGAGAACTTGCTGGTGAACCTTTTTTTAGAGCCTTCCTTTGTTTCCTCTGCTGAACTGCTTTTGCATATAAATGGATGGCTGAAACACGAGACTCTATCAAAAGATGCATTTAAATTATAAATTTCTAACCCCGTTTTGCATTAACACTTGGCATCTCAACCAATCGTGGCTCCCACTGCCCTGAAAACCAAGATCCCAGTGTTTTAGCATTGTACCATGGTGCTCATGGCAGACCATCAGAATCCAAGGAGGATTTTTGAGAGTTTAGCTTAAAATAAGTTACCTGGTTTGGTGTTAAAGGCTTTAAGGAGTTGCTTGGTAAGCCGAGCTTGATTTCTTCTTAGCTGTAAGCTTTTGGTGCAGTGATAAGGTGGTTTGGAGTTGGATGGCTCAAGTTCCAACTGGTGAAACGTAGAGGGTGTGTTGGTGTCTCTGAAGGGCAGTTAGATCAGCGAGTCAGAACGTATTTGGTTGTGTTACAAATGTTGTGTTGTTTTCTGCTCTCCAGTGTAGAGCAAGTGTGTAGAATATTTTGAATGGTGTTTTCCTATTTTGTTAGATTTTTGGACTGCATTGTATAACTCACTAACACAGAGTTGGGCTCTAGCTTTGCTACTGTATTTTTAGAAGTTGTTGGTCTTATTCTTTTTTTGGTGTCCTAGATCTGCTTTGTGCTTGTGACTGCAGGTGACTGAACCAGTAGAAGCATTGTTGCTGCTTCCAGTATTGAGGAAGAGTGATGCTTGAACTTAGTTTCTCTAAATTTTTAGAAGAAATTAAACTGGAGATTGGATACAGAACTAACACTATGGAGAAACTTGCCTGTCAATCCCAGTGAGACTTGTCTCACTGGCATCATTTGACAGCTGCTTGCTTGTGTTCTCTACAGA
This sequence comes from Platyrinchus mystaceus, assembly GCA_035041135.1. Classification (NCBI taxonomy): domain Eukaryota; kingdom Metazoa; phylum Chordata; class Aves; order Passeriformes; family Tyrannidae; genus Platyrinchus; species Platyrinchus mystaceus. The sequence goes on along the minus strand of JAWWLV010000005.1, from coordinate 28,080,412 downwards.
TGATAGATATTAACGTCCTCTTGTTGAATCTTTGCTTTTCTTTTGTTAACACTTCATTTCCTAAAAAGTATAACATCTTTCTAAAACTAGACCAGCAAGAGAGGACTGGAGAGGGACAAGTAGTCTAACAAAAACCTAGTTTTCTGTTGCATTCTTGTGTAACAAGTTAGCATAATCTGACTTTCTGGCGTCTGAAAGCACTGTCTACAATAGCGGTCTGAGTGTTTAGCAGCTGGAGATCTGAATCACGTGGAATACAGGTGGGAACGTTGCTGCAAAGAGTGTGGCAACACACCATTGTGAAGCAAACTGTGGTGTTCATGTCATTCATCCTGCAGTTTCTTTTTCTGCTGCTCTGGTGTTGGTGGTTTCTCAGTGGATGATAGATTTTGGATGTGGGGTGACAAAATATGTCAAAGATCCAGGTTTTGAGGCTACCTTGAAGAACCCTCTGACCAAAATCTGAACAGAAAAGCATTCGGAAACAGCTTCTCCCTAATTTCCTCATTCCAGCCACTGGAGCTCTACCTTCTGTTTACAAATGCTGAAGGCAACAAGCTTGTTTGGAAGCAGACATTGAGACTGTCACCTTCACAGCAGGCATTCTGGTCCAGGCAGAGCAGAGTGCTCCTTTGGCATCCTCTTCAGTATAATCCTTGCTTTTTTTAAAAATGTACTTTTGGAGCAGGAGAGAGTAAAGCATTTCCTTCCTTCTCTTAAAAGAACAAAATCTCCAGGTTCTGCCTCCATAAATTCCTTGCACCTCCTCTTTCTTCCATCCCCTGTCATGGAGAGCTGTCTGTGAAGAGACTCAGTGGGGAACTCGGCCATAGTCACTCCCACTAGTTGGCATCATTCTCCCGTGGTTTGGTATAAGGTGCTCATATGGGAAGGCTTGTTGAGGTCTCAGTTCTTTGGAGTAACTTTGCTAAAGACACCTTCTCTAAGATGGACATCCTCTTGGCTGATAGGGCTGTTGGTAGGTGAGGAACTGAACAAAAGAAAGTCCAAAGCCATCTCAAACTGAGCTGCCTGACCTTCCATGTTCTGAGGTTTCATCTGAGATTCCTGTGTAAGCATCTGGTCTGGAATCTGACACATTCTGACTTTCTGATCACTTAGGCTTTGGTGCACTGAAGGATATGCACAGTGGGATTTATCTCCAGCGAAGGGTTTGGGTACTGGACCATTATTGCAGTAGGTCGACAATAAAGAGAAGCCTCAAACAACCACGATCTCCTCCTTTCCCCATAACTGAGTGAGCAGTGAAATTACAGCTCTATCCCCAGCCTCACTTAATTTAGAGCCTCTTACTCCTTCATGTCTGGTCTCTAGGTGGTGCTGCATAGACATTCCCAGTGTACCAATCCCTCTTGCATCTTTTTTTCTGGCTTAAGAAGTTATGGGTTGTTCAGAAGCTCTCTGAAAGCAAAGCTGTTAGAAAACTCGGGACTCTTTTATGTGCCCTGTGTACAACAAAATGCATTGTGTAGCTTTGGCTATCATTGATCTCTCCAGGACATCATGAAACTCACTGAACATTGCAGAAGCTTCTGTACCTCTGTTCACAGATTCACAGGTACTTACTTTATCTTAATGCCAATCCAATACACTTAAGCAAAATAATTTACAGCAGGTTAGTAATAAATTTTGAAGTTTGCCCTGTCTGTAAGAATCAAAATCAATTTGGAGGAGAATGTGTAGGAAAAACAGAGAATAATTGCTGGGGAAGATGATCCCAACAATGAAATTAGGTGACTTGCCTCTGAAGGATTCAATGTGTAGCTGAGTTTTCCTCTTCCCCCTTTACTCTCTTGAGGAATACAGAATTCCCATTTTCCACGTAGGTGTGCGTTGATACCTGTTACCCACTTCTTTTGATATTTCTCTGATATTTTGTCACTTTTGAAGCATCCAGACAAATAACCTCAACCGTGTTTGGCCTGTCTAGACTGTGCCCAACTCATGTAAAGCAGGGTAGGTTGACAGTAGGACTTTCAGAGACTGCAGGTTCCAGTTAGGGGGGACTTTCTTGATCCAGGCAGTGAGGTCAGACGTGTTGGTGAGTATTTGCCCCTTTATATACACCATTAAGGCACCACCTGGCTTTGAGAAACTTAAAGTGAGCAATTCCAGCCTGCGGCATCCAGCTCTGCTGGCAAATTTTTGGTTTCAACTGGAGACAGCTGAATATTGTACAGAAATCCATGGACCATGTTTGAGCCTTTAAATTAGGGAGTGTAGTCTGAACATTAACATTTTCTTTTCAGTAGTCCCTCAGAAGTGTCTTAATTTAGATTCTGTATTGTGTGTCTAATGGAGCAATAATTAGACTTCATTGGCTGCAGTAAAACCATAGTTCTTTCCACTTCTGTTGGAATATAATTGTGTATAGAATTTTTTAAGTTTCATCTCCCTTGCTGTGCAGACATAAGCTCATAATTATTGCAGAAGTAGAGGAGCACGAAGCATTTTTAGCTTTAATATGAAGCAGCGTGCACAAGCTGTGCCAGCTCGTGATTGCTTCTTGAGCAGCAGTTGCTTTGGAAATCTAAACTTGACTACTGTCATGTTTACTGAAGTGTGCATTGGATATTTTTGGTGGTCACTCAAAAGGGGATGATTTACCCAGAAATCAAGGGGCTGGTTCATTTAAATGGCCCAAGCAACTTGTAAGTAAAGGACTCGATGGAAATATTTAGAGTAATTTCTTACCCTTCTTTTGCTCACTGTGTCTTTGCTCTTCGTGTCAAACAAACCCAAGCCAAGTTAGTGTGAGTGAACTCTCTTTTGAGCATTGAGTTTTAAGATGATGAACTGTGCTCGCTCGTGTGCAGTTGGAGCAGGTGATAAGCTCCAACTTCAGGCTGAATGCTTTTTGCATGAACAGAGTTGCACGATTATGGTGCCTATTCAGAAAGAGGCTCGCATGAAGCCCAAGTTGCCTTTAGACTGACAAGAACTGTTAAGAGGAAGACTGTTTGACTAGTTGAAACTTCTTAATAAATGAGAAAATCTTATTTTCTTTTAAATAGATGGAGTCTGCACGCAAAGCATGGGAGAATTCCCCGAACATGGGGGAGAAGAGTTCTCCAGTGACCTCGGCAGCCTCTCCCATCGCTAGTGGCAGCAGCAGCGGCGGCGGCAACACTGGGCCAAGCAGTGGCACCTACAGCTCCTTCTCTAGTGCATCAATGCCTCCTATTCCTGTGGCCTCAGTTACACCCACAACTTCTCTCTCAGGTACCCTGTGTCAAGGTCATACTATCCTTTTGTATTGTTCCTTGTTCTTCAAGAGATTGGATTCCCTTTGGAGTCGTTAAACGCAGAGCTCACAAGTTTTACGTTAGTATGGAATGTCAGATCTGAACAGCAGCCTCCCGAATACCTTTTAACTAACAAGGAAATACTTCACCTGTTTCACTTCAGTCAGCTGAAAATTATACAGAGATGTCTCTCTGCCTCTACTTACATGGACTTGAAAGAGGAAGTAAAACTCTTGGCTGCCTTATTGGTTTCATTTTGTTCAGCTGAATGAAGGAAAGAGTGAAGTAGATTTTGGAGCAGAGGGTAGTTCTGATATCCAGCTAATTGCAGCTTTCCTTTGTGCTCTTGCTTTTTGAGTTAAAGCCTCAAGAAGTCAAAATAAACCCCCTTCACAAAAGGCAGAGCAAATGTCCAGCTGCTCTTCACAAACAGTGCTGGTTGCCACCTTCGTTCTGGGCATCAAACAAAAGATGCTATACCTGGTTAAGTCTTCATGCCTTGGAATATGAGAATATATTCCCAAATCTCAGCTGAAGGGGAGAAAACCTTTTTTTTTTTTTTTTGAAAAGTGCCTCTCAGCCATGGGGCTCAACCACTGTACGTTGCAGTGTTTTGTTGCATAACTAACCATGATGCCTCCTGCACTACTTTTGTAGGCTCCTGTAGCTGAGAAGGGAGATGTATTATTACAGTTGCAGCACTTCCTGTAGTGAACTTAACAGAACTGTCTTGTGTTTTTGTTATGTTGATGGAAACAGCTGCATTGGGGTTCAGTGGTTTTTACCAGTTGTTGCTGTGCTTGCACAGCTGTCCCAAAACTTTGACCACTGAACAATGAGGCTTCAAAATATCTCTGATTGATGTATCCCTTGCTTCTCCCCTCCAAGGAGCCGGAACATACACCACCTCTTCACTGAGCACGAAGACTGCCAGCACCTCTGACCCTCCTAATATCTGTAAAGTGAAGCCCCAGCAGCTGCAGACAAGCAGCCTGGCTTCTGCCAGTCACTTCTCCCAGCTGAGCTGCATGCCATCCCTCATTGCCCAGCAGCAGCAAAGTCCCCAGGTCTACGTGTCCCAGTCTGCAGCAGGTAATAGTGTTTGTGCCCGAGAAGCCATGTGTCTGCTTTTTTGGTGTTCTGAAGCTGCAGAGTTGAATTTAGTTCTGGTTTTCTCTGCAGTAAAGACAGAATGATGAAGAGCATCCTGTAGCAAATGTTCACTAGTTGTGTCTTGCTTTAAATCTGCAAGTTTCTGTCAGTAAGTACAAAGATAGTACTGTGTTAGTTCATCGAGGAAAGTAGATTTGAGTCTCTTAATGCACCGTTTTTCTGTTGCAGTAGATCACTATTTAGGACCAAGAATGATTGTCTTGATTTCTTTCTTAAAATGCTACAGGAGCTTAGAATTGTGACTTTTTTTTTTTAAAGAAAATCCTATATGAGTTAACCTAAATTACATGACACTATAACATGTTCTTCCCCATCCTTCATTCAAACACCTTTTTTTGACCAGAATCTGTTGCTCATCCCCCCAATATTGTGTGGGATTGAAGATGCCTGTTTGAGACTGATAGGCTCTGAGGGTGAATTGAAAAAGATACCAAAGTTGTTTGGACACCAGCTCTCCAGTTCTGTTTCTCCTCCCAAGCTCTCTGGTAGCTGTCACACTGGGAAGTTACGACAGTGACTGCATGTCTTAACTCTTGATGAAAACCTCTCTAGCAGGGAGATGTTTGGAATCAGGTACTAATTGTATTGCTCTTCCTGAGGTACTACAGCTCAAATCCCGGCATTTTATATGGATACAAGTCATCTGTTCAACACCCAACATGCACGTTTGGCACCACCTTCTCTGGCCCAACAGCAAGGCTTTCAACCAGGGCTTTCTCAGGTATTTGGGAATTGCTTATTCTCTGTTTTCCCCTCTCTGTCTATATTGCCCTTAAAGTTCTATTGGGAAGGGTGGGACTAAAGACTTGGCAAAGAATGAGGTTATGCCTACCCTTGCTGTTCCATTCTGGTGCACTCAGGTGGTGTTTGGTCTCTGCAGTTGCTGAGAATTTAAGCATTTGTCATGAAAGTTGAGAAAAGAAGCCTTCACAAATCTATATGAAAGCACATATTCACAGGAGCTGTTGGTGGTCATGTTAGGGCAGGCTTGCTCAGCTTTGGTAGTACAAAACTATATGCAATCTTGTGCAGTTGTTTTTTACACAAATCTAAATGATTCATCCAGTTTCTGCTGGTTATTCACAAGGAGAAGTGCAAAATTCAGCTAGAAAGTAATTTTCTTAGTGACAGCAGTATTATCTCTGCTTGCAGCCTTGGGATATGACATTCTCTGTTTACTTTCCATAATGCTACATGAGTCACATGTTGAACTGTAGCTTTTCTACGTGACTTTTGTCCTTGGATATTTAATGTTTTCTTTTTTATGCAGCCTGCTTCAGTTCAGCAGATCCCCATCCCCATCTATGCACCTCTGCAAGGACAGCACCAAGCTCAGCTGAGTTTAGGAGCAGCACCAGCTGTTTCCCAAGCCCAGGAGTTGTTCAATTCCTCCTTACAACCTTATAGGTAGGTAGCATATGCAAATTTCTTTGGGTTTTGAGTGGCAGAATTTCTTGAACTTGATTCCCTGCAGACTTGTGTTCTGTGCTCCACAGCTGCCTTATCTTCCTGTCTTCTCCAAAATATCTCATCTGTTTGTCTGAGAATGCTGTATGCAGATTATGTGTCTATTCTGCTTGTACAGATTATGCATGATAGTTGTATCTTTAGAAATCCAGGCTAAAAAGCTGAAAACATCAGTTTTTCATACTAAGAGAACAGAAAAGGTCTGTCCCTTTAATTCAGCAGTTTTCTAATCAGACCAACACTGGAGTCATGAAACACTTTGAAATCCTAGTTTGAACTCCTTAGATGGTAAAAACTTAATTTCAGATGTGTGGGGGTAGCTGGCTATGTCTCAGAACGTTTTCTGTTTGCTACAAAAGGTAATAGTAAGACCAGCATCTCTCAGTTGGCATTGGTAGCCACACAAACTTCCACTGGAAGCCTTTCCAAAGCTTCCTTGCACTTCCTATCAAAACTGATTCATAGCAGTATAATTCTGACAAAGGCTGCTGGTTTCACTTTGAGGAAGTTTCTTTGGAAGTTTAATTGGAGGGTTTTGCCTGGGCTGTAGAAAAACCTGCTTGTTGCAATGTAGAAGACTGAAGCCACGGAAAGTTTTAATTAACTACATTTGTATCCTGACTTTGTGCTTGGCTGACTTTGTGGGACCAAATATTGCTTGTCCTCCCACAGCTGACAAAAGCTGTTGCAAACAGTTGGCTAATTGCAGAAATACAGTTAGTTTGGCATGTGCTCCAGATTAAATAAGTGCTTCTGGCAGAGGAGGATAAGCTTTGAGAGGTACAAGTTGCTGGTTTAAAAAAAAAAACAAAAAAAAAAAACAACAAACAACCAAAAGTGAAAAATGAACAAAAGAAAAAAAAAACACTAGTAAAAAATTTGTCCATGTTGAAGACAATCCTCTGCATACAATCTGGAAAAGTTTCTCCAGTGTTCAAAGTAGGACTGTAAGAGGGTTTTGCAGTTAAGGAAAGGTACAACACAAAGCCAGTCCAGGTGTTGTAACCCAGGTGTTGTGTCAGACCCGCACACGGCCACCACAGCAACAGATCAACGGGACCAGTGCTGTGCTCACACATAAACACCAGATGATAAACTGAAAAATGTTTGTACATCAGAAACACTCTTCTCTGAGGGGCATTTAGTTAAAAAATCATGATTCTTTGGATAGATACTTCAGATGGACTTAAGACAACCTGTTTGTAGTGTTTTGCTGTACTGGCTTTGGTCTTTGTTCTTAATCAAACTGTAAGTTCCCTATGCTGATGACAAAGGCATTGGATATCTGGCTAAAATTAAAGGCTGTGTGTGGTCTCTTCTGAAACTAAAACATTCATTTGGAAGCTACAGTTGTCAGCATCCAGTGATTTAACCTGTAAGTACTGCAAGTTGAACTGTGGAGTCAAGAGAACAAAGCAGTTTATTTATGACTAAGTGGAGCTATTCACATGTTCTTCCCTGCCATCCTACCTTATAGCACATAACTAAGAACTGACAGCTTCTGTATTTTACAGTTAACTTAGCCAAGAACTGTTTCAGCATGCACATGTAAATAGATAAATGTAATTTAAGATATTAGTAAAAAGCCTAATCATGGCCTTTAGTAGCATCTGTAATATTGTGCACGGGGTAAATAGAAAAAACCCCTTCCTTTCTCACGTGAAAATGTGTGCAGTAGACCTAAGCATTCTATTTCTATTTAAAGAATATAAGCTGTGCTCCTAATTTTTGGTGGCTCATTGTTGAGCTCTGTCAGCGTTTTTATGTATGGTGCTTCAATCCCTTGCAGATCTCAGCAAGCTTTTATGCAGAGTGGTTTGTCTCAGCCGTCACCAGTGGTTCTGTCTGGTACAGCCTTACACAACTTCCCAGCAGTTCAGCACCAGGAGCTTGCTAAGGCACAGTCCAGCCTGGCATTCCAACAGACTTCTAACACACAGCCTATCCCCATCTTATATGAGCATCAGCTTGGTCAGGCTTCAGGACTGGGAGGCTCTCAGCTCATCGATACACACATTCTGCAGGTAGGAAATGCTCCAAATGCAGAACTTGTGCAGTGGTTTGATACAGGACGTCAGGTTTTTGCTCAGCCTTAGATAAGCCCACCTATGTGATAATAGGCAAGGTGACAGGAAGATTAAGACACTTGGAAGAGAATGTTCTTTTAATTTCATAAAGGTACATTAGCATAAAATCTGAATTGAGGTTTGTTCCCCAAATTACAGGGCTCCTCACTTCTGTTGTTAATTAGTGCTTCAGGTTGAATTTCTGTTATGGTCGATGATAAAGGGCTACTCTACCACCTGCAAATGAGGGCTTTGTCACAAACTGAAACCCTCAGGTTGTCAGCTCCCCATGCTGTGGTTTCTGCTGCACTGGTTGATGTCCAGAGGGATGTCCTACACTGCCTTGGAACTCTCCTGAATGCTCTCAAGGTAATGGTGTCTCTTGCTATCCCCAGGCCAGAGCTACGCTCACTCAGGCTTCAAATCTCTACTCTGGGCAAGTTCAACAGCCTGGCCAGAGCAATTTCTACAACACTGCACAGTCTCCCAGTGCTCTCCAGCAGGTAAACTATGGCATGGTAAATTCCCTAAATTGTATTCTTCCTAAAAGCATGTTGTGTTGATGATGTCTGTGGGGTGGGGGTAGAGGTGGGGGCTGAGAAATTTTTAATTCTTCCAAATTGCAAGAGTTTCAAGTTAATAGCAAAGGAGAGCGACAGCAGCAGCACTGAACCAGCTGAATGGCTGAGAAGTTGGATGGCCCACGGTTCATGTTGATCATTTGTCCCTGGCATCCTTCTCTTAAATAGTTCCTTTTCCAGTGATGGGCAAAGGTTTAATTGGCACAGGGGTGTTGCTAATTGATTGAGGCACATGCTGCCTTTATGGGGGGAAGGTATCAGGGATGGTGGAAGGAGAGAGGGGCAAACTCCAGGTGCTTTGTGCAGCCTAATGGTTGACCACCAGATCTCACTGAGATGAAACCCAGTGATACAAATGTGTAGAAAATGACTGAGAAGTCAGCAAATAGGTGATGATACAGGGAAACAGGACAGCCAAGGCAGTAACCAGGAACCTGCATCAGGAGGTGTGTAAAACACTCCCAGTGATTTTAAGGTTTTTTAATTCTTTTGTGAAAGAACTGTTAATGAGCTGTGTAAAAACACTGTCATATTCATAGGATACTGTCTAATGGTTTCCATCTTCTGGTTCAGTTTTTTTATTTAAGTGGCCTTAAAAAACAAGCTTCTGATGGACTGATTTATTATAATAGCCTAGCTCATACACATGAAAAGTTGCCATGACAGAAATGTAGAAGAGTCTTAAAAAATTGGATCTCATCTACTGGAAATCTAGCATAAAGTTTTAAGGACCTTTTAGAAGGGTTAGTGATTATAATGTGTTCAGTCCTGGCTGTCTCTGTACTTTTAATCTGTTATCCTGCAGAGCAGAATCCTAGTAAGCCTTTTTCTAGTCACACTCAGAATATAATTTTGCAGGTTGTGGATTGTCAGAGTAGGACATGCAGTGACTCCTGCCAGTCAGGTCACTGCTGTGGTATTTTCACATTTACCACTTTGTGGTGTTCTCAGCCCACAGCACTCTCTGTAAGTGCAAGCAAGGGACAGGCTGCAGTTTGTTGGGGTTGTTTTTAACTTCAGACTGCTGGTTGTTGAAACTCCTGGAAAGTTAAATCTAGTTTTCATCCCCAACAGTGTCCTTTGATGACTAAAATTGTCTAAGTAAACAACTGAGCCAATCCAGTCCCCTCCCCAACTGGCTATTTCATTCTACTTTTGTTTTCTGAGTTAAATTTACTTCTTCATACAGTGAAATCATGCTGAAGGATGGATATCATGCAGCTTGGTTTCTGAAAAGCAAAGATCCAAATGCCATTAGAATTGATTATAAAGGCAGAGTGAACAATTAACTTACTTGCTTGGAGCTCTCTGGGTAAATGTATGAACTCATTAAGCCATTTGCCTTGAATAAAGCTGAAGTTGTAGAGCTACTAACGAAAATTAAATAGTGGCCTTTGTGTGTCTGTTACTGGTGATTCCATACTTTCTTTCCAGGTGACGGTACCTCTGCCAGGATCCCAGATTTCTTTGCCCAACTTTGGATCCACAGCACAGCCACTGATTGCCCTGCCCCAGTCCTTACAACCACCACTACAACACACACCACCACAGGCCCAGGCTCAGAATCTGAGCAGGCCCGCACAAGTAACCCAGCCTTTCCGAGGACTGATCCCAGCAGGAACTCAGCACAGCATGATTGCTGCCACTGGAAAGGTAACAGCACTGGCACACCTGCAGGACTTAAATTATTGGGAAGCACAGCCATGTACTGGTTTATACAACCAGCATGTTGGCTGACATCTAAAAATCTTCCTTGGCTCCAAAGGTAGGGAGGGGGAGACAGGAAAGCCAGCCAGTGTTAGTGCCTCAGTGACTGAGTCTGTGTGTTTGTAAAGGTTTAGCCAAGGGTTTGTGGCTGACTTGTTACTGGTCCATTTGCACTGTAGGAATACTTTGTTTGATGGTGACTTTGTGGACTAGTAGGGCATTTCCTGTAGAAGCCATGTAGAAAATGGTACTGAACCATTGTTAGAGCAGCTGGCAAACAACGGGACTGGCAGGGCTGGTGTCTGATTCTGGTCATGCTTGTGTTTGTTGCTTTGTTTCTGGACTCAGACCAGAGCAAGTTGTGTGGGTTCAAGAGCTTCCAGTGCAACAAAGTGGAGTTTTAGGGGCTTCAGTGGACTCTATAATCAGCTCTGACCTTAAACTAGAATTAAACTGAGCAAGCTGCGTGTTAAGAATGTAGCATTTTATGCAAGACAGAACCTTTGATATATAATTAAAATAGAAAGCTGATCTGGCAGCTGAGAAAAACTCCTGATTGACTGCTCCAGTAAGGAAATAACACTGAAATAGTGCAAGAAACTTGAATATCTAGGGGGAATTCTCTCCTTTATCTGAAGCTGCTAAGGTAGTTGCCAATGAGGACATGCATGGAGCTGGCTTGCAATCACAAGGTCTCTTGTCTTAAATGGGATGACATTTACAGGCACCTTTAGATTTTTGGGTAGTGTGCAGCATAACACAGTTGCAGTAAACTCACAGGTGAGCAGTGGGTGATAACACTGGACATGACCTCATCTAAGGTTTCTGTCAGGTACAGCAAGGTCTTTCCCCACCTCAGTGAGTAAGCTGCCTCTGGAGCTGCACCTGAAATCCCTGCAGCCTGTGGCCTAGATTTTAGGGTGCTTTTGAGTGTGTAATGACCCCACTGTTCCAGAGATCTACAGCTGTGATAAGAAAAAATCTGTCTCGAGTGTTAATTCCATGTCTTGGGCAGTAATGGCACCCAGAGTTTGAGATCACCCAGATGAAGTGTTCAGCCTGTCACCCCCAGAGTGTATGTGGTTATTTTGGCACCGGGCACTTTTCCAGCTTGATGGGATCTGGCCAAATCTTTCCACCTTTATGGTTGTTATGAGCCCACCTTGCAAGCAGCAGCGCATTTCTTGCCACAGTTGTCATTGGAAAACGATTCCTCATTTCAGCAAAAAATGAGGAAGAACTGCAGTGGGTCGGTGTCCTTAGATGACTCTCCTGCTCTGTTCTAACAGTTCCATCATGTTCCTGCTAAAGAAAGTCAGCTTAAAACAGCCTCTCATTTTTAACTAATTTATTGTTGCTGTTATGCTTCACGGCCCTGTGTGGGAATACACTGTTGCAGAGAATTTATTCTGTTCAGTGTATCTGCAATATAGCATGCAAGATACATTGCTCCAGTTAGTCTGCAGATCTTTTCTCCTTGAATGACAGCTCCATTTTTGCTGTACTTAGAGGTTTTTTTATAGAACTGGACTATTATATGGCATTTTTCTTTTCAGCGTTTTTCAAGTTTATTGCTAAATATTTTCATGTAGTACTTGAGATGGGAATCTCAGGTAATGAGATTTGAACTCCAGAACATGTCTTTTTTTTTTTTTTTAGGGCCAAATAGATGAAATGACTCTCAAATCCCCTTTCCTTATGCAGGAGGATCAAGTTAAAAAGCCACTACCAAGTGTCAGATAGTGCAGGAAAATTGTACACAGAGGTGCTTGTGGTGCTGGGCTTGCCCTAATTATAAGAGGCCATTCTGCAGTGAGGCTTTCATCTCCACTCAAATTACCTGTTTTCCTTGAGCTAACCTAACAGCTGCTTAGCAAATCTAATTTTTTTAATTAGAATTAACATGTCAGTTGCTGTGTTTTTCAGATATCAGAAATGGACCTGAAGGCCTTTGGAGGTGGCATTGATGTTAAACCTGGAACACCACCAGTTACTGGCAGAAGTACTACTCCAACTTCCAGTCCCTTCCGGTAAATCTGCCTTAAGCTCAAAATTCCTTGAAATCAGAGCTAGCAAATGTAACTAGTCATGCATGAGCAGCCAGTTCTGAAAGGTATGAGGTGAGGGGCCACTGATATAAAATACAGTGCTTAAATCTCAGCTTACCAGCAGCATTCCAGTAGGTCATCACATCTGCTGTAGTTAAACACAAGTACATAGCTCTGAAGTAAAATGTGAAAAATATTTTTTGATTAAATAAAACTACACATGTCGTGGAATGACCTGGTGCATTGGGACTGTACCAGTGGGCACTGAAGTGGCAGGGAAGATGTACTTTGGGATAAACTCTAAGTTTATCTTAATTGTGGTGTTCTAAGTAAAAACACCTAAAGGCTTAGACAGCAGTTCTGGCAGCAGTTCTGTTTAAAGGGGTAGGGGTTGTTGCAAGATCCACAGGCTTCTCACAAGTCAAATTAGTAAGCTAGACAGCCTCCTTCAAGCTTACACGGTGCTGGTGTGTGTGGAGCTTAGTGGTGGCCCTGCCACTGGTGCCCTGCTGCTCATTTTACCTTGAGTAACTGTATCACCCACAGGCTGCGGGAGAGCTCTCTGCAAGCCAAGCTCTGTTTCCTAAAGTAGGCTGTTCAGCCCTTTTCTCTGAGGGCTGTTTGCTGCCCTGCCCCCAGATAGTCTTTCAAGCTTCATGTAATTCATGGTGATTCAACACCTTGGAGGTTTTAATGGAGGGTCACGATCTTGGCCAAGTAAAAGGGGGGGGGGAGGGAGCATTTTCTGTGAATTCTTGAAATCTGTTCAAGTGCATTTTGGAAGGTTTGACAGCAGGTCAGAGTGGAAGCAGCTGCACACATTTACTGCCTGTTGTGACAAGCTCTGAACTTGCCACAATAGAGAAGACAGTGTGAAGGGGCAGGACTGAGTGTCAGCAGGGATGGGAATGGGAACACATTTCTAACATTAGTATTTGTATCGTGAATGCTTTGGGGAAAGGTCTCTTTCACACACACATACCCTGGAATCTTTCCATATCCAGAATATTTCTGATTATGGTTTCTCCTTGTATTCCCAAGTTCTGAGTTTTTTGCACATAGACAAAGCTTCACACCAGCTTCTCTAAGAGATTTATTTTTTTTTACCCCTCCAATGCTGAATTTCTAGTTGTAACTAAAGGCAGAAACATCCCCTGAATGAAAGCAGTGTGATTTTTAACTGGAGTTCTTTCCCTTAGGGCCAGTTCTACAAGTCCTAACAATCAGTCCAATAAAATGAACAGCATTGTCTACCAGAAGCAGTTCCAGTCAGCAGCTGCTGCTGTGAGAATGACACAGCCGTTTCCTGCACAGTTTGCACCCCAGGTAGGTGATTGGTGGCTTCCTACAAACAGATTTTTTTTCTCTGTATGACCTGGTGACTGACTTGGCTGTGTCTCCTCAGGCTTTACCATGGGGAGATACAAAATGGTGTCCTTAAAATGAAATGGCTTGAGACAGCTGATTTCAAAGCAAAAAAGTACCTCTCTGATCCTGCTAACTAGGAGTGCTGGTTTTGTGATGTTTGAGTTCTGTGCACGCTGAGGAATTTAATACAAGTTGTGAATGATGTAGAACAGTGGTCTGGCTTCCCCAGGCAGCTGTAATGCACCTCCTCCTGCAAAAAGAGGTCCTTTGGTTGGGGAAGGGGAGGAGCTTCGTGTCCCAGAAGGGTCCCAGTGCATATTTTAAATGTTTAAAGACAAAGCAGATTTGCAGCTCTGAATTACTGAAGGAGCAGTTCAGGTTGGAAAAGATCTCTGAGGTCAGACAGTCCATACAAGGCAGGGCTGATGGCAAAGAGTTTGATTCGCTTTGGCATTCCAGGGAGCACAGCTCACAAGGATGGTGCATCCCTTTTACAGGTGTCTCTAACCAGGCTGCTAGGGAAATGTAGCCTCTCTAAAAATGTAGGATATTTCTGTCTGTCTTTCTTTTAGTATTTGGAGTGTTGGACTGCAGGACTTGTGGATTTGATTTCTGGATTGCCACTAGCAGAAACTACATCCACTCGTGGGACTGCTTTTCTCTAATGGCTCCTCCATTGCCTTATGAGGGTCTTCTCCCTTGTTACACGCGGGGTTGAAGTTGTTGGTGCTGCTTCCAGGCACAGCAGCACTGCAGGGCTGGCTTTTTCTTGGAGTTCAAGCGTGGCTTTTCCTAACAAACAAGCCTGTTTTCTTGGCATTAGTTTCATAGCAGAGTAGCAGCTTTCCCCCCTTTAAGATAATGCCAACGTGCAATCTGGTTGGCGATTTTCTAATTGAGAACTGTCTCTTCTTGTTGTTTTTCCCCCACTTAGATCCTCTCTCAGCCTAACCTGCTCCCTCCATTGGTAAGAGCCCCATTTACTAACACCTTCCCAGCGCCTGTTCAGAGGCTGCCAGTAGCACTGCATAGTCAGATGCCGTCTCAGATGACCACAGGCCTTATGAGCCACCCTCAGTTACCACGTGTGGCCAGAGGTCCTTGTGGATCAGTACCTGGAGCCAGAGGCAGTCAGGCCCAGGCTGCGCTGAAGGCTGAACGAGACATGAAGGTTAGTATGTGAACAGCAGAGCTGCTGCCACCAGTTCAGTCTGGCAGCTCTAGGGCAGGGATGTGTCTGCAAATCAAAGCTTCAGGAAAAGGCCTCTGGACCCAAAGCTGGGCTTTTAACGGCTGAGTACAGACCTTTTTTCAGCCCTGTTGTTCTTTAACAAGAACTTTAAAATATTTGTAGGGAGCTTCCTTTCTCAGGTGGTCCTGTGGTCAGCAGCTGTAGAGCTGCCGTTGTCGAGGCAGTGTGACAACGAGGTGTCAAGAGCCTGGACTTTTTTTTGAATGAGCAGTAAAGCCTCACCCCTGGCTGTTACCACTCATTTCACACCCCAGCTCTGAGCAGCACTGTGGACACTCCTGTTGCAGCCGGCCTCCCTGCTTGGGGATTCTAAAGAGTCATTTCCCGGTTGTTTGGAATGCCTGTGGTTAATTCTCTGTGGAAGAATGCAGTACCTGGTGCACTGCACAGAACAGGGGGCTGCGTTTCAGTAGCAGGTGATGACAGTCATCAGACTTGTTACAGCACTTTGGGACCCTTCAGGTCGAGGCAAACTCTTCTTCCCAAGGTACGACTGCAGTATGGGACATCTGTAGGGACACCACTGGACACTCAGCCTATTTGCTGCAGAACAGATGGTACTGAGAAGCTCCCTCATCTACTGCCGTTCACTGTAACACATGCACTGATGTATAAAAGCAAGAGAATGTGGTGTTCCTGGTTATGCATGGCTGTAGGAGAATTCATTACCCCTTAAACTGTAGGTAGTTGGTCCATTTAGTTTTTACCACCAGTTCATGCAAAGACTTACCAGGTGATGCTTCTTGTTTTGTCCTGACTCTGTCTTGTGAATTGCATCTAGCCAGTCACAGCAAATACTAATACACAGTTCTGGTTTCCTGAACCTCCCTGCAAACACTGTGGAAGGGAGTGAGAGTTACTCTGTCACACTTGGTTACCTGTGATCAGCCTTAACTAACTCAGGGGATGGCTGAAATCTGGGCTAAAGATTTCAGGTGTCCACTTGGCTCCAGTAACATGAGGCTGTTGCTGCAGTCTTGCACACCAGAGTTCACAGGTTTGTTTTCTGTTCTGTTGCTGCTTGAATTACTTGGAGCAACTATGCAGTGTGAGAGCCAAGGTCTCTTGTTCCAGGCTTTTGCTGTTTTGTCCTCCCCTTGTTGTTGTGTCTGTGTTTCCCAGTTCCATTTTCTGGGGAAAAAAAAAAACCCAACCAAAAAACCAGCCATAAAATACTTGGAAAGGTACCTGGCTTAGTGCCTGTATTGCAGTTGGGGTTCCTTGTGTTAAGATACATCTTTTTAATTTAAAAAAAAGGTGTTTGACTGCATTGGGCTTAATTGTGCAGCTTCCAAAAGATTGAACCCTGATGGAACTCCTGCTTTGCCTCAGTGTGGACAGGAAAGCCAAGTGCTTGGTGTGAAGGGTCTGGTCTGCACAGTGGAACTGGAACATGTCACAGGGGCAAGTCAGGGTTACTGGTAGGACTCAGAGGAGGGATTTGAAGGAAGCCAGGCAGTAGTTTGTGCTGCCTGGGAGGAGTGGGAGAAGGTAAGACTTCAGCTTACATATAACAACCTTGTTCTCTTGCATCTCCATTGCAGACTAAAGTCTGTGTTCAGAGCCACGGGGGGAGACGAAATCTGTGCTCAGAGCAGGTCGTGGTGCTGTGAGAGCCCCTGCACTCCGAGGTGCAGTGCACACGGCAGGAGGAGGGACAGCTGGAATGCCCTGGGTGCCCAGGGAGTGTCCTGAACACCCCCCTCTGGCCACCTCTGACCTGTGCTGAGAGGGGAGCTGCAGTTGGAGCCTGCTGTCGGCAGTGTTTGTACTTCTAAAGCTCTGCAATAGTAGTGGCATAAAAAGATGTTAGATAATGCTTCCAACCATTGTCCTTGATCCTCTTTTCCTGGGGGAGGATTAGGAAGAGGAAGGGAAGCCTAGGCAATAAGTTAAGCTACTGCTGCGGAGCCAAGCACCCATGGTGACATCTGGAAAACAACTGGATGGACACTGCCTTTCTAGGAAAGTCTGGCCACTGCGGTCAGTCCTTTCCCTTTTGTTTAGGAAATACTCTTGTGAAGTCACTCTTATAATGCCCTCTCTTCAGTAAACTTATTTTCTCCCTCTCTTAAGGCAAAGCAGAGAGCAGAGGTACTTCAGTCCACCCAGAGATTCTTTTCTGAGCAGCAGCAGCAGCAGAGCAAACCCATAGGAGGCAAAGCCCAGAAAGTGGAGGAGAACGGGAGCAAAGCCCCCGAGGCAATTGCTGACTCCTCAGGAGTCTGCCAGGACAAAACGGAGGAGAAGCCCGCGCCTGCACCCGCTGCCACACCGAAACCTGTCAGAACTGGACCAATCAAACCTCAGGCAATCAAAACCGAGGAAACTAAATCTTAGAGGCTGTGTTCCTGTGGAGGGGGGGAGAGGGGAGGGTGGGCGAGGTGTCAGCAGCATGAGTTTGTGGCCTGAAGGCCGAGGCAGCAGCCTGCTCTCCCTGCGGGGGTCTGAGCAGCCTGAAGGGGCGCAGGAGCCATCAGCAGTTACAGCTGCAGACTGCTGGGTGTCCAGCTGAGCTCCTGGCTCTGGGGTTTGTGTCTCTAACAGCATGAAGGCTGCTCTCGCTGTGTGCGCGTCCCACACGTGTGCACGTGTTTTGGCTTACACACCTTCTGCTTCCCACAGTGAGAAACATGGAGAAGTGGCAATGGCAGGGAAGAAGGTGGTGGGGAGGCATGTTCCTGGCTGGCACGATGACTTCTCTTATTTTCTTCAGGCTCTGATCTTCAGCTGCTATTTATCTTTTTATAAACCCACGAGTAGGAGAACATGCAGTTCTGAAGATGGTGCTGGGCCAAGTAATGTGTGTTAAGTTTTTAGTGACTTAAGAAGCTTCTATCTTGTAACAAACAGAGGGATCCATAGCTGGCAAAATTGCCTTGGCCACGTGAGGTCTAACCTGACGTAACACAGTGATGCTGGTGGTGTTGGATTTCCCTCTGGAGGCAGTGCTTTGCTGGCTGCTGCTGCTTGGATGACAATATTCTGCATTTAGATCACCATATGAAAACGCTACTTGGCCACCTGTGTCCTCTCCACCCGCTGCCCCCTCAGTGGCTCTCACCCCTGGAGTTGAAAGGTTCGTTGCATCAATAGTCAGGTTTGTTCCGTTCACCCCTGTCCAGGTGTCTTTCTATGATGCAAGTGGTCTCTAAACGGTTCCAGTTTCTGTCTGTGATCCAGCAACGAGCACTTAAAACTGTGCCACGAGAATTACAGAAACCTTACTGATTAATGAGAGTTTATCTCAAAGGTGCATTTTCATATCAGAGCTGAGTCGCACCACCTCCTTGCCCACAGTGTGCTGGAAAGTAGAATCAAGTCAAATAAATGCCTTTTTAATTGTATCCTCTAGTATTCTAGCTGTAGGACAGTACTGTATGATACTTCTGTGAATGTAAGATATCCTGTACCTGCTTATGATATGTAGTAGTGACTGTGCTATACTGGAGCTGTTTTTAATAATGTTATTCTAGAGGTTTTTTTTCCAGACAATGATTGAAAAAGCTAATAAAAAGCACCAGGTACCACATCAGTAGCAGAATTTGCTGGTTTTTTTCTGGAAATTTTTTTTTTCTCTCTCTTTTTTTTTTTTTTTTTTTTTTTTACATTTTTTGGAAGGAAGAGTTGAAAAGTCTAATGTGTATAATTTTGTTCAAATGACTGCAGAAGCTGGAAAGGCTGTTGCTGCTATTGATGCCTAGTGAATCGCTATTGGTTATCTTTTTATATAAATATATATATAATTTGAATTTTTGGAAACTCTAGCTGTGATGTCAACTTTGGAAAAAAGTATCCCACTTGTAGTGTGAGTTGGCATTGTACAGAAATTAACAGCCATATTGGTCTAGAAATGTTAAACTTAATTTTTTTTTCCATTTGTACAGGGGTAACGCACTGTATGAAATATGTACGGTCTTATTTACATGGGTTTGATTACAGAAACTAATAAAGTATTCTCTAAATAAAGCCCCCGGGTGATCTTGTGATTGGTGCAGCACTGCAGGATGTGACGGGAGCGCCCGGACACGGCATGCCGAGGGAAAGCAGGAGGAAAGCACTGGAACAGCTCATTGCTGTACCCCCAGCACTGTCACGCTCCCTCTGCAGTGAAGGTCTCCCAGGATGTGCCTTCCATCTCTCCATGGAAGGAGCCTGATGGATGTGGTTGCCACAAGTTCCATCTCCACCGTGCCGGAGCTGCCTGGTGCTGGTTGTTCCCCGGGGAGGAGCCACTCGGCAGAGGAGACCGGGATGTCCCCGGCTGGTGAGTGACAACACCCCGGCAGCACCAGGGGTAAAGGCAAGAGGTTTCCTGCCAGAGGGGACCTTGGCCTGAGCCTGCCCAGCTCCCTGGGCCCAGCCCTGGGATGTGGGGTTCGGGAGAGGCAGGACATGGCCAGATGCTACCAGGGGGAACTTGCTTCCCAACCTTCTCATGTTTGGTCTCCGAGAAGTAATTCCTGCCTTGGGAGAAGGTGCTGGCTGGCTCTGCACCTGTGAAGAAAAGGAAAAGCCAAGCAGGGGTGTTGGGGGGAGTTGGGCAGGTTGGGAGTTTGGTCAGGGTGTTGCTGCCCAGCCACACAGTGGGTTGGGAAGCAGCAGCCTGGGGCCACCAGAGGAGCTGGAGCCCTGCCCAGGTTGGTTCTGTTTGGGGGTAGAACTGCAGCAGTTGGAGTAAATAAACGGTTCTGTAATCCACAAACAAGCAATGGGCAGGGAGAACCTTCAAGTAGGTAACACGGCAGGTAAATCACCTTTTTCAGAAGGATCCCTACAAGCACAACTGCGGTAAAACCCTCGGGAGGAGGGAGGAGATGGGGAACTGAGTGAATGTAGACTCTCATTTGATCTATAAATGTGCTATAAAGTTAATTGAGCTGTGCTTGATGTTTCCCTGGTTTGAGGTTGTCATCTGCCTGTTTCACCCCAAAAATGGGAACTCATTCACCAAACTATTCTATTTTTAAGAAAATGCTGTTGAAAGGATGAATGTTAAATTCTGTGATAATAAAGGAAGTAAATTCTGTGGTAACTAGGAAGTCAGACAAATTTCCCACAGCTAGCTTTGGGAATGTACCAGGCTTTGGGCTGTTTCTTGCACAGAGCTGAACAAGGGTAATATTTCTGCAGAAACTTAATTAAAAGCAAATTCTTGGGCATTTTATGCCTCCAAATAACCCAGTTTTGATGTGTGTCTCCCCAAAACCTCAAACCACCCTGGCTTCCTTTGAGACCAGGTGGAGCTTTCAGTCACTGACCCCAGTTCATCAAATATTTTTATGACATTTAATCAGATAACTTGCCCCTGGCTATTTATGCTGGAGTAGCTCTTGCTTTTATGAGTGGGATTTGGTGTTTAATCTCTTTTCTAGGACTCTGGTCATCAGAAAGAATTGTGCTGAACCTCCCAGAAATTAGGGAACTATTTTGTTTGGATAAATAATTTTTTCCCCCCTTAATAATGTTCAGGCTGTGAAAAGACTAACTTTTCTCAAGGGCAGGAGCAGAAGGGGGTTAAGTGTGACTGGGCCCAGATCCAGCACCCCCCCTGGGCTCAGGCTGGCTTCTTGCTGGGATGCGGGAGGGCTTGTTTTCCCAAAGGCTGTTAAGTAAAGCCGTGTATTCAGCACTGTCCAGCTCCAGCCCAGCTTTCTGGAAATCCTGTGTACAGTGGCTTGTCTTCATTTATTTTCTTAGTCAATTAAGGGACGGACTTCCCAGCCTGAAAAGGTCCCGGGGCGGGGTGGGGCTGTCTGCCCTCGGTGTCTGGGCTCACCGAGGTGCTGCTGCTCCCCGGAGCTCTGCACAAACCCCGCCTTTCATCCTGGGGCTCGGCTCACACCCCCAGGGAGCTGCGGGGTGAAGGGGGGCTCCAGCCTGGCCTCCCACCCTGTTCTGGGACAGAAATGTCTTTCTCCCATCCTCCCTGCCTGGTTGTCAGTGCTCTGTGCGGGCACTCCTGGCTGGGGTGTGGGTCAGTGCTCTGTGGGCAGGGTCTGGCTGCTGCTGCCTTGCTCTTTCCGGGTCCAGAGAGCCTGACAGCCCCTGCCTGCTCTTGGGTGATCCCCAGCTTTACTGCCCCAGATCTTGCCCTGCCCACCCTCTGGCTCACCAAACCCCTTATGCATAGAGCGAGTCTCACTTTTTACAGCCATCACATATTTTTCCAAAATAAAGCGATGGGATGATACAGAAGCCAAGTTCTTCATTATGTTCTATATGTAAATACAGTGCTACACGTAAGACAACAGTGTGTTAGGAGGACAGCAGTGGGGTGAAGTGTAGTGCTTACAATCCCTGTAGGTGACCATCTGAAGTGTCCCACTGTGTTCTCTCTTTTCTCACTTGTTCCAACACGTGGTGTATTTCTGGCAGAAGCTGCCTCTTAAATGTGGCATTTTTCCACCCAAGGCTTCATGGTTTCCCCCTAGGAAAAGAGGCTTGGAAAGACAAGGTGCAAGGCAGCAGTGGTGCTGGGCAGTGGTTATTGGGCCAGGCCCCTACACAGCCCCTGGGGTTGTGGGTGCTGCTGTCCCGAATGCTAGGGGGAAAGAAAAAGCCTCCTAGAAAATTTCTACAATAAATAGATAAACCAGCATGTTTTGGACTGCTGTGGGCAGAGCTGCTGGCCCAGCACGGCCTGCAAAGCCAAAGCACGTGGCCGGGAGGGGCTGGATGCACCAAGAGGTCACCTGGCTGCAGGATGCTCTGCCAGCACTCCTCACCCCTGCTCTCTTGGCTGCTTTCTTTTCCCCAATAAAACAAGGCTTGTGCAATGAGTGTCTGTATTCCCTGCTGCTTTTGATCCTGCTGGATGGTATTTGGAGGTGGCTGAGCTCCAGGATGCCCCTGGGCACTGATGGTGTGGGATGCAGTGGGTTTATGGGCTCTCCGCACGGGAGCTCTGCAGGGCTGAAGCCTGGAGACAGGATTCCTGACCTTGCAAGAGAGAATCGCTGCTCACAACCAGGGAAAGTATTTTTAGGCTGACCCTCCTGGACAGCTCCCCCCACACATCTGCCGTGCCTAGCCCTCACCCTGCCTGAGCCCTCCCTACTCCACGTTTGGGGTGGCTGGGCTGGGTGCTCCCAGAGGACGCTGGAGCAGCTCAGGGCTGGGTGCTGCGGTGACCCAACTGAAACCCACCGAGGCTGGGGAGAGGTTTCTCTGACTCCACCAGGCTCTGGAGAAGCACTTCATTTCTTTCTGCTGCACTTGAGTGCAGGGGGGTGTTGCTGGAGGTGCCAGCAGAGACACCGGCGGCCCCTCCCTCACCCGGGGCTGTCCAAGGCCGATGCTCCCGGCCGTGCCGGGGGGAGCTGGGGAGCGAAGCAGGATGCCAAGGCACACACGGGGATCACAGGGGCTGAGCCGGCGCATTCCCAGCCCCAGCTCACGCCTGGGAGAGGCGCACGGGGTAGGTGACCATGTTGAAGCTGTCCCAGGCGAAGAGCTGCCGCTCGGAGGGGTTGTAGTCCAGCATGCTGAGGTAGCGGAAGCGGTTCTCGAAGGGGATGCTGAGGGCCCGGCTGGCGCCCGTGGCCGTGTCGTAGGCGAAGTTGATGGTGGCATTGGGGGCCGAGTAGCTGCTGACGGTGTAGAGGGTGCCGCAGATGAGGAAGGAGTTGGCCACCCCCCTCTTGCGGATGTTGGTCTCCCAGGTTCGGCGGATCTCCAGCGTCTGGGGGTCCAGCTTGGAGAGAACGATGGCCCCCCGGGCACTCTCGGTGCTGTAGATCACCCAGAGCCCCGTCTCGTCCACTGCCAGGTCGATATCGGTGTAGCCGCCCCAGGAGTAGGGGTACTGCCCGTGGTAGCCGGCACCGGGGATCTCCCTCTCGGCCGTCACGGTCTCTCCCCGCAGGTCGTAGCGGGCCACGGACCGGGAATGGCGGGGCTGGAAGAAGAGCCCGCCGCGGTAGATGACGGCCCCCGTGCTCTCCAGAGGCCGCGGCAGGATGTGCACCTTGGCGGGGTAGCCCCGGGCCAGCTGCTCGGCCTCCTCGTACTGGAAGAGCTGCCGCACCTCGGTGCCCACCGCATCCACGCGCCACGTGGTGTCCCGCGTGAAGGGGGGCACGGGCTCGGGGTCCTTCATCCACACGCCGTACTTCCCGGCGATGGAGTCCGCCCGGCCGAACACCACGGGCTCTCCCACCCACACGAGCTCTCCGCAGCCTGCTCGGGACAGGAGGGGAGAGAAGGGGGAGTCACCGCGGGCCCTTCGGCGGGGCCGGGCGGCACCCGGAGCTGCGGGGCGGGGGGTACCTGAGTCCGCGCCCCCCGGGCGGCCGAGCGCCGTCTCCTCGAGCAGCTGGGACACGGGAACCTCCGTCCGCTCCGACTGCAGCTCCTGGAAGGTGAGGGGCTGCGGCTCCCAGCGGGGCGCTGCAGTGGGATCAGCGCAGTGTGAGCAGGGGCTGGGCCAGCCCCCCGCACTGCCGTGCCTGCCCCCGCCGCCCTCGGGGGCTCCGTGTCCGACCGCTGCCTCCCGGAATGCCCGTGTCTCCTCGGTCAGGAGCCTGGTGCCCCCGCCCCCTGCCGCCGGGCCCCTCGGTTGGGGGGGGGG
>JAWWLV010000005.1:28042352-28056902 GCA_035041135.1 Platyrinchus mystaceus | reverse complement strand
CAGGGCACATCTGTTGCCCCCCCCCCCCCTCCACGAGTGTGGTTTAATTTTCCTTCGGGGAAACTCCTAAACTTCCCTAGACTAGTGCTCTGTGTCCTCGCTCTGCTCCAGGGCAGGTGATGCATGGATGAGGAAGACTCTGGCTGACAGCGCTGCTTAAGGGTTGTGGTGCGATAGGCTGCGACCCCCCGGTAGGGCTGAGCCCACCAAGGTCCCCAAGAGTGGGGAGCAGCAATGGGTGCCTCACATGGGGGACTGCAAAGGGACTTGCCCAGCGCCCGTGGGGTGGCCCTGGCGCAGAGCCGGTGGCAGGGCCGCCTGGGGGGCCCGGCCCCGGCACTTACCCTTGCCGGGGGCGCGCAGGGTGTCGCGGCCGGGCCCGTCCCTGCCGGGGGGGCAGCGGACGGCCCGCAGCCGGGTGATCTCCTGGGCGCTGCTCTCCAGCCGCCTGCCCAGCTCTTCTTTCTCCTCCTCCAGCCGCCCCTTCTCCTCCTCCAGCCGGGCCTTGGCCCGCAGCAGCTCCCCGTACGCAGCCTCCAGCCGGACGGCCGCGGCCACTTGCTGGGGCTCCCGCGCCCCCCCGGGCCCCGAGCCCCCCATTACCCGCTCCCGGCTCTCCAGCCGGCTCAGGCGGGCGGCGAGCGCGGCAAGCTCTGCCCGCAGCTCAGGCACGCCGCCGGCAGCCTCGGGGCAGGCGGCCTCGACGGGGCTGGCCACGGTGAAGGAGTAGGTGCAGTGCCCGGCGCTGTCGGGGGCGCGGCGCAGGAATGCGGTGTCGGCGCGGCCGCGCAGGGCCAGGAACCCCCAGAGCAGCACCCACAGCCCCACCATGGCCCCGCCGCTCTGCGCTCGCCGGGCACCGCCGCCTGCATTTATAGTGGAGAGGGTCGGGGCGACGGGGGGCGGGCGAGCAGGAGCCTTTCAGATGCCTGCGGCGACACCGGCACTGCCCCCGCCGCCTCCCCGGGGCCGCTGGCCGGGCTCGGCAGCCGCAGGGCCGTGTGCCAGGGGTGACGGCGGGGGCGAGGCGGGCGAACCTGCCCCCGCCGCGGGCGGGGAGGACCCGCCGGCTCCTGCTCCGGGGGCCGCACGGAGATGGGAACGGGAACGGGGCCGAAGGAGCCGATCCCGGCCCCGCCCACGCCGGTCCCGGCCCCGCCCCCTCCCGGCGCGGCCCCGCCTCGGCGCACGGCCCCGCCCTCTCGGCAGACCCCGCCCTTTTCCCCGCCCTCGCCCCGCCCATGCATCGGTAGCTCGGCGCTCGGCGCGGCGGGCGGAGCGCCGAGGTGGTCGATGTGACGGCGGCCCCTCCGCCGCACCGGCCATTTCCCGCCGGCCCGGCCCGGAGCCGAGCGCGGTCACCGCTGCTTTCCTGGTCCCTCCCGTCCCTTCCCTTCCATTCGTCCGGGCCCGCCAGTGCGGGTGACCTGACCGCTCCCCGCTCCCCCCTCCAAGCGTCCCCAGCCCGGCCATGCCGCCCAAATTCAAGCGGCACCTGAACGACGACGAGGTGACGGGCTCGGTGAAGAGCGAGCGGGTGAGTGCCGCCCCTGCGGGGTCACGGCGGGCGGTGCTGCCCGTGGGGTGGCCGGGTCGGTGTCCCCGGTGCGGGTCCCTGGGCCGGGGTCCCTGTGCTGCCGCAGCCCTGCGGGGCCCGGAGCCCGAAGCGCTATGACAGCGGCGTTCAGTCGGAGAGGGGCTGTGCGAGCATCACAGCCCACCCGCGGGTTGTAAAATCAGCCACGTTAGGGGGAAGGGCTGCCCTGAGAACCTGTTGTAGTTCCTTTGCTCCGTGTCCGTGGCCGTGAGACCCCGCTGTGCTGCCGTCTCCCGTCCTTCCGCAGGGGCTTGGCACGGCCATGTCGTGGCTCTTCTGCCTCGCAGCTGGCCAGGCAACTCGTGTGAAGTCGCCCTGTGCTTTACAGCTGAGTTCTTCCCCTGTTGCCAAGGGCCTCTGACGTTTCAGGCTATGGATACGGGTCACAGTGGTGCAGTTCCCTATGTTAGACAAAATGGGTTTAACCTGATGCGTTTGTCCTGGGGTCCCACTGTGCTAAAACTCAGTTTAGACCGTGGTCTTAAGTGCTGCTGCAGCTCACAACAGCTGTCAGTGAGACGAGGATCCCGTGTTCCAGGAGCGCTTTGCTCATCCTTGCAGGAAGCAATGGCTGGAACTATTGCATGGTGTCACGGGTTGCTTAGGTTGATTGAGGAAATGTGGCAAGGATGGATATATAGGGGAGCTTTGAAATAACAGCATCAGGCTTGCAGGTGGGGGCCTGAATTTGTGCACAGGGGAAGCAGCAGCTGTTGGTACCTCAAGGACCACCGCTGTGTCCCTGGGCCCATGCCTTCAGCGTGGCATTTCCCCCTATTGACTGTCTTTGACCCTGAGCTGATGTTTCAAGGAGCCCTAAGCTCAATTTGGAAAACCTGTGCTGCCCTGATAGAAGAAACGAACTCTAGTAAATGTCTTTGTCCAAAACTTTCAGGCTTCAGTGGAATTGCGGGGTTGCTCTTAAAAATCAGCCTTTGGACTATCTAGTGGGATCAGCAAATCCGAGCAGAGCAGAGGAGCTGTCAGACCACTCTGCTTCCCTGCCCAGGGAGCCCAGTGTGTTTCCTTGTGCTTATCCTTCTTACGCCTGGGAAGACCATGTCCTCCAAAGCTAGCGTGGATGTGACTTCCCACATGCGTGGGATGGCACAGGGTGGGCGACGCTGACGTTTTTTTGGGTGCAGGGCTGGGGACCGTCCCTTGAGCAGAGAAGACCTTCCTGCAGGCAGAGAATGCTGATTGCAATCTAAAAGCTGGAAATGTGTGTGAAATGGTGGTTGCTTATTGTTTTTAATGTGTTTGCAGAGGAACCTGTTGGAGGAAGACTCAGATGAAGAGGAAGACTTTTTCTTGTGAGTTCCTGAACAGCTGCCGTAGGCAATGCAATGATGCATTCCCTGCCTGCCTGCACCTCTGGGACTGGGAAACAAAACCTTTGATTCCTTTGGGATGAGCTCCCAGAGCCTTGGCACTGAGCATGAATTCAGTCTTAATAGGTGTGACCTTTTGTAAGATGGAGTGTCCCACGTATGCTCAGACATGGGAGGGACTCGTGGGAGCTATGAAAACAATCCTTCATCCACGAGGCGTTGGTTCTCTCTTGTGTATCTTTTGAGTCTCGTTTAAAAACATGTTTTCATTGTATCCTCCATCCTGACTGATCTCTTCTGCCTGCAGGAGGGGGCCTTCTGGACCCAGGTTTGGACCCAGGAATGACAAGATCAGGCAGTAAGTTGTTGTTCCTCAGTGTCACGCAGATAGTAATTTATTCTAGCACTGTGAGCCCCTGCTGCTGTCTTAACAAAAGTATTTCTGTGTAATTCTTAACAGGAACATTCCTTGTGCCTGCTTTCTTCTAATTGTTATGTCCTACCCGGTGTGACCACAGCTAAAGGAAATCTGAGATTTGATGCAACAATTTGGTGTCAAGAAATTGAGCACTGAGAGAGACAAAGGGATAGGATTATATCACAGTAGCTTAGTGGAGTTTTTGCAGCCTTTGCTGGGTTCTGGTGGTAAGCTGTTCCATGCTTTTGTGAGGCTCTTTTTCTAGAGCCCTGAACTTTAGCCTTCACTAGCACAACTTTTTATTGCTTTGTGGCTTTTTTGCTTCATCCTGTAACATGCTCCTCAACGTTTCAGGAAAGCAATTGGGCAGGAACACACCAGCACCATGTTTTTTGGGCAGCAGGTGGTCCTCTGGCCTCTTCTCCAGATAAAAACCTGATAGAGGTGACCTGGAAATGAGCAGTGACTCAGTGGGGTCAAAGCGGCTGGAAAACAGGAAACTATTACAGCTGGAGGAGGATTAGGGCAAGAAGGAAGAAGTGAATACTCTGGATCCTCCTCCCATCGAGTCATTTCCTGGAGGATGCTTGTTCAGGGCTCCAGTTTTCCCTGTCCTTTCCTATGAGGGATGTGGTGGTACTTAATTAAAAGTGGGGGGACACTCTCAGCCCTCTGGTTTGTGTTGCCCTGTTTCCTTTGCTGGTCTCTGTGGAGCCAGAACAGGGCTCTGTGTGGGGACTGATGACTGGGCTGCTCAGACTGGGTCTGGTTTGCAGCCTGAGTGTGGCTCTTGGTGAGGGCTGTTTTCCATGGCAGGAAGATGCCAGTGCAGCTCTGGGATGAGTCACTGCCAACGTCAGCACCAGGCAGTGCCTGCCTGTGTGCCCGCTCGCCACGTCACCTGCAGGGGCGAAGGGCACTTGAGATACACGACAGGCAGGGGGCAGGTCACTGTGCCCTGAGTTTGCAGGGGGTCTGTCTTCCCTCCAGCATGTGAGGAGACTGTTGGTAGAGATGAACTGATCCTTGGCATAAGCCAGAGGGGATAAAGCCTCCCTTTTAGGGTACCGCCAGGCTGATTGGGAGTAAATGAGGTGGAGAGGGGATAGTGTCTACCCCTTCATCCTCCTCTGCTGGAAAGGAACTGCAGTATCTTCTGCCTTCCCTTGTGTGGTGGGGAAAAACAGGAGCTCTTCTCTTCCCACGGTCTTGGCCTGGCAGACAGGAGTAGGGGCTTAGGTAGAGGATGGCACTGCACCTGTAGAGGGGAAGGAAATGAAAGAGGCATTCAGCCAGGAACTGGTGGGTCCAGAGATGTGACATGACTCATGCCCAACACCCCTGAGACTTGCCCACTGCCAGAGATTGCCTGGATAGTGGACGTGGCATGGAATATGTCCCTTGGGGTAGCAAGTGGCTACATCTATCCAGTATCTAGAGCATCTATTACAGAACAGTGTTTATTTTCTGCTCTCATCAACGCTGAGTGCTTTGTTTAATAAGCACTCGTGCCGTGCACTCATCACTTCTTGTCATGGAGCTCATCGTTAAGTTTCTGATCTTGTGCCGATTAATCGATGCCTGGTCTCTTAATGAGCCAGTTTGCTCTGGTTTCAACAAAGAAAGGGTTGGGCTGCTGCTGAAAAACTGTAAGGAAAAGACATTTTAAGGAGGAATTTGAGCATTTGGAGAGCTGAGGCATAGCTAGGCAAAGCTAGAGAGGCCATAGCTCTACAGAGCTGGAGGAACGAGGTGTGCATAAAAGGAAACTGGATGGAGGACTGAGGAGAGGAAAAAGTGATGGGAGCAAACGTGTGGAACATGTTGAATGTGAGGGTCAAGGCTGGACATTTTTCCTAGTTGTCACTGGGAGCAAAGGGGCTTGAGTCAGGGTGGAGTTTGGTGGCACAGACCCTCAAGGCTGGCTCAGCTGTGGGGAACACTGCAGACCTCGGAGGGAAAAGAGGTGAATTGCAGTCGGCAGCAGTGGCAGGAGAAAGTGTCAGTCCCCTCCGTGCTGTGTTTCCTCCTGATGTGTCTGGAAGCTGCTTGGTTAGGGTGGACTCTCCTCTAGTAACTGAGAGGCCACATGAGGTCCCTGGGCTCCCTCTGAGACCTCCCATCCCCGGGGTGGGCTGGAACTGAAAGGCAGCTCTTAACAGGCTTTTATCCTTCTCCCCAAAGTTACCAAGAACAGGTAAGGGAAAGCTGAACTCCTTTTCTCTGCCTTTCCTGAACGTGTGTGAGAGCTCTTAGTGCCTTCTCAGGGGAAGGTGAGGTGTTCATCTTCCACCTGCGTTTCTTTTATTTAGAACAATAGCCTCTAATCACAGGCCATCTTTTCAAAAGCACCACTAAAATCGCCCCCTTTTCTGCACTGCTTGGCTTGTTTCACTGCTGATGTTTGTGCTCTCTGGAGGCTGTGCTGTTGGATTCAGGTTCCTGCTGGTGCTGGTGATGAGGCTCAGCACACTGCTGGGATACCCCAGGAGCCAGGTCTTGGTCCTTG
The DNA here is from genome assembly GCA_035041135.1 of Platyrinchus mystaceus. Lineage (NCBI taxonomy): Eukaryota > Metazoa > Chordata > Aves > Passeriformes > Tyrannidae > Platyrinchus > Platyrinchus mystaceus. The sequence continues at coordinate 28,051,047 of JAWWLV010000005.1, read as the reverse complement.
TGATTCCCTCCTTGCTCTTCTGGGGGTGACCAGCATCCCTGGCCCCAGGGCTCGGATTTGGTGGCTCTGTCTTTCTGCAGGCCCTGAGGAAGGGGAGAGTTTGAGGAATGGTTTGAAGGCAAGAGTTGACAGCAGCTTCCCAGGGCCTGGCTGTTCATGGCAGCTGGCTGGTTGTGCAGTGGGCCCCAGCCACAGCACAGGCTTTCATTTGGAGGTGATACCAAGACCATGTTTACGGGAATCACTGTTAGAAATAATCCTTTCCATGACTGAAAGACTTCAGGGAAGCACAGGCTGCTGTTTTCCTCACAGCTGGGATGAAGCAGCAACTTAAAGTCAGGGATTTGTGGCATGGTTCAGTGCAGATACCCTGTTGCTGAGCTGTGGCTCAGGGAGTTCTGTGCAGTGCTGGCCTCGTGCCTTTGTACCTTCCATCTGCCCTGGCTCTCCATCCTGTTCCCTCTTCCCTGGGTTACTGCCACAGCGAGGGGCGTTTGGGTGTCATCTGCACCAAAATACACAGCACTGTTAATATGGCTGGGGTGGAAAACAGAAGTGTGTCATGCTGGCTGTAAACAGCCAGCCTGGAGCCAAGCAGCAGCCTTGGGCAGCACATCCTGTGGTGTGTGTGCATGGCCTGTTCATGGCATCTGGAGAATGCAGTAGCATCGTTGTCAGCCCAACACCCTGACCAGCCCAGGGAGTTTTCAGTATGGCCAAAATGGAAAGGTTTATTCCTCCCACTCGGGTACAGCCAAGCACAAGAAAAGAGGAGTCTAAACTAAGCTAAGCACCGTTGGGTCTCCTGTTGCTTTGACAGTGTACTCTTGCTGTCCTTGTTAAAAGCATCATGTTTGCATGATGATACTTAATTAGTAAGAAGGAGGGTTGTGGGAGACATATTTTATGCTTTTGTCTTTCTCCCTTTCCTGGCAGGTATTTATTGTATTTTATTTCTCTTGGAAATCTGGCTGGAGTGAAGCACACAAAGTGTATGTGTCCAAAGCCAGTAGCTCCCCGACAGGAAATACGTTTTGAATTAGAGGATTCATTCCCTCTTGCCAAATAAAGCAAGAAAATATTTTCTTCTTGATTCTTCTTGAGTTTCCAGCCTCAAGCATGCCAAACTAGTGGGAATTTTTGAATTTGTTCTAAAACTGCTGGGCATCTTTCAGCTCCCTCCTGTTTTTTGTTTTGTTTCTTTTTCCCAGGGTTCTCTTTTACATCAGATGCCAAAAGGTATTGATTGGGCTGCTCAAATGCATCTGCGTTCCATGGAAGTTCAAGACCTCAACATTTGTGGGAGTTTAGAAGCCTTGATTTCTCTGTGCCTCCATTCTCCACCTGGGAAATGTGTTGTTCTCTTGGGGACAGTTAACAGCCAGCCCAGGGTTTGGGAAGGTAGCAGAGGCTCTTGGTGCTTTGCCAGCAGCTTTAGTGAGAAAGGAGGGGATGCTGAGGTGCAGCTTGGGCAGTAAGGGTCTGTGCTCCATAGGTCTCTCCCAAATGCTGGTATGCACCACAGCAGCTTGAAGTCAGGTACCTGCCCACTTTGCCTCCAACACTTTGGGTGTCCCAGGACTACAGCAGCATCTCTCCAGGCTCTGACCTGTACTGGCAAGGATACAGGTGGTGTTGCATTGCTCTGCACGTTCCTGGTTGCACAGTAACCTTGTGTGCTCCCACTTGTTAGTAGTACCAGGATAACTTGGTTACAGATCTGCTGTAGGAGGAAATCTCTACTTCCAAGCCAGTAAATGATTTTAGAAACATTTACATACTGCAAATGTAGACTTCTGCCTGTGAAGCCCATGTTTAAGGCCTCAGAGGTTTTGCCAAGTTGGTTCATCTGGGGTAGCAGATGTTTCTGCTTTTCCTCTCTCACCCCAAGCTGGAGCTGCGTTGCTGGCGACTCCGAGCTGGGACTTGTGCTGAGATAAGGAAACCCCCTTGAAGAACATGCCTCCTCCTCCCCTGCTGTCCCGAGGATGGGCCATGGGGCTGCACGGGGTGGACCCTTTGCTCCACAGGCACTGCCACGTGTTTCCCAGGCAGCATAAGGCTGTGTCCTCAGAGCCACTTCCCACACCTTCCCAACGGTGGCAGCTCTGCCACTCACCTCGTACCTTGTAAAACAAATGGTGGATCAGAACAGGCTCCTGGGCACGGGGTAGGATCCTGCTGAGAGGTGTTTAGGGATTGTCCATGCCTTTCCCCTCCAGATAAGGAACTCCATCACTGTGGAAGGCAGGAGCTGCCGCCACACGGTGTAGGTGGGTTCAGAGAGATGCTGCTCCCACGGACTCTGTGATGCAGCACAGGGAAGGCAGGTTCCTTTCTGCTGCTGTCCTAAATAAAACAAATCTTTATGTGTGCTGCTGAAGTCCAGCATGTGCCATATGAAGGCTGTTGACTCTGAAATTGGCTTCAGAGGGGTTGTCTGGCTGTTCCACCTCTGGGAGCCACAGTGCAGTGGTGCTACAGATCTTGACCTGAAACACTAAGATGGGAAACCCCTTCATATTCAGAAATCTGGAGCTCTTCCTACAGCTCTCTGGGGAGAAAACAACCTTTTAATGATTTTTCTTGCCTGCTTTTGGAACAGTAAACAATTGTGAGCAAGGCATATGCTTTTCCATTGTGACCACTATTGCTTGTTGCAGCTGCTCCTCGTCGGCACAAGTGTCTGCTCAGTGAGAGGGAAGCAGGAGAAATGGGTCAGTGTGAACCTGTGCCTCTAATTAAGTAATTAGAAGCATGGGGGCTAGGACAGAGCCCTGTTCCTGGTTCTGCAGTGCCCCATTGACTGGCTTTGGACCAGCTGCTCCCAGTCTGCCTTGGCCTCAGTTTCCCAGGCCACGGGGGAGGATCTGCTGTACCTGTCATTCCAAGTGCTCTGAGCTTAGGGTAAGGTGGAGATCTGCTGAAGTGGCCCATTTGTGCTGCATATTTAGCTACTGCTGGATGCATTTCAGTATGTTTAAAGTGCTTAAATGTTTTTAATCGAGGCAACCTAAGCCATCAAACCTAAGGTTGCTGCAGAGTGAGTGGCCTGGAGCTATTTCTGTTTTGTTGCCCTGTGTGTAGTGTTGCCTCCAAGATCCTGCTGTTGCCATTGACTTTCTGGGAACGGTATGTCTCAAACAGTGTATTGTATCCCCAGGGCCTCAAGGAAATTCTTATTTCTATCTCCAGGAAAATAGCTCCAAAATACAAACCAGAATGTAGCAGTATTTTTCCACTAGGAAAATTATTCTCTCTTGCCAGTGTGTTTTTTTTTTAACTGGAGTGAATAAATACATTTTTAATAACCCTCCGGGTGTGATTTAGGCTACTGTTCACTGAAGTGACTACCCACAGAGTTGCATAACCTGTGAGAAGATGAATTATAGCTTGATTTAGTTCATGTCAGCCATTCCTTTGCTGTCCACTTGATGCCCCTGGCAGAGTGGGTTTAATTCAGTTTAATTCAGTTCCCAGAGGGTGGAATGCACCTTGATTTGATTTCACCCCAAGTTATCGAGCAAAGGTGTAGTGTGAGGTTCTATGAAATGTGGAAGGTTAAGGTGTGGGGTTTATACTTTTTTTTCCCCTTTATGAGCTATTCTGCAGCAGAGGTGCCCATCAACAGCAATTAGTGCCTTTTCATACTGTGTGTTACCCTTTCTGCTGACTTCCAAGTGTTCTCTCTGAGCCCCTTGTGTTCCCTGGCCCTTCCTGAGATTGCTGGAGACTCACCCCATGCCTCTGGCTTCCTCAGCATCCCATCGCCCTCTCTCCACTGTTGTGCCCTTTCTCATTTTTGTGGATGAGCTCTGGGCAGCTCTGAGCTGTGGTGCTCAGCCTGTGGTACTCAGTTCTGCCCCCTCACACTGCCTGTGCTCTGCCCCAGTGTCCAGAACCAGGTGGACGAGGTCATCGATGTCATGCAGGAGAACATCACAAAGGTGATCGAGAGAGGCGAGCGGCTGGATGATCTGCAGGATAAATCAGGTGCGATCCCAAATGCAGCTCTCCTGGCCTCTTCCCCACACCTTTTCCTGGTTGCTGAGCCAGGTTACCTGGTTCAGTTCAGAAAGCACCTAATGACAGACCTGGGCTTGTATTTCTGTCCTTCCTGGGAGTGGTGTTTCCCAGCCTTGGGCTGCAGATCTGACTTTCTGCTAACGTTCTTTCCACCTTCACCTTCTGCTGCTCTGTGCCGAGGTGTTAGTTTGGGGGCATCTGTGTGCTGTGACCTAGTAGGTCCTTCAAGCAAAGGTAAATTGGTCTGTCTCCTGGCACTGTCCACTGGCTTGCAGAGCAAATTCCTTACGACTTGTCTTGTGTGTGCTCTGGTGAAGGGCATCACACTGGCACCTGCTGGGGCTTTGGTGAACCACGCTGTGGTTGTGTCTTTTCCCCTAACACAGAGTTTATTGCATAAAACTCAGTGGAGTTAGAAGGAGTGGGTGCTCTGACTGTGTGTGCACCACTGAATCACCTCTTTCCTTTCCTTTACTAGACAGTTTATCAGACAATGCAGCAGCTTTTAGCAAAAGAGCCAAGCACCTCCGGAGACAGATGTGGTGGCGAGACTGTAAGGTGAGAAGACCAGGAACAGGCAGGGGTGGGTTTGTGGGAGGGTGCTTACCTGCCTGCTCCTGGGAGGCAATGGAGAAGCTCTGCTTTCCATCTGAAAAGATGCTGGAAGGCAAAGGCCTCCTTTTGGGTCAAAGCAGGTGCCCCAGGCACCCTGTGTAACGTGCCCGTGTCTTCCCCTTGCAGATGAAGGCGATCATAGCGATGGTGGTGGTTATTCTCCTGCTCGTGATCATTGGTGAGTAGCTCCAGATCACCCCAGCCTTGTCTGGCATTCAAATATTTGTGGCACTCCATGCTGGGACACCATGGTGTCCTTGTCCCTGGGGAAGGGCACCTGAGCCACTCCATCAGGCCCCACTCTGCCTTAAGCCATCCTAAGTGGTGCCTGTAGGCCACGCTGTGCTCCTTCTCTGAAAGGCTCAAACCGAGTCCTGCTGACTCTGACCAGAGAAAGCCAGCATTGCCCTGCCAGCCTTGTATTGATCCAGGCTTGGCACTGACTGATGCCAAGGCTGGTGGGAGGAAATGGAAAAGATTCAGACCAAAGCAATGTCTTCCAAAGGCATCTCCACATGTATCAGCCATCTTGCAATGAGCCTGCTGTCTACAAACGCTCTTCCCCTAAGCTGCCTTATTTTCACCAAGTAGCTATTTTGGCTTTGCCATTGGTCCCTTTCCCTGCCCTCTGCCCTTCCTGGAGCTCCCCAGAGCACAGATGTCACTGCTTTTCCTACCAAACAGCTAATAATGACCAGAATGTGCTTCTTCCAGCAGAAGTAATTCATCCCTCTGCCTGCAGAATGATGTGCTCCAGGGATGCAGGCAGCCCAGCCCTTTCATGCCACTGGGTCTGGAGGGTCTTCCACCCACTGAAGTGGCCGGGGGCAGCTCTGCAACTGTTCATGTTTCTTCAGCAAAGCCCTCACGGCCTGTTGTCCTTCTGACACACAGCCTGCAGCAAGAGAGAGGCAGAGCTGGCAGCAGGGCAGAGAGAGAGAGACTGATGGAAAATCCCATCTGGTTTAATTTTGGGAAGCTGGAAGGAGATGAAGGTGGCAGGATATGTTGTCTAACGTGTGTACAGGCAGCAGATTGCTTTAGCTTGAGGTTGGGAACACACTTCTGCTGGCAGCTGCTCAGTGTTTGTCTCTACAGAAACGGGGAGGGGCTCCCTGGCAGGGCCGGGCGACGCACACGGCGGTGTGTGGTGAGAGCTTGTTCCTTTGTGTTTTCCAGTACCCATAGTCCTGAAGTACCGTTCCTGACGGAGCAGCTGGAGGCTTCGCTGGAGCAGCCTCTGGGATATCCAAACTGCTGTGTAATTTAAGTGAGATATCTGTATATAGCTGTGAGGTTGTTTTTCTCCTGGGAGTGAGGAGGAGGAGGAGGTGGCAAGTGGCCAGTTTTAACGGTGCACTTTAGGAACTGCCAAACAGCCCTTTTCCGGTCGAGTACCTGCTCCTCCTGTCAGACTTATTTTTATAACAGAAGATTCAGATCCCAAATCGCCTGTTTTGGGGAATTCTGGGTCTCTGGAGCTGGCTACTTGCCACTACAATCTATCTGTATATATATGGTCGAATTGTAATATTAATAATAATACTGTTCGAGCAGCTCCCTGCTGTGGAAGGCAGAGGGGACTCTGTCCTTCAATCAGAGATAAGGAGGGGATAAATGTCTGAAGAGAAACATACCAATATATTACAGGAAACTGGCTCTTCTGTGGAGAACTGCAAGGGTGTTGTTTCTCTCGTGTTAAAAAAAAAAGAGAAAAAAAAGAAATTGGGTTTTACAATCCAGAAGACTTTCTGGTCCTGCCATGGGAATGCACAAGCTCAGTGTTTTCAGTATTGCTGCTTACAGCTGTGACTAAAGACATTCCAGTAAACCTATTTTTGACTGTACATGTGGAGTTTCTGCACGTCTTATAAAGTTTTGGAGGACATTCAGGGCTCTCCACGGCTGGGAGTCCCTGGGAATGGGCTGTTTCTGTGTTTTCTTAACTAAAAGCAAGAAGTGTGTGTAGAGTCCAGCAATAAGCACAATTATATACAGACACAGCAGGAGAAGAGCAGCTCTCCTGAAACCAGTGCACAGGGAATGAGCCCACTTCCTATTCAGAGCCCTTCCCTCAACTTTGTGGTCCCAGTCCCAGTGTCAGTCCATTTTGCTTCCTTGTGATCCACTGGGGTGGGGGTTGTTCTCAGACATGTGCTGAGGTGCTCAGGAAGCTGCAGGGGTCCCTGTGCTGGGATAGATAGGAGCTGAAATCCTCCATCCATGGGTGGGACTGTGGGGTTTTGGCTGTCTCTAGCCTTGGTCTCAGGTGTTGGTGGCACTTCTGTCAGCCCTTTATTTTTGGGACCCTTGTTCTTTCCAGCCCTGATGCTGTGACTTTAGCTGAGCCAAGATCAAGCTCTCCTGGTTCTCTCTTTGTTCTTTTCTGATGAAAGAAGAGTTTTCCTGCTTAGCACATGTTTGAAATCATACTGGAGAGGGGAAATGGTGCCCCAGAGAATTTCCAGTGGCATGTCCCAGCTCCCCTTCTGAACCTGCCCCCAGGACCTTGTACACAGTTTCCACCTGAGTGGTGGTGCTGCCCCATGCAGAGAAGGGGATTAGGAGTGAGCACAGCAGGCTGGAGGGCTGGATGTGATTACAAACTCTGCTTGCCCAGCTGGAATATAAACAGGGCTTTTCCCCTCTGTGAGCCCTGATCTCTGCAGGTGGGAACCGGAAAGCCAAGCTGGGTTTTCTTCCTAAAGTATAGGCTGGTTTTAAGAGTGGAAGAGACAACCATCACCCTGCCTGTGCCTTTGGCTACTGTCTGAGTGCAAGGGATCAAAAATGTGGATGAAGAAGGGACCGTGTCTGTCTCCAGGGTGCTGCAGATCTTGCTCAACTGCTGGGTACCATGTCCTGCCAAGTGGGAAGTGAGTTAATTTACTCTTGCTGCTGAAGAGTCCTGCCAGTGCCTCTGCCTTTCCCTCTCAGCCCCGTCTTGCCTTTGCTGCTGCCGCCACTGCCACCCGTATCAGGGCCTTGGTGCCTCAGGAGTGTGTGAGGACTTCAGATCCCTGCTGGCACCAGGTCTGGGCAAGAGAAGGGGTTTTGAAGTTGCTTGCTGGAGGCAAAGTGTGACTTTAATACTGGGCTGAAGGCCTTGGAAAGTAGGTGCTGATGGGATGAAGTCTGGACCAAGCCCACTCCAGGCAGCCAAGTGCAGGCAGCAGGCTCTTGCTCAGGGAAAGATGGAATTCCTCAACTCTTTGCTGGAGAGATTTTGCAGCATTCCCAGGAGTCTGGAGTGCCCCTGAGATGCAGGGCAGGAAAAGCTGCCACAACCAAGGCCATCATTGCGCCTCCTTCAGTTGCCAGAACTGTGTTTTAGGTTTGAGTCACTCTGTGCTGGGGTTGTCCTGACCACAGACCTTCCCAAGGGACCAGCTCTGGCTGGGAGAGGCACCACCAGCAGCAAACCAACAGTCCTGTCAGAAGCTTCACAGTAATAGAACTTAGTAAGCAACTTTAATAGATCTTTTTTTTCCCCAAGATTAGATATGTCTGGTCTTGGGGTGGTAGAGAGGAGTCCTCCTTGTGCTCCTCTGATACTGTGGTCTTTATATTGCAGCCTGTGCTGTCCCACGCTGGACTGGTGGCAGGGGAACGGCAGTGAGCAGAGAGGGTTGTTGTTTCCAGCAGTGTCTGCAAGCTTGGGGGTTGGTTTTCACTTGGGAGACGTTTTGAAGGAGGTTCTACAGTGAAAACAACTCCTTCACCCAAGTGTTGGGTCTGTTTTCTCCATTCCCTCATAGTGAGCAGACAGACCGTCAGCTGCTGTTTTCTACATGATTGCTTTTGTACAGGGAATGGCATCTTCTGGCTGTAGCTGTGCATTCCTCCTCCCAGGCTTTCAGGTGTGACCTGTGTGGTGAGACCCTGGGCTGCCCATGCCTTGAGGGCAGGGGGGCTGCAGGGATGTGACACAGGTGGGGAAATATCTCCTGTCTCTGGCAGCTGGGCAACCCAGGGGGAAAGAATTCCCTCCTGTGGAGTTCCCTTGCAAAGCAGGGGCTTTTTGGGGCGCTGGCAGTGAAGAGGGTCCTGGGTA
>JAWWLV010000005.1:28017392-28042252 GCA_035041135.1 Platyrinchus mystaceus | reverse complement strand
AAAGAATTCCCTCCTGTGGAGTTCCCTTGCAAAGCAGGGGCTTTTTGGGGCGCTGGCAGTGAAGAGGGTCCTGGGTAGCACAGTGCGAGAGCTCCCAGGACCCGGCTGCTGCCTCCCAGGGCATTACTCTCCACCAGTGCTGGACTGCACTGACCCGTCCTCTACGGCTCCACACCGGCCCCACGGACACCTCTTGCCTCCCGAGTCCAGGTGGCTTTGCCACAGCCGCCAGTTGGCCCTGCAGTTACCTGAGATGCAGGGCAGGGAAGGCTGCCTCAACCAGAGCCATCACTCCACTGCCAGGAGGTGCCAGAGTCGGGTGTGGTTTGAGGCTCGAGTCACTCCGTGCTGGGGTTATCCTGAGCACAGACCTTCCCAAGGGACCAGTTCTGCCTGGGAGAGGCACCACCGGCAGCAAACGCAACAGCGACAGCACTTGATCGCTCCGACACACGAAACCAGATGTCAGAAAGCGCAGAGACGCGCCAGAGGTCGGGGGGGTGAACAGCAGCAGCAGTTGGAGCACAACCCACCGCCCGATTCCCCGAACGAACACGTGGTTCTACTTCAGGGAAAACAGGCACGGGGACCCTCCGGCCGCCAAGCGCCGGGCTGTAAACAAGGTCGGGAGTCGTGAGGGGCCACGAGGGGGCGGGTTGCCATGGCGATCCGCTCCGCCCTCCGCGCGCCTCTCGCGACACCCTCCGGCCCGGCCCCGTGCCCGCCCTTGGAGGGCTGGCAGTTCCCGCCTCTCACGGGCGGGCGCCGTTCTCATTGGCTGAGCGTTGCGGGGACGGCGGGGCAGACGCCTTTCCCATTGGCTGGGCGCTGAGGGGCGCGGCGCGGCCGCGGGCGCTGATTGGCGGCCGGGCGCGCGCGGGGTAATCATGGCGGCGCCCGCTCGGCGAAGCGTCGTGTTCGTGACAGGCAACGCCAAGAAGCTGGAGGAGGTGCGGGGGCAGCGGGACCGGGGCTGAGGGCGGGTTCGCCTCCCTTCTCGCTCCCTGCTCCTTCTCTTCTCCCTCTCCAGGTCACGCAGATCCTCGGGGACTCCTCTCCCTACACGCTGGTGGCGAAGAAGATTGACCGTGAGTTGTTGGCGGGGCTGGGCGGGACGTGGCGTTCATCCCGTCCCGGCCGTCTCTTCGTCACCGATCCCTGTGTCCGCAGTGCCCGAGTACCAGGGGGAGCCAGACGAGATCTCCGTGCAGAAGTGCCGTGAAGCCGCCCGGCAGGTCGCTCCTTTGCTCTCTCCCTTTTCCCGGAGGGACCCCAGACAGGGATATTGGGGCATCCAAACCGGCCCCGAGGGTCACATCCAGCCTCGTCTGGCTTGGCCTCACCGCACTCCCATCGCCCTGGTTTGGGGCGGGTAATGGTGAATTCTCACTGGTGACACGGTGTTTTGGCAGCCCCGCTGCGACTCCTCTGGTCTCCTGTGTCCCTGGAGCAGCAGGAGGACACGGCAGCTCCTTCAGTCCAGCCCCTGTGGCTGCAGGACACAGCATATGCTGTCAGCTGGATCTTCCAGAGCTGTCTCTGGAATGGGTGTCTTAAAAGAACCAAGTGAGAGCTGAGACTCGAGAGAAATGCAGGCTTGCCTCCAGCATATGGGCTTTCCCTTTCCTTGTCTTGCCATTCCCATCCCTCAGGAGGGTAGGGGGTATTCAGCTCAGCTTGTTTTTCTCCATGTGAAACCTTCCCTACTGTTCCTCAGCCACTCTGGCCTGCTTGGGGAGAGGTTGGCTTGGATTGTGTCTGTCTGGTGTGTGTTGCCTTTGAGGTCAAGGTTGCGTTTGAGGTCAAGTGGAAATGGGAGGATAGGAGAGAGCAAGGAAATAGGTTTGGAAGCAGTGACTTTCCTCTAGGGTTGATGTTTCCTTCTCTTGGGCTTTTGCTGTAGGTTCAGGGACCTGTTATAGTAGAGGACACCTGCTTGTGCTTCAATGCCCTGGGGGGCCTTCCAGGACCCTACATGTAAGTAGGAGGGAAGTTGCTTCCCCTTTTGTGTGCCAGAGTTAGAATTACAGGCTGGCAGGGTGGGCTCCATGGAGGATTCTCCATGTGCCAGGAGCAGCAGAGTCAGGGAGGTGATTCCTGCTCTGTGTCCTGGCCTTCATCCTGCACACCAGGGGCTGGATCCCAGTCACTTTAAGAGCTAAGTCTGCCCTTACTGGTAAGTAGTCCTGAGATGATCTGAGCACATTAAAGATGGATTCAAGGAGCTATGAAAATGTAGGCAACAACGTTTCAAGGATGCCTGTATTTCTGAGAGAAAATAGCAAAAGTTAATCTTCCCTCTTTCCTTCCTCTTCAGAAAATGGTTCCTGGAGAAACTCAAGCCGGAAGGTACTGCCCTGGTGTTACTGCTCTGCCTGTCACTTGCTCCTTTCCCCCTGAAGTGGATCACAGTCCATGCTGGGTTCTGTCCAGCCTGCCTGCCCTCCACACTGCCTGCTTCATAGCTGATTCCCTTTCCTGCCTTTTGAGCTCTGTCTCTTCACATTCTCTCCTCGAGCCTGTTCTGTACCCTCCTTTCTGGGATGTTGTTTTCCCTGGCAGCTTTATCCCTGGATTCCCAGACTCCTGCCTCTACAGGCTGGTGGCAGGGCTTGTGGGAACTTCTTGTTTGTCATCACTGTGACCTGACAGACCTGCTGCTCACTGTGGCTTCAGTGCAAACCTCTCCACTAATGCTCCCCTCCCCTCCCCTGGTGTGCAGTGACTGCCTTGATCCCACAGTTCAGAGTGTTAATCCCATTAACATGAGCATTAATCACCCTTAATTCAGAGTGGGCTTAGTCCTCTCTGGTGCTGCATTTTGGCTTCCTCTCCCAAAATCGTAGTAGGGCCCTGCACCTCACACTGTGAGGTCTGAGGCTCTGGCTTCAGTCGTAGGAGGAATCCCGCCAAGAGCATCCCTGTGCCTGAGCTTTGTCACCTCTTGCAGTTCTTCCTCTGGCAGTGTCTGGGAATGCGGTGGGGAACGCGGTGCGGAACGCTCCCTCGGTCCGTCCCTAGGGGGTGTGTTGCGCTCCGAGGGAGCGGCAGTAACGCCGGGATCCTCCTCTCTGTCTCTCTCAGGCCTGTACAAGCTGCTGGCTGGGTTTGAAGACAAGTCTGCCTACGCCCTCTGTACCTTTGCCTTCAGCAGTGGGAACCCTGAGGAGCCCGTGAGGCTGTTCAAGGGCCAGACCCACGTAGGTGGTGTGCCTGGGGAAGGGAACGTGCTGAGGGAGGAGGGCTGGGATGTGATATGTGACGGCGCTGGCTCTGCTGAGGACAATTTTAGTGGCCCCTGGGTCACTTAATGCCCTCAGAGCTTCTCAGGGTTGGGAACAGGCTGAGGGAGAGAGGATGGTGATGCTGCAGCCCTTTCCCCAGTGGTACTTGCTGAGCTCTGCGTGTTACCTTGGTCTCTTCAGCCCCTCATCTCCCTCTGACAGGGCTGTATCCGAGTGCAGTTGTTAGCTCTGTTATTTGGAGGGGTAAAGGCCCTGCCAACATAGGGCAGCAAAAGTTTGGGGCTGCTGATTTTGTCACACCCCGGGGAGGTGCTGGGAAGGAGCAGAGCACCGTGCAGAGCCCGTGGGGGCTGTGGCTGTGTGCAGCTCCTCAGCCTGTGTTTGAAATATGGCTGCAAGGGAATTGCTGTGAAAACACAGCTTAAGGGGCCGTTTTTGCTTTCTCATGGCAGGGGCTGATCGTGGAGCCCAGAGGCCCTCGGGATTTTGGCTGGGATCCCTGCTTTCAGCCAGATGGCTACAATCAAACGTGAGTGGTGTTTACCTACAGCAAGCTGGGGTGAGGGTGTGAAGAGGAACTTGCTTGCAAGGAAGGGCATCAGAGAGAAAACTCCTCCTGGATCTGAACGTGGTGTGTTACAGGGAACCCCTGGATCGGGATGGGGGTTGCTGGCTCCGCCAGCGTGTCACTACACATGCCTGCTGAGACAAGCAGGGAGGCTGCGAGCAGAGGGGGAGCTCTTGGTGACTAGGAGTCACATCCTGAAGTGTCTCTGCTGCTGAGACTTGTGTTTTCTGTGCCCTGCAGATACGCTGAGCTGCCCAAGGCAGTGAAGAACTCCATCTCACACCGATACAGAGCACTGAGCGAGCTCTCTGCCTTCTTTCTTCAAAGCAACTCAACAGAGCATCGCTCCGGTCCCAGCTAGCGCCCCGGGCTGGGGACACCCCCTGTCCACAGATCACAGAATCGTTAGGGCTGGAAGGGACCTCTGGAGATCATCCCGTCCAAGCCCCCTGCATGTCCATGTCACACACAGCCCCGGGAGAGCTTTGTTCTGCTGCGGGCTGCTATTAAAGCTGCTCCTTTAGAACCCACCGGTACTTCTCTCCGCCCTGTTTCCGTCGCTGCGGCAGCGCCGCGGAGCCCGGCGGGTCCGGGCTGTTGGAGCCGCACATTTGTGCGTCGGGGGCGGCGCCGGCCCGCGCAGTCCCTGTCGCCCTTTCTGCCAGGAGGCTTTGAGCAGAGTGCCGCGGCCGGGGCGGCCCCTTCGCCCCAGGGAACCGGGATCGGGAACGGGGATGCGGTGGGATGAGCTGGGGCCGCTGCGCGCTCCCGCTGGCCAATGGGAAGCGGCCGGGGGAGAGGCAGCCAATGGGCGGCGAGTTCACCGCCCTCGCGCGCGCCGCGGACCCGGAAGCGGTCAGCGCGGGGCCACGTGGGGCGGGAGCGGGTCCGGAGCCGGCCGGCCATGGAGCTGCTGCCCCGCAGCCCCGCCGAGTTCGGCTCCGCCACCTACTGGGACCGCTTCTTTCGGCAGCGCGGGCAGCGCGCCTTCGAGTGGTACGGGGCCTTCCCGGAGCTCTGCCCCGTCCTGCACAAGTATGTGCGGCCCCGCGACAAGGTGAGCCCCGTGCGTACCCAGCGCCCTGTGCCCGGGCCGAGTCTTCCCGGGGCCCCTTCTGGTGTTGTTTAGCATGGAGAAGAGGACGCTCAAGGGTGACCTCATCACTCTACAGCTCCCTGAAGGGAGGTTGTAGTCGGGTGGAGGTTGGACTCTTCTCCCAAGCAAGCAGTGACAGGACAAGAATACACAGTCTCAAGCTGCACCAGGGGAGGTTTAGGTTGAACGTTAGGAAGAATTTCTTCACGGAAAGGGTGCTTAGACATTGGAATGGACTGCACAGAGAGGTGGTGGAGTCACCGTCCTAGGAAGTGTTTAAGGAAAGACTGGATGTGGCACTTAGTGTCATGGTTTAGTTGATATGGTGATGTTGGGTCACAGGTTGGACACGATGATCTCAGATGTCTTTTCCAATGTAATTGATTCTGTGTGATTCAGTGTGTGAGTTCTGTGCCACTGTGTCCCACCGTAAACTACCACTGTGTGTTGACACAGACGATGTGAAGCCCCCAGTTTGCCACATCAAGAGGAGAGACCCCGGGGTTGCTCTGGTGAGTAAAACACCCAGATCATTCCCAAAGGAGAAGCAGCAGATCCATTGCTTCTGTGCCCGTGTGACTTTTCTCTATGGAAATGTTGTCTTAGGGCCCGGAGAGTGGTTTTGCAGGTGCTGTGGGTAGGGTTTTCACAGAGGACTCGTAGCCGTGGCTTATATTTGCTCATCAAGTGCTTTGGGGGTGCGTTTCCAGGGGTTTCTCACCATCCCGCTGCTCATGTGCCTTGCCCCAGGTTCTCGTGGTGGGCTGTGGGAACTCAGAGCTGAGTGAGCAGATGTATGATGTGGGAATGTGCGAGGACATCGTGAACATCGACATCAGCGATGCCGTGATCCGCCAGATGCAGGAGCGGAGCGGGAGCAGGAGGCCAAAGATGAGCTACCTGCTCATGGACATGCTTCAGATGGACTTCCCTGATGCCCACTTCCAGGTGGTCCTGGACAAAGGCACACTGGATGCCCTCCTTACTGATGAAGAGGAGGCCACTCTGGCCAAAGTTGATAAGATGTTTGCTGAGATCAGCCGGGTCCTGCAGGTGGGAGGGCGCTACCTCTGCGTGTCCTTGGCTCAAGCCCATGTGCTGAAGAAAGTGGTGGAATACTTCTCCCAGGAGGGCTGGGTCGTGCGTGTCCATCAGGTGGCTGGCAGTGGGGACAACCAGCAGTTTGTTCTACCGGTCTTTGTCTATGTCATGACAAAGTTCAGGAAGATCCCTGGCTCGGCACTACAGATCTTGGAGATCTGCCCCGAGGAACAGGACAAGCCAATGCGGGTGGAGAGCGTGGAGCGGCTGGTGGCAGCAGTGAAGGACAGGCAGCATTACGCCCTGCTCTGCAGCCAGCTGAGCAAAACCCCCTGCAGGGAACAGGTTTCCCTGGATCTGTGTGACAAGGAGAGTGGGAAGCCTCGCTACACACTGCATGTGGTCGACAGCCCCTTGGTGAAACCTTCCCGGGAAAATCGCTTTGCCATCTTCATCAGTGAGTACAGCCTGTCCTGCCTGCAATGAGATGGTGCTCTGGCCAGGAGCTGCAAATGGCCAGCCCTTCAGGCCCTGTTGAGTTTGGGGCTGGAGACGGAAAATAACCCACCTGTGGGAGGTTTGGTTGTTGGTTTAGTCCTGGCTTTGTGGTGGGATGTGTTTGCCTGGTGGTGCAAGCAGAGACCTGGCACAGAGCTTGCTAGCTGCATCGCACAGCAGAGGGACACTGCCTGTCCTGCCTCCAAGGGGGTGATTCCTGCCTTGATACTGGTGACAGCCACCATAGCATGTTGCTGCATGAAGCCAGGGTGCAGCGCCGCAGCCGGGAAGGTGTCTCTGGTCTGTGTGGGTGTCCCGACTTGCAGGGCTGGGCTGCTGGAGCTGCACTTGGCTTCTGTTCTTGCACCTCACAGAGACGTGTCGGGCTTTGCCAGCATCGTTGTTCCCTCCCTGCACACCTGCAAAGCTGGGGCTTAGCACAGCCTGCAGATAGGTCATGAGGCTGTTGGACACCCCTTCTAACGAGACATGGCTTTTCCAGCGTCCTGCATGAGCCTGCTCAAAACAGGGGAGCTCCTGGCTGTCTTGATGGTTGCAGTGCACGGCTCTAGTCACACAGTGGTACCTCCTTATGATGTCTTGCCATTCCCCGTGGCTCCTGACCCTTGGAGGTTGGGGTGGTTGCCCCTGGGACCAGGAGCGGCCCAGGCTGATGGCATCCCCTTCTGCAGTTCCACAGGGCAGAGAAACCGAGTGGCTCTTTGGCACGGAGGAGGGGCGGAGGCAGCTGGCCACCAGTGCGGGCTTTGGGCGCCTGGTCACCGTGGCCCTTCACAGGGAGCAGCACTACGAGGGCATGGCTGGCATCCAGGCAGAGCTGTCAGGGAAGGTGATGGAGCTGGCCCCGCCAGGCCTCCCTGCCCGGCAGCAGGTGAGCCCCTACTTTCCAACCCCCCGGATTGGCTTCCCAGGCTGGTTCTTTTCTGGCAGTGAATCCCTCTTCTTCAAGGGAGACCAAACTGCAAGGTGTGAGAGGCTGCCTTGGTGGGCAGAGATTGGCTTCAGGTGTAGCTTTTCCTGGTTTTCCTTCCAGGTGTCTACCTTTGCTTGGAGGCAGGATTCAGTGTGAAATCCTTCTCCTCAAAAACCCAGCATCCTAAGAAAACCAGGCATCCCGAAACCCTGAGAACAACCTCTTCTTAATCCTGGCTTTAACCTCTGTTCATCCTGTCTCCTCCTTCCGTCCCCAACTCCCCAAACTTGAGCTTTTGCAAGAAGTCATGAGGTGTTTGCTCCCTGTACCCCCAACAAACATATGGGAGTGAAGCCAGTGCAGGTCCTCAGCTCTCCTGTGGCTGCTCCTGCCTTGTGTCCTCTTCGTCCTGGCTCCATAGCCGTAGTCAGGAACGCCAGGCTCTATTTTTGTAGTCTTTCCTCACAGCAGTCCCTGTCCTTCCTGCAGGTGCCCTTCCTGTCCGTGGGAGGGGACATCGGGGTGCGGGCGGTGCGGCACCGCGCCACCAGCCCCCTGAGCGGGGAGTACGTGGTGGAGGACGTGAAGGGAGACGGCACTTGCTACTTCCGCCGCCTCATCTTCCTCCGCAGCAGGAACGTGGTGCAGTCAGAGGCCCGGCTCCTGGCTCCCACACCTCTCCCAGGTAGGAGGGGCAGCCAGGAAGGGGCAGGGGCCAAGGCTGATTCTTTTGGGATGACAGAGACTGAGATTGAGGAGGAAGGTAAAAGTCCTGCTGGGACCTGCCTGCCTTGTCCCAGAGCAGCTCTGGGAGCGGTTTTGCACTGTGGGTGGGGCAGGGCTGGAGTTGGATTGTCCTCAGAAGGCACCCCTGTCTCCCACCTTGCCTGACCAGCTGATGTCTCCTGTCATTCAGGCCAGAAGAAACGGAGGAAAGACAAGAAGAAACCCAGCCCTGCTGAGCCACCTGCAGCCATCGACAAGAGCTACCTGTGCTGTGAGCACCACAAGGCCATGGTCGCAGGGCTCTGCCTGCTGGGGGGCCCTGACCCCCTCCCAGGTGACAAGGCCAGCAGTGAGAGGCTGTGCTGGGGGCAGGTGCATCTGTGTCCCCACACCCCAGCTCCTTGGGGAATGGCTTTTCTGGCCCCATGCACCCTTCCCAAAGTGGTTTGTGGAGGGCGGGTGGGATGAGCAGTGGGACCAGGGCATGCTGGTGGCTCACTGAGTGTTCTCCATTGGCAGGAACCTCACTGTCAGTGCTGGTGGTGGGGCTTGGCGGTGGCAGCCTGCCCCTCTTCATCCATGACTACTTCTCACAGGCCCACGTGGCCGTGGTGGAGATTGACCCCTCCATGCTGGAGGTGGCCATGTGCTGGTTCGGCTTCTCCCAGGGTGACAGGATGCAAGTGCACATCTCCGATGGCCTAGACTACATGGCCAAGCTGGCAGCTGAAGGTACCTTCCTGGGGAGCATTCTGGGTACCCCATCAAATCCAGTGGGTGACATGCTGGGGATTGAGGTCCCGGGCTGTTTTCACCCCCTGCTTCTCATCCCTGCCCATCTCCTGCCATGTGTCACAGTCTCCAGCCTTGCCAGGTCTCTGCAGCTCACAGCCTGTCCTTGCCAAGTGTGCAGGAGACCTTAGATTTGCTGCCTCCCTCAGCACCAAGGGCTGCTGCTGTGGGTTTCATTTGGAAAGAGAAACCCTAGGAGAGAGAAGAGACCCATAACATGGCAGAGGGGATGTCTGGACCATCCCATTTGTTGCCTCCGTATCATGTGTGGTTCACCTCTGTCCCCTGGGATAACAGCTGTCTGTGCTTCCTCCTGCAGCCCCAGCCCAGTATGATGCCATCATGTTCGATGTGGACAGCAAGGACCTCACGGTGGGGATGAGCTGCCCACCACCAGCCTTTGTGGAAAAGCCCTTCCTGCAGAAGGTTAAAACCATCCTCAAGCCAGAAGGTAGGAGGGGAGATCTGGCAGTGTCCCTGTGGCCAGGCTGGCTGGCTCTGTGTGGAGTTGGGGCTGTGCCACCGTTTCTTGTCCTGGAGAACAGTGGCCACAGACAGCATTGCTGTGTGGCATCTGCTTCTCCTGGTGGCTTCTGGATCTGAGTGTTTCAGTGGGTGTTGTGTCAGCGGGATGGAGCAGGTGACCTGCAGCACTGCTGGGTCAGGCAGGCTGAGACATTCCGGGGGGCCAGGAAGGGTTGCTGGAAGCAGAGGGTGTAGGCGGTACCTGAGAACAGATCGTGGCCACCCACGACCCTTGTGGCAGCAGGGACATGGAGCTGGGCCAAGGGTACCAGGGGGATGCTGGTACTCCTCGTGCTGCCGTGGGGGAGACATTTGCACCCTGGTGGCACCGATTCAGCTGTGTTCCCACAGGGAGCAGGGTGGTGTACACACGCTGAACTCCCACCCCTCTCCTCCTGCTGCAGGAATCTTTGTGCTCAACCTGGTGTGCCGTGATGCCCGGCTGAAGGAGTCTGTCCTGGCCACCCTCAGGGATGTCTTCCCACTGCTCTATACGCGTCGCATCGAAGGGGAGGTCAACGAGATCCTGTTCTGCCAGCCCAGCCCCCAGGGCCGGCGGGACCCCGCGGAGCTGGGAGCACGTGCCCGGGCGCTGGAGGGGGCCCTGCGAGAGCCGGGGCGCCCCTGGGACAGCTCATACGTGCTGGCAGACATGCTGCAGGCTGTCAAGATCCTCTGAGAGGGGCTCCTCAGGATGGGCTGAGATGCTGCTCAAGAGAGTGCTCCCTGTGTGGGTGCCTTGGTCCCATGGCTGGGACTGCCACCCTTGGGGGGCATGTGCTGGCCTGAGTCTGCCTGAGGGATGAAACTGGCCTGGGAAGGTGCTTCCTGCAGCGTGGTTCCCCAGGAAGGGGTCCAGGACTGAGAAGGACCATGCAGCCCAGGGGACAGTGTTGAGCTGGTGAGGGGAAGAAGGTGCTGTGGGACTGGCAGGACTGTGGGTTTGGGTCTGTCCCCATTGTTTCCCCACTGTGGGAAAAACATCCCTCCGACCATCTCCTTCCCCTCCAGCACAATGCCTTCCCTCTGATGCTGCCTCTCTTTGCATCTCCAGCATCCCTGGTGTCTCTGCAGAGCCCCAGCCCTGTCCCAAGCCTGCTTGTGGGTGTGTGGGTGGGCTGTGAGAATAAACTGCTCAGGGCTGCTCTGAGGCCCATAGTGCTTTGCTAGGGCTAATTTCTGAAGCACCCACACCCTGGAAAAGGTACGGTCACCTCTGCACCTCAAGGACATGTCCTGGGGACAGGCAGCTGCCCCTTAAGCACCACTGCCCCCCTCACCACTCGCCCTTTCCGAACTGGACCCCACTATGTTTTCACTCTTCTGCATCTCTCCAGCTATCACCACTGAACTGAGACCTGTAATGCCCTGAGTCCCCAAACTTCCCTCCCCTGGGCCAGCAGGGACCCAGCCCTGGGCTTGGGCCCCTGGCCACTCCAACCTGCTCACCCAGCTGGTGCAGGCCAGCCTTCCTGCAGGATGAAAAGGCAGCAGGGAAAAACCCATTGGGGTGTTCCCACGGCACCCCATGCCAGCCTAGACACCTCATTTTGTCTCTCCCGAGGGTTTCAGAGCCTGGTTTCTCCCTGGGAAGTTTAGCTGAAGATCTGACCTGTGTGTCCTGGCTGGTTACAGAGCAGGAGACCCGCTGGTGTTCACACATTCATCAGAAGCTATTTTTGGGGGGCTTATCTTTCTCCCCTGCAACAGCTGGTACCAAAATGAGTCTGAGACATGGTACTATGGACCAGCTTGCAGACAGCAAGTTGAAAACCTGCTAAGGCACTATGATGCTTTGCCACTGATCCTGCACCCTTACTCCGTGCTCCCT
The DNA here is from genome assembly GCA_035041135.1 of Platyrinchus mystaceus. Lineage (NCBI taxonomy): Eukaryota > Metazoa > Chordata > Aves > Passeriformes > Tyrannidae > Platyrinchus > Platyrinchus mystaceus. The sequence continues at coordinate 28,030,996 of JAWWLV010000005.1, read as the reverse complement.
TCTTCCACTGGCAGCCTGAGCCAGGACATCTTTCTGGCAGCTGCTTCCCAAAGCAAATCCTCCACAGGTACCTTTCCACAGCCTAGGGAGGTAACAACACACCAGAAGTAGCTCAGGGAGGGATCTCGCCTGGCCCTCAGCATGGAGGCAATAGCAGCTGTGTCTTGGAGCCATCTCCCAGCTTTGCAGCCTGTGCACCCTGTCCCAAGGGATGTGGTGTGATGTCGTGCCTCTCATCAGCCTCTCCTTCAGAAGAATTCAGCTCTCCTCCATCTGGGAAATCCTCCTTCACTTAGAAAGTAAAGTGAGAGGGTGCATGAGCCTGAGAGTTTGCTGTTCACCAGCTCCACAGGGCCATGGAAAGGACTTCCCAAGGGCTCTCACCCCGGTGAGGACCCTAAACCGGTGGGAACTGTGGCCACTCCACTGATGCAGGAGATGGGGCTGTTAGTGCCCAGGAGACCCTATGTCAGCCATGCTGACAGCGAGCATGTCGTTGTGACAGGCCCCTCTGTGCCTTTATTTTAATTTTAATTTGCCAGCAGGTTCTACTTTGGGAACCACTCTTCAGATCCCTTCTCCCATGCTACCTGCTTTACTCCCCTTCACATAGAGGAGCAAATCTCTGCCCTACTTTCTCCCTGGGCTGGCCTGCTTCTCTGCAGAGGGAACAGATGCTGTTTTTAATAAGTGCTTATGATGGTTCCCAGGCACAGCAGAGCAGGGCTGGCCTGCTCCCCGCCTCAGATAAAGGCTGCCACCGTGGGTAGGTGCCCTCTGTTTCTCAGCACCCTGTTGCTCCCCAGTGTGTTCTCCTGTAGTGTGTTTGGGGCAGCACATGGGCAATGGGAGAGACCAGGCTGGAGCTCGAGGTGGGTGGAAGTCTGCCTGCCCCCATGCACTTAGTTTCTAAAGCTTTTCTGTGATGAGCACTGTTTTGAAAGATATCTATTATCCACCCAGCTTAGCAGTGGCAAATTTCTCAACTGGATCAGCAGTGCTGCATTTAGGCTATTTTTAACTTAGTTTGCAATTCTCAACATAATTCCAACGACATAGGTTTGTGTGTGTGCCCTTTATTTTACCAAAACCATCTCCTTTCTTCCCCAGGAGCTCATACAAAGGCTGCCTTCATCCCTCCCTTGTCCAGTCCTGCCTTTCTGTTGTGCTTCCCAAATGCTGCGTAACGCCACATCCTGGTGGAAAAACAAAAGCCATCTATTAGAAACAATGTAAGGATGAAATCTCAGCTCATTGCAGCTGTCCTTGCAGCTACAACTTTGGTTTGGAAATAAATTTCAGCTGGAAAACTGGCAAATTCATGAGTGCTGCAAATCCTCCTCTGCAGGTAAAATGCTCCAAGGCTGGAAAATTGACACGTAGTAAATATTTCTCTGCTGGCAGCCAAAACGTGAAGCTAACGTGTATGTTTGGCAACTGTGTTTTGTTGAGTGTTTTGGCAATATACTCATGTTTACATCCCTTACTCCTCACTCGCTTCCTCTGCAGCGTAGGCACGCTGTAAGTGGCGGGATAGAAACAAGCTCTGCTGTCACTTAGCAACCTCCACTGGCGCCGAGATGTTGACTTTTTCCTTTCTGGATTTCCCAGCACAAAAAGAGACGGGTGCATAACTCATCCCATGGCTCAGGTGTGAGGCTGTAGCCAGCTGGGGATGATTTGGTCTGGTCTGGTCCCAATCCTTCCCAAAGCATCTCTTCCCTGTCCTGCTGCCACTCCAGTGAATGAGACACAGGGAGCTGATGGGTCAGCCCTGGGATTCCTGACTGCAGATGGAGGGATGCAGCCAGCCATGCCCAGCCATGGAGGCTCTTTGGCCCCGGGGTGACTGGGCAGGCAGCTGGCAGGACAGTGACACTGTAAGGCAGGCAGAGGTGGGGTGCCACATAGACACCCCGGGATGGTATAACCTCCTCAGGTGTCACAACAGAGTTCCCTGCTCTGCAGAAGGACTGGCAGTGGCTGGGCTCTAGGGAAGAGGGTAGAGGTGGATAGGGGACATACTGTCACCAGCTGAAAGTACATCAAGCAGCTGGAAGAGATTTGCAGTAATGAAAGCTTCAGGGACTAAGTGCTGAGGCTGATTCCCTTCACCTGGGAAGGGCCTGGCTGCTTGGTGATGCTGCTGCTGTTCAGGCATGGCAGGGTTAGAGCGCAGCAAAGGCTGCAACAGCCACCTCCCGGAGGATGGAAGCATATGGGAAGTGTTTTGGACATGAAATCTTCCCTTGGGGAAGCACTTGGCTTGCCTGGCTTTGTGACCAAGGAAGCAGACGTGCTGCCAGGCTGCAGTGAGGGGGAGTACAGCTCTTTCCTGGGGTGCTCAGGGCAGCCAGGAAACATCTCTGCAGGCTGCAATGCAGCACAGTGCCCTTTATCTACCCTGGAACTGGATGCACCCGACTTAAGAATGCAGCTGGAGGTCACAGGGCAGGAGAGAGGAGAGATGGGACAGAGATTGGGTTGTCACTGTCCCACAATCAGTGAGTCAGCAGTGCCCCAGGCTGTGGGGGGAAGGCAGAAAGCATATCCTCTTTACAGGGAGAAGTGCTGCAGCCACTACTTCTAATCACAGTTCTGCGGCCGCTCTGACTTTCTTTCACTGGCTTGAATTCTATCTTTTGCAGCTTCAAGGTCTGAGCTCTGCTCCTGGCAGATTACACAGGTACAATGCTGACTGGCATCTTCGTGCAGCTCCACTGCAGAGCCAAGGGTTGCTGAGAACCTGGGAGCTCCCCCTGCACGGGCTCCTTGCCCACACCTCCCCCTGCTCTGTGCTGATCAGCTGCCTGAAAAGCTCTGCAAGACTCTGGGTTTGTATCTGAAGCAAGAAGGAGGTGATGAAGGTCCCTGGGGAGAAGAGCCAGTGTGAAGGAGCCCGCCTCTTCTGAATTCTTCCTGGGGAGAGGATGCAGCCTCCTCTGTGCTCTGCTCCCCACAGGGTCCTGCCTGCTCTCCTGGCAGGGGATCCTGCCTGGCTCTTCACTGCAGGAATCTGCAAGTCTCTGCTGTGATATTTTATATATAACCCATTTTTCATGAAGGGAATTACACTGGTATGTGTTTATAAAGCAGCCTGGGGACCTGATCCAAATGTCCTCAGCTTTAACGTCACGCTGCCTGGTTAGGGAGAAGTGTCTGTGGGTAAGTTTGTGGCCTTGAATGCTACAGCTCTAGCCTGAATAGCCTGAAGCCAGGCTATTTTTGCCATATATTTTTCTGAAAGTCATGGCAGGACAAATTTGCTGTCTGTAGGCTTGATCTGAAATGCACTGGAGGCTTCAACAGGGCTAGGAGGCCCTGGCCAGGCTGTGCTGGAGCTGGTGACATCTGACATCAGACCACGCCGATGGAGTTGGCACATCACCCTGGGGAGCAGGGCACCCTCCCTGCTGTGCCAGGAGAGGTGGTCAGAAAAGGTTTTCTCTGCTTGCTGAGCCTGGCACGTGGCAAAATGAAATGATAAATATTGTGGGGCACAACTGAGCACAGGGTAAAAGTAGGCTGTGTTTAGCTGGTTAACCGGTGAGCAGCTCTGTGCTCCTGAGGATCACACTTGGTGCTTCCCCAGAAAAGTTTCTTGCATGGCCCCCTGACACCGCTTTGGGTCTTATATTTCATGGTTATTCATTACATGCAGCTTTGTAATAGTCTCTGATGTTTCCTTTAATTTAGCCACTATGAATCTTGGCAAATTCAGAAAGCCAGGCTGGGCTCCACACGGGGGTTTGGAACAAGCCATCCAGAGAAGTCAGTTAGGAAAAGCAGAGACCTGAAGATACACGCGGGTGCCCTTCCCCTCTCCTTCACCACTCTCTTGGAATTTTTGGAAAAAATGAGCACCCTCTTGATGATAGGGGCATGTATAATGAAAATGTTTGTGCTTTTTCCAGAAGGTGGGAAATCTGTCCTTGGCTGCTTGTGACTTTCTTTCTGTGGGCAGAGTAGATTTTTGTAAGCGATGGAGTCGCGGGGTGAGTGTGGTGACTTGGCAGCTTTAACTCTGCTTCACCAGACAAAAAAGTTTGGTTTGGGAACATCTTAGACCTGGGGGAATAACTCAGACTTTCCCTAATCTAAGGTGTTTTTTTATTTATTTTAATTTAATCATGGAAGCAAACAAAGATGTAATCTAAAGACTGGAAGGGAAAGGACAGTTCCATAGGTTATCAGTTTGAAGGTGTGCATAGTGTTGCTCCCCAGGCATCGTGCCTTTTCCAATCTTCATTTGTCTCCTGTGGAGATGCAATCCTATTGCCAGGCTGCTCTTCTACGGATCTTAATTATTTCATGGGGGCAGCACAAAGTGCTCTGATGCTCAGACGAGGCAGATTTGGCCAGAATGTGATCCTGTTCTTCCCAACTTCCAGCCTCTGTAGAAACCTGTGAACTGGAGGAAGGCCTGGCAGCTACTCTAGTGCCTCCTGGCATAGCCTGCTTTCTCAGGAGTGGGGAAAGAAATAATCATGCTGCTAATTGGCATAATTATGTCAATAACTCCCAGGCCCCATCTAGATAGAAATGATGGTGAGGCTTTTCCCAGACGCTGTGATCCAACTGCAGCGGCAAAGCCCCTACAAGAGAAGCAGCCTCTGCATTGTGCCGATTAAAAGCTGTTCATTTGTTTCCAGAGTTTTAAGTTGGTCTGTTGTAGGGAGTAATTTTTTACACTTATTGGGAGTTCTGGCCAAGAAGTTTTGATAATCCTCCAGATCATTAGTCTCCGTCAGCCTGCGGGATGTTCACAGTTCCCTTTTGTTTTGCTTTTCACACTGAGTGAGGCCGTGTCTGGTTTAATACAGAGGATAACTTTTATCGCTGCAGGGCTCCAAAGCCTGCATTTCGGATATTTTCATGTTGTGACTGCTGCCAGTAATCACAGATAAACCTCATCTCTGTTGTTTGCCTGAGCTCTAAGCTCAGCCTCAGTGTGTATTTTTAATTGAACCTACTGCAACGACACAGCTTGGATCTTGTTGTTGCTTCCCAGCCTGTTCCTGAGCTGTCCCCCTGCTGCCAGCCCTGTCAGACCCAGCTCCTTGGGCCTGCCCTGCCACAGCTCCGGTGAATGTGTCTGACCTGCAAGCACTCCACCCATGGCTGAGTGTCTGTGAGGTTTGCCAGGGACACTCACGTGCTGCAGGGATGGATCGTGGTTCCTGCTGCTCCTGTTCCCACTGCAGGCAGCAGCCAGGAGGAATTCAGCTACTGGGACTGCTCCAAAATTCCCCGCTCTGCAGATTGGGAAGTGCTGAAGCCAGCTGTCTGCCAGGTCCCATGCCGGCGAGCGGAACCTGCCTCCTCCATGGGCTCCCAGTTTGGCCCCCTTCCCAGTCCGGTGACAAAAGTTGTTGAGGAAGAGGGCATGGAAACCTCTCCTGGGTGCTGGAGGGTGCCACAGTCCTGCTTTCAGGGGCTCTCAGGGACACTGCAGCTGTTTCCACCAGCAGCTGGGATCAGGGCTCTCAGGGGAGAGGGGCAGCCTGATGGTCTCATGGTCAGTGTGCTGCTCCTTGTGTCTGAGGGTCCCAGCACCAAAGCTGGCTTGTCCTTGGGCAGGGATAGAATCACAGAATGGGTCAGGTTGGAAGGGACCACAGCAGGTCATCTGGTCCAACCTCCTTGCATAAGGAGGGTCATCCTAGAGCACATGGCACAGGACTGTGTCCAGATGGTTCTGGAATATCTCCAGTGAGGGAGACTCCACACCCTCTAGGCATCTGTTCCAGTGTGTGGTCACCCACACAGTAAAGAATTTCTTCCTCATATTCAGATGGAGCTTCCTGTGCATCAGTTTTTGCCTGTTGCCTCTCATCCTAGTGGTTGGCACCACAGAGAAGAGCCTGGCTCCATCTCCTTGTCACCCCCCCTTTAGATATTTATAAATAGCTAAAGCTGGGTGTACTTAAAGTGCTGGGATGAGCCCACCCAGCCACTCGAGTTGTCAGTGGGGGCTCCAGAATGCCAGGAGGACGCCATGGATGCTCCCTGTGAACAGCTGCCCTGGGCCAGTGACCGGTGGGAGGCTCTGCTGGTGTCCTCACAGAAAGAGCAGAGAGGACCCCACCACCACCTTGGGCTCCCGTGGTTCAGCACTTGGTGATGTTGCGAAATGTGGAATATGTAATAATTCTCTTAAGAAAAGATGTCCTTTGATGTTTAATCTCTGTATACTTTCAAGCCTAATCAGCAAGAAAGGAGATTTAATCCGTGAAACAAATAGCAAGCTCTAAGTGATGTCCTGATGTTAGAAAGATAAATTACTTGTCAGTAGAATTGCCTTGTTAAGGTTTAGGGCTTGACATGTTTCAATGATCTCAGACCCAGGGGGAGGTTACCAAAGCTTGGGAGGAAGGATGTACTGCTGATAGTGGACGCAAAGAATTTAGAATTTATGGGTTACAAGGACATTTGGCAGAACCACCAAGATAAGGAAAAAACTAATGAAGACAACTCGGCAACTGCTGAAATCATCTCTGACTGGTAACAGGTAATTCTGGCAGGGGCAGATCCCAACCACCGACTCACAGACCACCAATCCAGGAAACCCACCAGCTCAGAAGAGAAAGACGGAGCATGCGGACTAATTAGCATGAGAAACGAGAGAATCATTAACCCATAGAAGATAGAGTACTAATTAACAAGAGAACCAGGCAGCTGGTAGCCGATGAACACTAATGCCGTTGTTTGCTAAAATGTGAAAACTTTTGGTAGGTGTCGTGAATGGCTTTTTGGATTTGTCACTGTAAATAAATAACACACCTCCACTCTGTGTGTGGATCAGCCTCGTGAACACCGGGGGAAAGGACCTATTTCGGGACAGCAGCGGGACCCGCACCGGGAGAGGGCGTGGCCGCTCCGCGGAGGCCCCGCCCACAGGCCCGGGGGAAGGGGCGCATGCGCAGTGTGCCACCCTTTACCTGTCAGCGGCGGCGGCTGGACGAGGCGGCGGCGGGATGGAGGGGCTCATCCCGCTCGTCAACCGGCTGCAAGATGCCTTCGCGGCGCTGGGCCAGAACTGCCTGCTTGACCTGCCGCAGATCGCGGTGGTGGGCGGGCAGAGCGCCGGCAAGAGCTCCGTGCTGGAGAACTGCGTCTCCAGGTGAGGAGCGACGCGCGCGGCCCCCCCCGCCCCGTACACACTCACACACACACAGTCGCACACGCGCGCGCACACAACCGGGGCGCGCGCCCTTCCCAACGGTCGCGGCGCGCGCCCCCCCCTCACAGCGGCGGGGTTGGAGGGGGGGGAGCGGCCGCGGGCGGCGATGGACCAGGCAGGTGGGTTTTTTGGGGGGGGAGGTTCGCGGGGGTCCCTTTCTCGTCTCTGACATCCCCCCCAGGTGTGCTCAGTGTCCCCCTCCGGGGGTGCCGCAGGGGTGGCAAAGAGGGCCCTGGCCCGGCGGTGCCCGCGATGCGATGTGCGCGCTGCGGGGAAGGCGCCACGGCTCCGCTGCGAGCGCGTTCGTGTGCCCGGTCTGTGTGTGTGTTGTGTATATGTGTGTGTGTTGACCGCTGTCCGAGGGACACACGGTGTTTAAAGCCCCAAATCCTAATTTCTGTGGGGTGATGGCGCTGGGCTGCTCATCCCGCCCATCCCATCGCTTTACAGTTCGCACCGTCCTGACGAGCCCGTGGGTATTCGAATCACAGGGGCGTTAAGGTTGGAAAAGACCTCCAGGATCGCCAAGGGCGACATTAGCATCGTTTCTAACGATGAAAATGGGGGTGCCTGGCGGTTCAGGTGCTGCTTTTCGACGGGCAGGCAGTGCCTCTGGAGATGGCCCGAGGTAAACACGGGCTTCACGTGCTGATAAAGTTCCTGCTGCGTTTGCCGCAAATAGCTGCGGGCTCCCGATGGGAGGGAGGGAAATGGTGCTCCCGGAACGGAGCTGAGAGCCCAGCCTGGATTATAAGGTCAAAATACTGGTGTGTGTCGGTGATTGAGGAACTTTCATGTTTGGAGGTCTTCACTGAAGGTAATATTAAACTATGTATCACTCCACAACCTGGCCATGTGTCAGGCTGCAGCAGCTCTTGATATACAGTATAAAAATACTGTACAGTTGTTCTTCATCTCTGCTTCAGAATTTACTGTGTTAAATGTCAGTTCTTCCTCTTCATTATTCTTGAAAACTGTAATTAGCTACTGATGTTGACAGTATTGCCAATCTCTCGCGTATGGAAAGCGTAAATGAGATCCTCAGAAAGCACAATTGGCCGTCAAATTACTACCGTTTTCTTTAAACAAGTCCTTAAAAAGTAACCCTTTCACTTTTTGATCAGTGTGTCCGCGAAGCTGTGCAAAGCATGTGTGCTGAGGAGAAAAGGCATCTTCATCTTTCTTGTCAGTGAGGATATTTTGGTCCTCGTGGAAAAGTCTTGTCTGGGGTGGCACGCATCTGGGAGAGGGGCTGTGCCGTGTAATGGGCTGTGCGCTGATGTCGGTGTTTGGATCCAGCTGCGCTGATCTTACTGCTCCCAGATGCTTGTTATTGCTCCGCTGCCGGAGGGATCTGCTCCATCTGATCCGCAGGTGGAGCTGTTCCTTTGAGCGCAGCGCACCCCCGCCCAGCCGCCTGGGTGCGCCTGGCTGGAGCAGAAGGTGGAAATGAGCAGTTTGTGCTGATCTGGCCCGTTTCGACAAGAGGTTGGAACCAGCTGCGCAAGTGAGGAGTGGGCATTTCTGGGAAGCACTATGAAGGAAAGCTAAGGACAATGACTTTTTTGCTCACGTAGCCATTCCCTGTGTAGTCTGCAGATGCTGCAAGGGGGTCTCTTCAGAGAAAAGCTTACAGGCTACTGTGAAACACCAGTGTGTCTCTGTCACATGGGATCTGGAATTTGGATTCTTTCAACCCGATTTCAGAGTTCCACATCGTTGTAACTTGAGACCCAGCATGAGCTGATCTGTAGCACCTCCCTACTTGCAACCTTGGAGCCTATTGTAGAAATGACATTAGAATGCATTGCTTCAAACCTATTCCGTGTGCCTTTCCTCTAGATTGAGTGAGTACGTGTGGTCAGCAGATGTGCACTTGCTAAGCTGTGAGAACTTGGTTGTGAACCCTTAGGACCAGATTAATAAATATCCATGAGATCGGAAGAGGATTTTCCTTGTCAGATCAGCAGGCAAATGGTCTGTGTCTCTCTTTTTAGTGAGCCATAGGATCTGTTTTTATGGGATAATGCAGCTGCTTTCTGCAAACGAGTTTGTTTAATCCACATCTGCCTCAATATGTTTTATAGAGGTAGCAAGTCTCCTTGTAGAGATGTGCAGCGCCTGTTTCTCTTTGTTGGTGGTTCGTTTCATGCCCTGTGATTACCCACACAGGGAACTTCGACTAACAGTGACACAGCTTTGAAACTGACAGCAAAATAAAAGAGTCCTTGCATTGCTCTCAAGTCTGAGCAGTAATGCTCATGGGGTTGTTTGGGTTTTTTTGGGGTTTGTTTTCTTTGTGGTTGTGTGTTTGGTTTTCTTTACCACGGGAGTCATTACTGTTGGTAAATTTTGAACTCTCAGCCTTCGGGGAGAGATTCAAGAGCTTCTCTCTTCAGGAATAGCTGTAATTGGTATGAGGAAAGTGTGATATCCCCATGTGGAGGGCAGGGTCTTGCCACAAACATGTTGATAACCAATTTTATAGTGGAGCTTTAGTGAGTCTGGTAAGGTGGTTCTGAACTCTGAGGATCAGGTTATTATTCCCTGCTGCCTGTAGCCACTAAACCGTTGTGCCTGTTTCAGTCTTCCATAGGGACTTTGATCGTGCAAAGATTACTTTTCTCCACTTGGACAGTGGAAACCTATTTTCTAGCTTTGCAGGTGGTATCAGAGTTGGAGTTTCTTTATGGAGCCCAGGAAGCATGGGCGATATTGCATCACCCACCATCCAGTTTATGCACTGCCATAATTTTTCAGAGGGGTTTTGAGGAATCTGGCTCTGGCACAGTTCTGTGGGCTGGCAGATGGTCTGGAAGTGGGATCAAGGTCCTGTTATTTCTCAAGCTGCTGCATGACACGCATCCATCCCTGTCCCCAGGATAGCACCAGGGCTTGTTTAGGTGCACACGGTGTCATTAATAACTAACAAGTTAGGGAATATTTTGGGGTTAGTTTACCTGTGATCTGCATTGGTGGTGCTGTCACATGAGGATGAATTCTGCGTGTTTGTCTGCTCCAGGAGTTGTGTGACACCCAGAACTACTTGTGTCATTGTAGGCTGGCTTTGAGCAAAGCTAGAATGGGGCACTGTCAAATCTCCCAATGTGTCCATTATTGTTGCTATTTGGATTAGCATCCTCTAAGATACTTGGTGAGCTTCCTCTTTACTTTTTGCTCATATGTAAGAAGACAGTGTCTTTTGGTAGCCAAGGACTGTTTGAAGGTTTTCCTCTCAGGGTTCTGGTTATATTTAGATGGAAACAGAGATTCCAGAGAGCACTTGAGGACAACAGTCATTTCCATTTATGGGTTAGACCTTCATGTGTTCATAACTGGAGCTCATGGCACTTGTTTGAGGAAATGGGATTGTCTGAAAAGCAAATGTTCTTTCTAACTGCTTCTCTTTTTAAGAGAAATAAATGCGCCTGTAGAATGCTGGGCCAGTGTTTGAAGTAAATGTTCCAGTGCAATATTGTGGTGGAATTTGATGGGAGAGAGAGATTCAAAAGTGCAAAGGGGAGTCAAACAACAAATAGCAACAGATTCCAGTGGGAGACAGGCACTTGGCCTGCTCTTACTGCTGTGCTACCAAGCAGTGCAGAGCCATAAACTTGTATGTTGTTTGTGCTTTTTAAACATCTTGCTTTTGATAATAATAGGGTTACTTAAAAGAAAACTAATGGCAGGAAACAAACCCTGGAGACTGTATTTGGAGAGAAAGCACTTTCTATTATTTCCTATATCTAGAGAGGGGTTTAAGGTAACTGAAGGCACAGATTGCAGGCTACCTTGTCAGGGCCTCCTTCTTCAGAAATTAGAGCCTTGTTTTATTCTTAAAAATAGCAAGAAATTAATAATTAGGTTTCCAACCTGAAAGCTCCTCACTTCCTTCCCTGCTTAATATAATATGAACTGCATGTGGCCAAGTAATTGTTTTATAAGACATATGAACCCCTGATTGTAAGCCTGTCAGTCATAATCAAACAAGCACTTTCATTTTAAGAGCCTGAGGTCTGATTGTATAATACAGCTTTACAGCTTTTTGATCTGAGACACTTTTGATAATCTTAGGGCCATTGCATGTCGTATAGCTATTTATTCTGACATATGTACTGATTATTTCTTTTTCAAATTACGATTCCTTGTGTGCTCAGCTCGTTCTTTTCTTGCTCGAGATGGCGGTTGTGAAAAGACTGCGTTGAGTCATTAGGAGAAGAGACAGGACTTTAAATCTGGCTGTTAAAGGAGAGGATTTCTCCAAAGAGTGTAGACACATACTTAGATTGGATGCATCCTGGGGGAGAGGTAGTTAAAATTGGTGCAGATATTTTATCTTTTTAACTACTAGGCACTGACAGAAAAACTTTTTTACCGAAAATTCTCCTCTTTTGTGAAACAGACGTGAAAAGCTAAGCAGTTGGAGAAACAAACTGAAGTGTGGTGCTGTGTATCCTTTTTTAATCTTAAGGATCTTCTGGAAATGAGAATCAGCCACTCCTTTTCCTGACTAATTAAGCCATTGTACAGCTTTGAGTACAGTATTGAGTGTATTAGCCTAGTTACCAAAATACTCTGGTGCAACAAAAGCAAGAATTGTTTCTGGGTATTTCATTAGTTAGAAACAGTAACAAATGAGACAGTGGTTCATTTGGGTTTCTTCCCTGAATAAGTTTTTACATTTACACATTGCAGAACAAACTGGCTGTTTAGATGGGATACAGATGGCCTAGTTTTGTCCTTACATGTAACTTCATTGTGGACTTAAAGTTAATATTTTTTGTCAAGTCTTGAGAATTGATAAATTCAAAGTAAAGCAAATGAGTAGTTAAAAACAGACATGCAAACAAATCTGCTGATTTCCCTCCTCCCCCTCCAAGTAATATTTTTCCTCTAAGATTACTTAGAGGATCTGTTTCTCTTGTTTTTTGGCATTTAAATTTTGCCAGTCGAAATATTTCTTCTGTTTTAAGAAAAGCTGTACTCTGTAATAAGGCATAGTGTAGGGAGCTCTGTCCTATATTCTGGCATTTAAGTTCAGTGTATCAAAATAAATAACACTTAACACTTTTGTAAAGTATACCTGTGAGAATACAGTCTTACTATAACTTCAACATACTATGTATGATTAGGTTATTGGAGTATGTAGTGAACACAAGCGAAGTATTTGAAGTCTGAGACCTAGACTTCAGAAAAACCTCCAAACCCTGCAAAAAATAATGTTCAGAAAAAGCTCAGTCTGGTCTTGAGTGCCTTCTGAGATATCAGTGCTATGAATTCAGTGGCAGCTGTTACTGGGAGTTCAGTCCATCAAGGTGCTGAAGGTGACTGCACTACTCTGATGTTTTTCAAGGAGAACAGTCATCTTGTGAGCGGTTTGTGGGTTTTTTCTTATATTTTTTTTTTCCCCAGACCATAGGTATTAACTTTTTCTGGTTCTTTGTACAGAGACACTTCTGAAAGTTTGACAGATTGTCTAACTCCCTGGGCTCTTGCATAATGTCATAAATCCTGATATTCACTGCCTTCAAGAAGGAGCCCACGCTTGGGAATTTGTAGTGTTGAAGTCAACAAATAACCAGCACCTTTGTTGTCCTTCAGTTTCTTGATGGACATTGCTGCTGCTGCTGCTTCAAGCTGTGTCACTTTCCTTTGTAGATGAAATAGCAAACAAAGCTTTACGGTTTATAGATAGGTGTTATCAATGGGATTGTTTGGGCATTCATCAGTAAACATGGGGAATGATGCTGCTGTGGTTGGCAGCAGAAACATAGAAGTGTGTAACACTGTTATCTGCCACTCATTTACTGTATGATCTCAAACTGGTTTTTAAACATTAGCTGCATCTGTATCCACACATGCCTTGAGTCTTCACTTGGGTCTTAAGTTGCTTCTATCTGCAAAGAAGATGTTAGCATATAATCTTAAAATCAGTGTGGGATAACCGTGATTGTAGTCTAAAACTTGCTGTTACGCATTTCTCTGCTTTGTGTGATGGCTGATTTAGATTCCTCTGTAGCACCAAAACTGAGTCTTGGATTCTGCTTTGAACAGCTGAGATGTAGCAGTGTTTTCTCATCCCAAAAAGGGACCCTTGCTGGTGTTTAGTTTGTGCCTCTAACACAGGGGTCCTCAAACTACAGCCTGCGGGCTGGATACGGTCCACCAGGGTCCCCAATGTGGCCCGCCCCCCCCCGTCAGGGGTTGGGGGGGTGTCATGGTTTAGGTTAAGTTAAAACTAAGTAGGAATTTTTCCCTTCCCCCTGCCCATTGTGTGAAAGGGATGTTGGTTTTTGCTTGTGCAATTAGGTAACACAATGGGCTGGCCGGCAAGACCACATTCTGAGTGAAATAGTCCTTAAATGGTCTGTTGGGGGAGTTTGGCTATTGCCGAAGCTGGGGGTGGGGGGGTTAAGAAGTT
>JAWWLV010000005.1:28007017-28017292 GCA_035041135.1 Platyrinchus mystaceus | reverse complement strand
GTACATTGCAGGCTCTGCATCTCCAGTGATCCAACAGTGCCCCCTGCTGGTTGGCACAGGACATTATAGTCCAGCCCTCAACAGTGTCTGAGGGACAGTAAACCGGCTCCCTGTTTAAAAAGTTTGAGGACCCCTGGCTTAGTCATTGAGAGAGATCATGTTTGTGGTTTGCCATCCATCAGTTGATCACTGAGCAAATTGATGATAGTCCTCTGAGTATTTGTGGGTTTCTTAAACAATGTCTGCCTAGATTGCAAGCACAGAGGGGCAGAGGCCTTTTTTACTTTTTCTGATTTTGTTTGTTGGGTTGATTTTTGTTTGTTTATTGTGTGTGGAGTTTGTCTTAAACCATGCATTTCATAATAAGGCCTTCCAGTAAATAGAAGCCTGTGAACTCACCTTGTTTGCTGTGCTCGTGTGTAAGGGCTTACTGGGAATCCTTTTAATGCTCTGTGTCTGCAGTGCAAAGCCTGTAGCGTAAATATGCTGAGAACAGGAAACGAGCATTATTTAACTGTGACCTTGCATCTTTTTCTTCAGCAAGTTGCACCGCGATGAACAAGGCAGCATTATTGAACTAGAGAGCAGCAAAAACCCATTTAACTGCATGCTGGGCTTTGATGTACTGCCAAGCACTGTTGTCTGTGATAGCCTCTGGGATGTAAAGGAGAACTGTAGTAGTAGATAAGAGAGGTTTTCAATCCAAGTGTCTACTGATAATGTCAGCTTTTATAATTTGTGTGTGGAAGTTAAGCTTTTAATTCAGTACCTAGCATGGTGTTCCTTCATCCTAGACCTGTGCAAAATCACCAAGGTTCCATTCTTCAGATATGCAGGAGGTTTCCTATTTGCTGTAATACAGATAGATTTCTACCCTCCTAGATGGAATCATCAAAGCCAGTTTAACCTTAGGCACTCAGTACATTGTTTACCGTGTATGCTGCAGATGCCTAAAACCGCACGTGTATCGGGGGTGCTCAGCTCTGGAGGATGCTCTGAAGCTGTCAGTGTGTGACTCACCTGCGGAGAACAGACAGGGCTCTGCGTGGACGGGAACAACGGAGAGACATTCCGAGTCTCTGCTGTGACAGTGGGGAAATGGGCTCTGATCCAGGGCTGTTCGGCAGCCAAGCTGGAAGCTGCTGGAGAAATTTTAGCCTAATCCATCAGAGGCAGTGTTGTGCCCTTGTGTGCTCACCTGTTCATTTGTTTAGCACCTGAACAAACTTTGACAGCAGACCCTCAGTGTCTGTCAGATCTGGGAAATAGGCTGGAAAGCCTCAGGAGTCTGGGCTGAGACCTCCAGCATTATGACTTTGTGTTCGGAGAAGTAGCAGCACAAACCACTGTTTTGGTCAGAATTCTACTCTAAGTTTTTCTTGTGGTAATAATTCAGTTTCTGGTGAGCAGAGAGATGGGAGATGATGGCTGATATTAAATTCCACTATTGAGGTGAACAGACTTTACAATGCCATGGACAGTATATTCATTCTCATGTATTACAGGATCAAAGCAGGGTAAATGGGCAGGTAAAAAAGGATAAAATAGCTAGAGAAGTTGAGAAACTTGAACCACTTGTTTTGGAAACAACTCCTTTCCCCCCTTCCTTCTGTAGTTGTCTTCCTGTCTATAAATTCATGCTCTTTATACTGCAGTTCCCATTGTGTATACATTTGGAGGGAGTGCAAGAGTTGAATCCAGTTACATTCTAGCTCTGCAAAATGATCTGAAATGTCTTGTCTTGTACCAAGAAAGGTAATTGTACAGCTTAACACCTTGTCCACCACAAAACAGAGAAATGTATTTCACAGTGTTTCTGAAGGGCCTTTATTAGGATGTGTCACAGCTGATTGTACGCTCTGCCATGGTTTAAAAAGTCTGTATTGGTGGATCTGAGTTCAGGACAGTGGGATTTGGGAGGAAGGGCAACAGCTTATTTCATCAGGGTTTTTGAGAAAAGCACTGAAATTCACAATATCTAAAAGATTTGTCTTGACAGTGTATCTGGAGATGAATTATTTGCTAAATGGTATTTATAGAGTAGTTAGCTTCATGTAGGTGATATACCTGCAGTGCTGGGATATGTTGTTTTCTTTCTGATCCTTACAGTCAGATTTTTGTTTGTCTCTGATATATCTGATTATGTTATGGAGGAAAACATTGTACTCAAATATTTTCTAAAGAAACATTGTTAGTAGTATTTGGCAGCTGGGAGTGATTTTAAAAAAACCCAAACAGCCAAGGTCTATTTAGAGCACTGACAGAAATTTAAAGTGAGTAAAGAATTTTTGTAGTTCGTTTCTTGTGTTGAGATACTGAGTCTTGCTGCATTAGTATTCATCCTGAGAATGGATGGGCTTTTATGCACCAACATCCTATGCAAATTAGTCCTTTCCTTAAAGCAAACATATCTGATTAGGGAGAATAAAGTTGTCCTGCAAAGTCTGTTTTATTCTTTTTGACACAAAAATTCTGAGAATTGTTGGGGTTTCTTTGTATTTTGTGCTTCCTTTCTCCCCCTTCCACCCCCACTTGGAATTGATGGAGAGCACCGTTGGGCAGGAAATAGCAGAAGCTTTTGTAAAATCTTAAAAGAGAAAGAGGAAAAAGGGCATTTTCACCAATGGAATTAGGATGATGCAGCAAAGTGCTGGATGCCTGCCAGGGAGGACAGATGCACTGTGCATACAGTGCCTTGTCGACGAGGCTGCACATTGGCAGCTCCCCGCTCTGTCAGTACAGCGAGCCCACAGCCCGGCACAATCACTGCAAACAGCACTGTTCATCTTGCCACTCCTGGGGCTTTGACTGGCAGGTTTGCTGAGCTGGGTATTGCAGTTCTCAGTCCTGTAAGTGTTACTGAGACTTTAAAACTTTCTATCATGTAAAAGACAAGTTTTTTAGTGCTAAGAAGTGCATTTTCTCTCCTTCAGTCAGTGAACAGACTTGCTTTTTCCTGTGCAGAACTGTGATGTGGGGTACTGTCACTGCTGTCACAATACAGCATTAGACTTGCTCTAAGAAGGTCTGTGCCTTCTGAGGCTTCCATTCAAATCTCCTGTACTTTGGAGAACCTGTTGACTCCAGTCATGTTTAATGGAAGACTTTACCATTGGGACTAGAGCAGTTTTTGGCCCTGATTTTCTCATAGCCCTGTAATGTTTAATGGGGGAGATTTAATAACTTCTGGCTGATGCTGTTGAGCAGAAATGCTGCTGCTTCTTACAGAAAGCATCTTCCAGATCCAATAGAAACATAATGACAGTGATTTCTAAGCCTGCTTTCTCTCCAGTCTTCTGCATGAAGAGGAAATGTCAAGCATTGCTGTCTCACCTTAGCTGTGCCTAAGCATTGTCACTGAACACATTTGTTATGGGGGTACCCAGCTAGTGTGACTGAAATCCCTTGCCATTTTATTTGAAGTTCTTAAAGAGACTTTCAAATATACCTCTTTTCTTATGTTTAGAATCAATGCTCACATATTCCCGTAGTTAGGTCTATTTGGATTTTTTTTTTTTTTTTTTTTTACCATTGCCCCCTGGATTTTTGTATAGTTGATCTCAACTCCATTAAGGAGTCAGGGAAAGGAGAACCAAAGAGACACTTTAGGCTGCAAGGTTGTAGTGCTGTGTAAGAGTTCAAAGACTTCATTTTTTATGTTTCTTTATTCAACTTGTGTGCTTACCTGAAAGTGATGGAGAGGATAATTGGGGTGTCCCTGCTTTGTTGTTCAGATCCAGTAGTTCAGCAGTGGTGATGAAGGACAGTGATGGGTTGGAAAGTGGCTTCTCATAGACATGAAGTTTATCTATCCTGCTTGAGAGGAAGAGATAGATAACAGCCCTAGGATGTCTGGATACTCAGTTTCTCCCCTCTAAAGACGTGCCCAGTGTGTAGTTACTGCTCCTGGGTATTGGACTGTTTGATTGGACAGGTTGATTAAAATGATCTCTCAGTTGAGGGAAGATTTACCTTGAGAGAATGGTTGCTGCAGGGACCAAACATGAACTAAGCACCAAAGTGTCATGTTGAGGATGCCAGCCATCTATGCTGTGTGGTTTCAAAAAAAACACTGGAAAGATGGGTATAGAGCTTTGGGAGCCAATATATCTGAGATCACAAAAAATCCACTGCCTCCTCATACATTTAACTTACCTAGTAGGCCTAATTAAGATAGGTATCATTGGTCTTCAATAAAGAGAATTAATTATTTTGTACATCTTCATGTAAGGCCCTTTATGTTAGGCTGAGGTTTTGCAGCCATTGAACAAAGCTGTGGGAGGCACTTGATGGACAGACACTGTGCCAAAACAAAAAACATTTACTCTTGTGTGACTAATTGAAAGGAGGTGAGGGATCAAGTGGTGACTGATAATCAGAATTGGTGTCTGTACTTGGAGCTACCGTGGAGCAGCACATATAGCCAAATATCAGTGTGATGTAGAAAGGGATGTACACTACTGTACTACTGAAGAAAAAAAGCTACAAGTCTAAGAACATCAAAGCACAACAGGGAATAGTGCCTGAAGGCTTTTGAGACTGCCTGAAAATGTGTCCTGGTGTTATCTTTGTACCCTCACTTGGAGGGTGGAGGAATTGTGCTTCCAAAGCCGCTGAGAATAACTACAGTGGTGTCTTGTGTCAGTGATAAACCTTCTCAGAGAAAGTACTTAATTCCTAAGCAGACCTCTGCACAAAAGGAAAATTACATTTCCCATCCCACTGATGTACCTTGTTTTGTAATCAGCAAAAGTGAGTGAAGGATCTGCTGCCGAGTCCTTTGTGGGGTTGCTGAGCAGAGGAACAGATGAGATAGAATGACCTGCAAAACAAGTCTTCAGATGTATATTTTTATAATTGAGAGTTCTCCAGTTATAAATTGACTGGGTTTGGTTCATGGGTTTTAAAAAGTAAACCTGAGGAAAGAAGTTAGAAATTATTCATGTCTCTCTTCCTCAGGCTTACACCGGACTGTGCTTTTTCCTGAGTTTTTTTAGTTATTTTTTGTTTGTTTGTTTTTTAACACTGTGCTTTGAGGCTAAATATGATAACTGCAAGAAGAATATCATAAAAATGCAAGAAAAGTAAAAGCCTTTTGAGTGGTTTTGTATGTTTTCCACAAACTGGGAGATGCTCGACTGTCCAGGCACGTATGAGTGTTCCCGGGAAACTGTGTGGTCTCTTGCACAAGATATGGCAGTTCAGCTGCCAGGATGAGCCACAAGTGCTCCTAATGTGCCAGGCTGGAGTTGTATAAAACAATAAACACTGTTGGAAAAAGGCCCAGGAAAACTGTTGACTTTGGGCATAATTGCTTCCTATTGCAATTAAAGCTGTGTTGCATTCCTTGGCAAATCTTGGGAATGGGAAATGCTACCACAGCACTGTTGTTCATATCAGTTGCTGATGGATCATGATCTTTCTGCATTTGAGGGGAGGTTAGGGTCTTGGAATGGGCTTAGGGTTAGTGGGAAAACTTTTATAAGGAATGTTATCAATGTTGTTTGGCAAAATGAAATAGCATTTGTGCTCTTCTGTAAGAAGCTGTGGCTCTTGTCCTGAGCCTGACTGTTTCTACCCTTGGTGAAAAACGTGGAGGATTTCTCTTTGGAGGGAGTTCTGATTTTTTTTTTTTTTGACAATTCATCACTATCAATTTTAATTGTTCATAGGTCTTTAATTAATGCAGTTGCTGTGCAATCATTGACATTTTCCTCCATTATTTGATTTCCTGGATGCCCCCTGTGTTTTGTATGAGTTAGTTATATTGGTGTTGATGTAAATTTGTTGGCATTTGTCCTCTGTGATATGGACCATGTAACTGATGAAAGAACAGAACATTTCTCAGTCCTATACTGGCAAAGTAAAGTAAATTTAAATTATGTTTTGAAAACACAATTAACTTTTGAGTAGTGATGCATCATCACTTCACACAAATTGAAGATTCTTTTTTTTTTTTTTTAACATAATAAATACTGTTAAAGTGCTAGAGATGTCCTAAATGAAAGCTCTTACCCTACCTGGAAATCCCCCTGGAACACATTATGTTTATATTTTATTTGTTTGATCTGTGTTCTTTTCTTTGTAAGCTTATTCCTGCATTATGAGACAATCTTACCGAAGGAGCCCCCAGCATTTCACTGTGGTTTTGGCCTTTCCTGAGAATTGAAAGGGCGTTCCCATCTCTTCCATGAGACTCTTCTTAAAGCTCAAACTGCCTTGTTACTGTAAACTGCTAAAGTGTTGCTGTCGCCATTGATAACTGTTTCATCATCCTTGTGACATCAGTTTATGAGACCTGGCTTTTAGCTAGTCAGAACCAAATTATTATCTGTTACCTTTATGCATTTATCAATGCAGTAGATACACTTCTCCAGATCTTTGATACTGGAAATGAGCTGTAGTAGAGAGCAAAGACAGCACAGTTTACATTGTGCAGTAAGATATGAGCAATTTGGCCCTGAAAATATCTTGCACTTGGAAGCATTTAATGGTATTCTAACAGATGAGTGCATTCTAAGATTGAAGAGTTATTGAGGTGATGTTCTGGCAGACCTGGCTGTCGGCTTATTTGCATTTGATGCATTCAGCACTGGCCAGGCCTTGCTGACTGTCTCCAAACTGTCCTGTCACCGCTGCGTTGCTGTGGAGCTGGTACTCTGCTGTCAGCAGAGTGCTTTGTGCTCAAAATGCTCTGAGAATAAAGATGCAAAAGTAGTTTGATTCTTAATGCAGGATGAATGTCTTTCAAAGGTGTACAGCTTTCATTCCCAGCTTTCTTCTTGCACAGTGTGTTTCTTCCTTGTTTCCTGCACCTCATCATTGTGAAGTGTTTCTGCAGTTGTGCTCACAGGTGCTCTCGCAGGGTCACTCCCCCCACCACAGCAGGCAGCCTTTTCTCTCCTTTGTCAGTGTCTTTGAACACAAATTCCCAGGCATGCACCTTTTCCTAGATGGGTTTATTTGCAGCTGCTTCCACTCTGATGTGATTTTTCTCCCAGCTCTCACTAAACATACCTGTACATGCTAACCAAAAGGTGTGGAAAAGCAGCTCTCTCAGACCTGTCCTAAGAATATTAGGTGTGTCACCAGAGCATGGAGGGGCATCGTCCTTTTGATCACAAGGAACCTTTGAGACTTGGCTGTGTATTTCGTGTTGTATTTCTTGCTGCCGTTACTTCTAAAAGATGTGGGGCCATTTCTAATACAGAGGGGTTTACTTTTAGGACCACTAACAAACCCTGTGGACAAGCTTTCTGTTCCAAGGGGAGCAGGAGAGGACCTGCATCCTGTCTTGTGGATGTCAGAGTAGGCAGAATTGTAATGTGTTGCTATTCCTAAAAAAAACCACAAGGTATGTTTCAGATTTGATTTACATTTTTGTGTGTTTAAAGAATTACTTTTTTCTAGACTTAAAGTTTATGTATCTTACTTGAGCTGTGCAGAGAATGCACACAGGTGTTGTTGCTTTGTGGCTGAAGCTGAAATTTCAAATGTTTTAAAAAAAGTAAAGTGCCCTGTGGGCAGATTTACCAATTTAGGTCGAAGTCTCTTTCATAGAGCTAAAATACCCATTCAGTAGTTAAGGGGAGGGGGCATTTTCTCCCTGCAACCCCCTTTTTACCCTCATTCTTTGACTTTTTTCCAATTTAAACTCTGCATTTGAAGCAGAAACCTTATATCCTGCTGCTGCACACTTAGTTGGTTATGGGATCAGTACAGTTCTCCCTCTCACCAAGCAGTACCTCTGCTCATGCTTTCTTGAACTTATTAGAGAGGGTTAAAGAATGCCATCATCTTTGGATGTGTTAAGAGGATGTTCTGAAGGAAAATTGTTATCTTACCTTTCTCTGTAATTTTGCTGTTGAGGGGAGGTCAGTGTTGTATCCAGCTGGGGATTGCATTAATACAGTGTTCTTTATCGCTGAGTGTGCTTAGTCTGAAGCAGAAAATCAATAAGTCTTTTCAGCCTTTGACTCCCTGAAGGATTTTTTTGCCTTGGGTGGGACTGTAGAGGACACTGGTTTGGGTGATCAGTTTGTCCTGAATGACAATTAATTTTAGCTTCTTGATGGGAAAATAATAATAAAAAAATAAAAGTAAATCAGATATTAAATGCTTGAAAATCAGTGTGTGAAACTGCAGTCTCAATGGGTTTGCTCCATCCTGGGCTGCTGTCACTCCAGTGCATACAGAAGTATGAGTATATTACTATTTTCTCCGTTTCCCTATGAGAAAACATCAGTAGATGGCACCTCACTGACAGACAGGTTTCTCTCCATTAGTAGGTACGGAAATTATGATAGACTGATTTGAAGGCCTTTGGCATCTCCTTAAGCTAATTCCTGTATCCTGTTGCTGTCTCAAGTGTTGTAAAGCATCACAGCAGATTTAAATCAGCATGCCTGATGTTTTTGCAGTATCATTATTTTAGAGATTACTTAAATTCCTAATTAATTGTACTTTTGCCTGCAGGTCTGTGTTAGAGAAGTTAATGAGCTAGCTGGTGTTTGAACAGCCTCCCCTTTCACGGTGTGCTTTGGTTTGCAGAGCAAATCCCACTGTAAGCGCACATTGACAGGTACTGAGAAAGGGCAACACTTCATTTAGCTGGATAACGTCCTTTCATTCAAACTAAAGTGATGTGGGGCAGAGCTGACAGCCGGTCTTGCTCCTCAGAGCCTTAGAACTGCTTGCATATGTGATTATTTTTTAGGGTTTTTTGATGTCTGGATGTTATGTTAGGAAGGAAGTTTTCAGAGCCCATATCACAGGTAGTGTTGTCCTGTTTCTCTTCTGCAGGTGCCAAAGCTTTGGTGCTACTTGTGGAAAGAAGGTTCACTGTTGTTGCATTCCCAAGCCTGTCCTGACCTGGGACTCCTCAGACCCCAAATCCTCTGATTTGCACAAATAATATCCTGAATATTTGTGTGGTTTGTTTCTCATAGATCTACTCTCTAGGCTTGTTTTAAACCTTGCAGATTTGTGTGCTGTCGTTAAAGGAACAGCTAAAATCAGACATCCATTAAGTAGCACAAGGTGTGAATGAGAGTTATAGGAAAGAGGTCCTTTCTCAAGTGGCCTGAGCAGACACATCTAAGCAGTTCTGACTGAAGGGCTGACAGGACTGTATCTTTCTTCCTTTGACTCTTGTCCTTATCCCTACCACCCCCAAAGCCACAGCACATTCCTGCCTCTCCCTTCATCCAGGCACTAACACATAGGACAGCATGGTCACCCAGACCAGCTCTGCCATTTAACTGAAAATTCATGCCCTACCCACTTGCTACATTGCTTTTCACCTGAGCTAGAGAGCTGAGTTAGCAGTGCTGCCAAGGCACCAAGAGAGTGGTTCAACAGCCCTGGGAAGGCAAGAAGAATGAGGGGATTTTGATGAGTTTACACTGATTGTGCAACTGTCTGTTTACCCCTGAATTTTATTCCTCTGGAGATGCTGCTTTGAAGGGAACACTCTTCAAACCCTCGCAATTAACCTTATCTCATTGTTTTTAAGAGTTTAATACTTATGGCAGCTGGGGAAGACCCTGAGAAAAATGTCTTTTATTTTGCTTTGAATTTCTAATAATTAGTTTTGCAACTAATGGTTGGTTCAAAGTTTTTCTAGGTTATCAGTTGCATGGGGAGTATCCCTATCTTTGGGAGGATCATAGAAGGCATCATGATCAGACAGAGTTGCTGTCTTTGCTTCATTGTTTGCTTTCTGGTCCAAAGACATACCCTCCTTCTGTCCCTCAGTGTTCAGCTTTCACTTAGACACTTCTGGGCAGATGTGTGACTGGAAAGGTTATTTGGGGAGTTGAACTGGCAGGAGTTAAGTGTGTGAAAGAGTAGGTGCAGAGTGCTGGCAGTTTGGTTTGGCCAGAGCTTTGGTGTGGGGGGTGTGTGACTTCAAAACAAGTGTACAGTGATGACACAATTATTTTAGAGAGCCTGGTAAATTTGGGCTTGACTTTGAGTACTCTTGCTAAGCCATATGAATTTTGAGGTGTTAAATGTAATGGTCTTGAAGGGGCTTGGTAATGCCCTGAGACAGTAATTCAGTTTTAATACCTGTTTGTCTAATGGCCTACTGGTATCTCAAACCAAAATTAACAGCCCTGTTTTATAGGAGTGTTTAATATAAATCTGTCCCCATCAACTTTCCATTTTCACTGCAGCTCAAGGTATAGAGGAGGTTACAGTACTTTCTGGGTAGTAAATATTTTTTTTAATGTTTCCAGGGATTTTCTTCCACGAGGTTCTGGAATTGTGACA
>JAWWLV010000005.1:27957344-28002311 GCA_035041135.1 Platyrinchus mystaceus | reverse complement strand
TTGATCCAAAGGGAAAAGGGGTACTTCTGTAAATATATAGTATTTGTGCTTAGTTAGAATTGTTGTATATATATATATATATATAATTCTTTAGTTTTTATTTGTTAAGTAATAAAGCCTAATATTATTTCCCCCCCCATCAGGATCTCTTTTGTCTGCATAAACTTTCTCTCGACTCTTAGCAATTGTGTGGGGGGGGGGAGTGAAAAAAAAAATTGGCCCATGGCCAAACCCACAACAATGCTGTAGAGACCAAAAAAATTATTGAGGTTCATAGCCCAAAAGCTGAAAAGTGACACCACCACGGGGAAAAGGAGGTAGTGACTGGTGACCCCTTCCTGAGCCAGTGGAAGGCTCATCACCCACACAGGACTGATATCCTGGAAAAGGGATAACGCTGCCAGTCTGGAGCCTGAGTTCAAGCCCAGTGTAAGGTTGTAGGGACTGCAGATGTTCCTTTGCACCTGCCAGTGTCCTGCTGCTGCTGTCTGTGCTGGCAAGCTGAGCTGATCCGCAGGGACTGCTGAGGTCTGGCAGAGTGGCTTGGAGGGCTCGACCAGTTCTCCCATCAGCACCGTCAAAGGGGCTTCAGCTCACATTGGGACAAATTAATTGTGCCCACAAATACAATACAAGTGGTTTTGCCTGGAAGCTTTTGTTTCCTTGATCCCAGATTGATGCTCGGTGACATCAGGAAAGATGGAATCCCCTCATTGAAAGAATGGAAAATGTCTCTGCATTTGTCTGTCTTCAAAAAAGATATATATAAAAAAAGTGATAGAAGAATCAGTCAGTGTTTACTTTCAGGAAAAAGAAATCTAATTAGTTATTAACTAACAATCTGAAAGGTATTTTGAGATGAACAGCAGCCAACACAAACTCATCATGGGAGATAACCCTGTCATATCAGTGCAGTATATTTTTTTATTACAGGGTGTCAGGCTTGTCAATTAAGGCGTGGTGGGTGTTTATCTTGGGTACAGTAAGGGTTTTTAGATTACCTTGCTTTTTAAAAAAATTACATTTTTTGAAAAATGTAATAAGCAATCTTGGGAAACATTATTTAGAAAGGACTCCTGTAGGTGGATGCACAGTTGTCCCTCCAGGTCAAGTGTTTGGTATTATTGGTAGGATGACATAATAAAGTGTGCTCATTAAGTTTGTGTTTGGCAAATACAAGTGAGAATATAAAAGATACTGGAGGGCAGAACTGGAATTCAGATTGCTTGCAAAAGAAATGCCCCCAAATTTCCAGGAAGGAATTCAGTTGGGATAAAGCTGTTTCTATACTGAAAAGCTGGTACTTAATGTTTTCAGAAAATGACTTGGTGCTCACAGTGAATCTCTAACAGAACATAACTCACTGATGTTGAGCTGCTGTAAAATACAGAAGTGAATACTGTACAAGATGCATCACACAAATACATTCTTACAAGTAGTAGTTCTGCTTTTTCTCAGTCCTGGGAAGGAAAGAAAGCTCTGGTGAGAGCTCTGCCTCTGTGACTTCAGGAAAAATTCCTGGAGGATGGCTGTGTGAGTGATCAGAAGTTTGAAAAGCATGATCAATAGGAGAAGGTTGAAGGAACAGAGATATATTTCTTCTACAAACAAAAACTTTCAAAGATGTGAAAGATTATTGCATTCTATGAGTGTCTACCCTTATAATTAACCATTTCATTGGTTCCTAAGAGCGTGACCTGGTATTTTATGCCAGTTATTTTCATCAGATCTACACTATTTTCAAAATTTTTCTCTCTTGTGCTGTGATATTCTTGCAGTCCTCTGCATTGATAGGATTTTCTGGTTTGTCTTCTGGAAATACCAGGGTACTTCTATTTCTTATAGCCTGTCTGCTCGAAGGTTGGCAGGGGACTACCTCAGTTTGAGTATTTAATCTTCAGCTTGTTAGCAAAGCTACAGAAATGGTGATGTAGGAGAGGGATTATAGATTAAGACAACAAGGGCTTTTGATACT
This sequence comes from Platyrinchus mystaceus, assembly GCA_035041135.1. Taxonomy (NCBI): domain Eukaryota; kingdom Metazoa; phylum Chordata; class Aves; order Passeriformes; family Tyrannidae; genus Platyrinchus; species Platyrinchus mystaceus. The sequence goes on along the minus strand of JAWWLV010000005.1, from coordinate 28,000,336 downwards.
GCCTCTCTTTTCAGTGAAGCATTATTGAATGATTTGCTGCGGTCCAGATTCACTTAACTGCATTTACTTTGCTCAGAAAAAGCTGGTTCATCATCAAAGAAGAGGTGATGTACTTTTGCTGACGGTGTTTATTTGCCTGTTTTTAAAAAGCTCTCTTGAAATCACCCTTGAAAAGCGTTCTGTGGCTTTGTGAGGTGCTTTGTTGGAGTTAACAAGACTGTTATTGCTTGGGTGACATCTCTCTAAGGGGCTGGCAGATAGAAGGTGCAATAATAGCAGGTATTCCTCCTTTACTGTATATGTTTAAAGTGTTTGCTAGAGGCCTACCATTTAATGAGCCACCCTTTCGGAAAACTCACAAGCTCTTTTGAGTGTTCTAGACTGGATACAATTACCTACTTGGAGCAGCTCTGAAATCAGGTTGAGAGGAGTTCTGAGTCCTGATCTCTCATCTGGGTGAATTCCTGACCTCTAGTAACAGGTTATTCTGTGCAGGGTAAAGTTTTTGAGCTTTGTAATGTCTTGAGCTCAGCCTGATGTCAGTCAAGGATGTTTTCCAAAACATCTCTTATGTATTTCTAAGGGCTGATCCATGTCTTGTCACTCTGCTCTCTTTGGCTTAGAGCCAAATCTGCAGAATATCTCAAGTGTGGATGTAATTTCAATGGTTTGAGAACAGCAATGGCTGTTTATTGGTAATAACAATATAAAATCATAAGATCAAATCATAAAAGCATAGGGAGATGTAACTGACTGGAAAAATTAGGAACATTTAAAAAGATGTTGTTCCATAACAATTTGTATCATTTGTCTAATTTAGTAAAAATTGAAGAGATAAATAATCACTTGTGGATGCACTGAAGGAACTGTGCTGTGGTAGCCTTTTCATTCTACATTATCCAAGGTGCTTTTAATGAATCTGGGGGGGAAGAAAAGAAGCATTTTACATGCAAAGCCTGTTTTAATTTTGTATCTAATTGTTCCTACTTGTCATGTAACTTCCTTTCCATATAAAAAATACATGTCTGAAAGCTGGACGTCAGGCAGGGTCATTTTTTTCTTGTCTGGCTTTGTGTCCACTCCCACAAAAATGTAAGTAAAAAATGTTTCCTTAGTATTCTTCTGTGTATGAAAGCTGAAAACTGAAGATTGCATTAAAGCATGTGCTCCTCCAGTCTGGCTGAAGGCATCATTGCCAGGGACAGGCTGAGAGCTGAAAGGAGCAAAACAAAGCACCGCTTGTCCAGTGGAATTTTCATTCCGTGGGCTGTGTGTGGCACCACAGGTTAAGAATCCCTGCAAAGTTTATTCCTGCAGCTCTGTTGAGATTGCAGATGCCGCTGGGAGGGATGAGTTATTGATAAGCATTAACACAGCTGAAAAGTAACAGATATTTTTATTTGGATTACCTTGAAGCCATTTCAGAGAGTGACTCTGTTCCTGAGTGTGAAGTGGAACAAAAAGAAAAGCTTCCTTGGCAATCAACTGAATCAGTCAACTGATTCCAGCTCGGCACCAAGTGTTAATTACTGAATTTAGAAAGATTTTTCTGAGCAAATCTGATGAAAACCTAAGAATACATTGTTTTATGCCAGGAGCAGTGCATGAAGAACTGGGAAAAAGTATGTCAGCTCTTTTATTAATGGGGTAGCTGTTTTCCAACAATAAGAGGACAGATTTTACAAATGTAAATTCTAAAATGTGCTAGAGCAACAGAACTCTTTTATTTTGTGCATGATATTATTTTTAATTTTGAAATATTTGAATATTTCTTGACTTTTTTAATAAATAGTTGACAGTGAAACAAACCCCACATTCATTGTCATTTTGCTGCTGGAGCTAAAAAAAAAAGAATATAAGATATTCTGGAATGTTTAAAGTGTCAAAAGTGAAGCAGAGGGGTTTTTTTGTTGTTAAGTGCTCTCATTTTTAAAATAAGTGATGTATTTTTGTCTTAATAAGGGTGAGTTTCCTTGTTCCTCACACTTTGAATCTGGAGGGATTATGGTATTATAGGACAGAAAGGTTAGTATTTGTTGTTTTTCCCTCCTCTGTGTCTTTTTTTTTTTTGGTCTCTCAGTTTGCTTTAACTATTGTTGTAGGTTGGTTTTTTTTAATTTGGTTTTAACAGCTCTGTTGATAATAGTAAAAAGTGACTTTTGGGAAACAGGCTTCAGCATTGACTCATAAGGTCCTCTATTAATCCCTGTTCTCAGATTTGGTCTCCTGAGCTACTGTTCTTTCTCTGAGTACCAAGCAAGCTGCTTTCCCAGGTGTTTGAGGGCTTGTTACCAAGAGACATTTTCTGGGGAAGAAACATCTAAACAGAACTTTGAAGTCAGGCCTTGCTTACAGGATGAAATGAAGTGGAACACACACAACTCTTTTCAGCCCTTCTCCAGTCCTGCTGCTTAGACCCCGTGGGGACAGGACATGAGCTGTACCTGTGATTGCCACTTGTGTCATCATTTCTGATTGCAGCCTTGCTATGTGACATCAACTTCCATGTTCCTTTTTGAAGGAAGAAACTCCAGTTTTAAAATCCTGGAACATGGTTATGCAGACAACCAAAAGGTTGCAATAATTAACAGGAACCTGGTGTCAGGTTTGGGTCTAACAAATTAGGCTGTATCTATCGCTGATTCCTGGTCAATGCCCTTTTAAGGTAACAGGACGTGTTGTGTGATATGGAAAACTTAGGAATTAATTGTGTTCTCCCCTTTCAGCAAAATCACAGCTATTTCTATAAACACTTAAACTTGTAAGTGTGACTTGGATTTAGGCAACTGGAAGATTTAGGGAATGACGAGTTGTGTTAAAAACATTACAGTGTTTTTAAGTGATTCTATTTTCATTATGGACTTGTAAAAATTTACGGAATTCCTTTGCTAAATTTGTGCAGGACAGGGGCTGTTAGTGTTTGAAACAAATGCTAATAATCTTTCATGATACAGAACTGGAATTACTTTTCAATTTAGTGATGTATTACAGGCAAATGTAATCAGATGAAAAGTCAGAATCTGATTCACAATCTGTTCCTTATTCTATTACTGTAAATGGCATCTAATTGAATCTTTCAGGTTGTTCAGGAATGTGCTAAAGATAAGACCAGTAAATCATATCCAGTCAGCTTGACTTTCTCATTGCAGGCTGGTTTTCATACATGTAATCATAATAATGCTTTCCTGATAGCCATGATGGTGTGCTTCTGTGCACACACATCTGAAGAACACTAGGGCCTTGATAAGCCTGTGAAATAACAGAGTTGTTGTTGATGTTTTTCACAGAGTATGCTGAATTTCTACACTGCAAAGGGAAGAAATTTACTGATTTTGATGAAGTTCGTCAGGAAATCGAAGCAGAAACAGATAGAGTGACAGGAATGAACAAAGGCATTTCTTCAATTCCTATTAATTTAAGAGTATATTCTCCACATGGTAGGTAAAATCATTCTGCTTTACACTTCTGTCATATAATGTATTCTGTAGCTCTGTCTGTCTAGCCATTGCCCTTTTGTATTTGTTCTTACTGCTTGATCTTCTGGGATGAAAAGGCTTCTGAGGGTAAGTTGAACCAAAAGTGGGTTTGTATCTGGAAGAATCCTTGAATTCTTCTGTTTTAAGAAACCACTCTACAGTGGAGAGCTGTTGCCATGAGAGTTGGGCAGAACAGAGACTCTGTGCCCCATTTAATATTCTCTTTATTTAAAAATATTCTCACCCTGCCTCAGGATGGAAATAATCTCTCCCCCAGTACATTCACCGTTAGATGGTAGCTCATTAGTAAAGACAAATAATAGGAGATGAGAGACTTAATGGCAAAACTTTTTTGCCACCCTCCAGAGGGATTCCCTGATCAGTGATCTAGAAAGTCACTGTGTCTCCCTGTCTTACTGGAAGTTTATTGTTCCCTATCTCTAAAAACATGTTCAGACAATAATGGTGTTTGAAGCTGCTTTCTGTTTTAGACCCCCAGTATAGATCAAAGTTAGTTGCTCTGGTTACCATCTGCCCAATTTAATGAAGGCAGTCTAGGGAAAATGTTTCCCATTGAGTCTGTCTTTGATACAGGAGAGGAGTGGTATGTTTGGCTGAAGCACTTTATTTTTCTAACTGGAGAGGGGCTGAACTAAATCCCCTGCCTCAAAGCTTGTTGGTTGAACATGTTGACTCCAGGAGAAAGTGAAAATTTCCTACCTATTGCTCTTACTTTGTTTTAGTAAAATCAGTCTTTAGTTCAGCAAGTCTAGTCTGTATTAACCAGATTAACCAGACCCAAAATATACTTCTGGTGTTTTGTTTCTAGGAATAGCGTTTTTCTCATTTGTCTAAGGGACACCCTATTGCCCCAGTACTGGCTGAACAAGCTGGGATGCTTCTAGTTGGCATTGTGGCCTGTTCTGGGGAAATCATACCAGAGCAAACCAGGTTTTCTTAGTGGATTAACTTCTTCATTTTTATTATTTTTCTGAAGAAGTTACAGAGTAAAAATACCCCCAAACCTTCAGAACAACAATATACCCCCCAACTCCTTAACAACAGTTTTGCTATATAAGTTAGGACTTTTTTTGGAATTTCTTAATTGGAGACATTGTTCAAAGCATGGTCAGACAAAGACTATATTTAAAAAGCTCAGAAAGCCATGTTCATTTGCCTAAGAGTCCTCAAGGATATTTGGCATAAAATGATACTTATACCGGTTGTAACATTTAAAATATTAAATAACACTTATAAATTCAGAGACGAAAGACCAACAGGGAACCAAATATACCTTTTAGATCAGCAGGCATTTTGTTTGAACTGCTGACAATGTTTATATGCCTGTAAAGGTCATAAAGGGCTTTTATGTGACTAAAATTTGTCTGCAGCCATGGATGTGTAGACCTCTGTGACATGTCTGGAGTGCTAACCAGGTCTGTGATCCTGTGTTTTCCATATAGTCTTAAGCCTGACCCTTATTGATTTGCCGGGAATCACTAAAGTGCCAGTGGGGGATCAGCCTCCAGATATTGAGCAACAGATCAGAGACATGATAATGCAGTTCATATCCCGGGAAAACTGTCTGATCCTGGCTGTGACTCCAGCGAACACTGATCTGGCCAACTCGGATGCCCTGAAGCTGGCGAAGGAAGTGGACCCTCAGGGTAAGCACTGATGGATTGCCACTTTGTGTTCTCAGTGTAAGAACATAATTGGAAGTAATAGATGAACTCTTGTGTGAAATTTTATAATGGAAAGTATGTCATAAAGATGTTTATATATCCATTCTCATGCGGCCTTCAGCATCAGCTGTGGCTTAGCTCAGTATTGTTCTGGTAATGTTGCTGTAAATTTATTTTTAAGATTTTGTCACTATCCCTTATAAGCAAGTGCCTATCTAGGAATTTTTGTAGTATGAGGCAAAATGGGCCATGATGCTGATGGGATTTCTGGATACTTGCATTATGAATTTTATACAATCATACTGTAGGGATGCTGAGCCTTGTTAAAGAGATTTGAGGAACACGTTTCAGCAATTTTGTTCCCTCCTTTTCCAGACATACCATAACTTGACTTGTAGCTGGTGGGGTGTGATACAAGCTTTGAGATGGCTATATGTCTGTTATTATATAATTGTAAGATGTAATTGTTCTTCCTGAATCAAAGTGATTCTTCAGTAACTTTTTCCTCATGTCTCCACCCTGGTCAGGCCTTAGGACCATTGGTGTGATCACAAAATTGGATCTGATGGATGAAGGAACAGATGCAAGAGAAGTTCTAGAAAACAAACTGCTTCCTCTTCGTAGAGGTGAGAATGTTCACTTGCTTGTACTCTTTGCAATCCAGAGAGTGGTTTGGATAAGGGCAGTGTTTGGGAGTCCTGGCGATGAATCAAAGGTTATGCTGGACTTAATGAGTTCATTGCTTTTATAGGTATCTATTCACCAAACATAAAAAATGGCTGTGCTAAAAATATCCTTCAAGTAAAATAAGGGTTTTTTTCTGGACCTGGAAAGTACACTGCATATTCCAGAGGAAGCAAGAAATCTCAGCAGAAGCTTTTAGCCAATTTTTTTCTTCTCTGCCAGGTTGCTGTTGCTTTTGTAACAGCAAATGAGAATTTTTTTCTGTATTTTGTTAATATTATGTCATTTATCTGTGTAGACCTGTGTGTGTGTTTTGATTTTCGGTTTGGATTTTTTGTTGGTTTATTTTCAAAATGGTTTCTTTGGGATTCACCGGAGTTTCATACATTTCTCTTTTTGCATTGGTGATTTAAAAATAAGTGTATCTGTTATACCTAAACAGAATGAACATTTTAGACAGCATAAAGGGCACTTGAGTACTTGTAAACAGTATCTGAAATGCCTAAATTTGAAAGTTTAGTTCTAGTTAAGGTGAATTCAGCAGTTCAGGCAATATCTGCATTGATTTACCTGTTGATTTGTGTTGGTTTAGGTTATATCGGTGTTGTGAACAGAAGCCAGAAAGACATTGATGGGAAGAAGGACATCAAAGCAGCTCTTCTGGCAGAAAGGAAATTCTTTCTTTCCCACCCATCCTACAGGCACATGGCAGATCGGATGGGAACGCCCTATCTCCAGAAAGTTCTAAACCAGGTAAAACCTGAACCCTTTGTGGTGCACGGCAGCTTTATAACCACAGGGCCAAAATAGAAGCTTTATTAAAATGAATGTTGGTCACTGAACCTCACTTATTCTTTCCTGCTTTTATTGTTTTTAATTTGCACAAGGTAAAACCAAAGCTGTATATTACTTGTAGCATACAAAAGCTGGCTGTGAGATGTAGTTTCTGCCTTTTACTGGCAGTTCTTTACCTCCCTGTTCTCTTGAATACTGAATATGAACATCAAAAATAAGATTTGTCTCCCTTCCTTCCTGGGAGTATGCCATCCTATTTCTTTCTTATCACATTTCTCTTAACAGGATTTTTAGTACTCGAATTTAGAAATTAGGGATAAAAAAAGACATTTTTAGAAGTCGTGTATCCTGAGGGTGCACTGTGTGTCTGTACTTTAACCTCAAAGTGTACACTTTATTGTAGTTTTTACTATAAACATATACTGTTTACTAATTATATAAATGAAAAATAGAGTAATCAGAACAGTTTGTCCACACCACTTTTACTTTTGCCAAAACCTCTGGTTTATATCTATAATATCTATTTATATCTAAGTTCATGCCAAACTGTGTCAGATCCCAGCTTCCTTCAGCTGGAAATAGAGCTATTTCCCAGTTACCTGGAGGAGAAACCCATAGCTCACTGTCCTGATGAAGGCCCTGCCTGCAGCAGTCTTGGAATTCTCTTTGCCATTTTGGGTCTCTGAGTATGGCCATTTCTTAGCTTGAACAGCCTGTGACCCGAAAGAGGATGCAATTTTGCCTGTGTTGTAGAATGTTTTGCCTCTTTTTATATATTGAAAGTTTAATCCACATGTCCTGGTTTTGAGACTGAAGCACAAGCTACATATACCTTTGGACAGTCTTACCTGTCATGATTTTCATTACTTTATATTCTATTAAATTTTTTGTGAGCTGTTTTGAAAATCTACCTGCTTCGGTAGGAACTGTTGATCTTCTGTTGCTTTTACTGTGTGTAGAATATTATATATGGGAAAATCTGCATAAGTTTTGTCCTTAAGATATTGGGGACCTGTTAGTGTTGGTGGTTTCAGGTAATAATTTGGTTTCTCTGCATCCACAAGGTGGTGCTCCAGGGAAACTCCAGCTTTCAATTTTGTGCCTGTTGGTCTGGTGAACAACTTTAAATTTCACTTTATGTATTTTGGTATATGACATTCTGAATTTATAGCTTGTTTGATTGGTGTTGGAAAAAGGGTTTGGGGCATAGTGCAAGAAGCCCAGTTTAGTTTTAATTAAAGAATGGATACAGTGCATGAGAAATTTATGGCACAGGTAAGACATTGATAGTGCTGTCCAAACAAAGTAAAACATACATATGCAAAAACAAGGGAGGTAAATTAAACACAGATCTGATAAGTCTTTTTCTACTCTTGTTCAATTTATTTTCCTGTATGTTTAGGTATATTTGCAGAAACAAAACCTGAAACTATTGAGTGATAGAACCTTTATCACCCAAAAATCAAGTGTTTAAAAAAGGAAAAGTTATAATATCATTAGTATGAGGGCAAGATCTCTTCCCTTTAATATACTTTTCACAAGGGAGCAAAAATCACATGGGAAAGTGCCAAGAAGCTACTCTGATGTCTGTACTTTACTCCACCTCTGGAGTAATGTCAGTCAGTGGGATGTGGATGCTCAGAATCTCTTTCCTGTTCCATGTTGCCTCGTGGCTGCAAAGGATTTGTTGTGCTGAACAAGCGTGTACAGAATTGGGAAACACCTTTAGGAAACAGGAGCAGTGGCATCAGCACTGAGTGATAAGAGGTCATTTCAAATTACACATGTAATGTGTGTAACTTTTTTGTGAGTAACTAGGCAGGTATGTAGTAACAGGGCTCAGTGAGTGAGGGGACAAAGGAATTATTGGAGCCTCTTTACAATGTGTATGCACAAGGAATATTGTATTGTTCTTTAACAGCCTCCATTACTTCAGAGATCAAAAGGAACTGCCCTGGTAAACTAGCACAGGTTGTGGCTGATAAGCTTGGCAGTCAGAAGGAAATGGTTGTGCTCCTGCTTTCATCTTTATTAACAATATAAAAGGACTTTTATTTGCTTTTTTAGCAACTTACCAATCATATTCGGGATACTCTGCCAGCCTTCAGAAGCAAACTCCAGAGCCAGCTGCTTTCTATAGAACATGAAGTAGAGGTATACAAAAACTTCAGACCAGAGGATCCAACCAGAAAAACAAAAGCCCTGTTGCAGTGAGTGTCTTTTGTCTGCTTTTCTGCTCTGTATAGGTTTGTTTTACTTCTTTTTTTCTTCTTTCTAGTGGGTTTAAATCTAAAGATTAGGATATGATTAAGGATTGTATATGTGAACTCCAAAGAATTCTGTGTTTGATGTTCCTAAACACTTTATATACTCTACAATTTCAGTAGTTTTCCCTAAATTAATTTTAGTAATCCTAGGAAAGAGAGAAAGCAGAGCAAGGAAAAGGTATAAAGATGGGCATCAGAGATGATCAAAGGTAAGAAACTGCTTCTCATTGTATAGGCACATTCTTCTGTCTGCCAAAAAGATGACCTCAAGCAAGGGAAGGACGTTGTGTTAGAAGTCTGTAAGATGAGGAGGCTGGAAGGGAGAGTAGGGAATGCTTCTTTTTCTAATACAAAAACTTGTCTTTCCAAAAGAACGCGAAGATGGCGAGAGAAAAATTAATCATAGATGGTAGTCCTTCATGTGTCGTGCACCTAAGACCTAGAGATCTTTGATAACACCACTGTAAAGGAATGGAACAGAGATGACCATTCATCTGACTTTAAATCATGTGGAAGAAGTGGAATCAGAGCTCTTTCTTGACTGGATTTAGCACTATGGAAAAAGGCCAATGCTGATGTTTGGGATTGAACACCAATTGGCACCTGTTGCTTTGCTTCCCGCTGCTTCCTTACCTGGTCTGTTTCCAGGGATGCTTGATACTGGTCTGCCATTTTTGTTCTCCCTTTTTTTTTTTTTAAATTGTAACCCTCTGCAGCCACTTTTGTGTTTATATGCAACTATGTGAACTCTTAGAATGCTTCTTAAAAGAGGAAGCATGCAAAGGGGGAAAGAGAGGTGTAAAACGTACCTAGCACTTGTCTCTTATGTGACTGTTGTCACGTTCCTGCTTGGACTGATTTCAAAGGTTTTCAGCATTCTGACTTCTCGGAGATAGATGGTAACAGTACTGGATTGTGATAATGCATAAGTTTTGTGCAGGATTCATTCTATAATTAGAAGTCTGAAATTCGGAAGGAAAAATAATCAGCTGAACTAGAGAGACTTTCTTGAGCCAGCTGAAGACTCCAATTTACTCCTTATTTTTGTAACAACTGTGTCCAAAAGAGTAGACATAAGTCAGTTCCTCATGACTTTACTCCAGATGTTTTGGTTGCACAAACAGAGAGCCATCACCTTTGGCTCTTCCATGACTGGAAGAATTCTCCTGTGTGTTTTTTTGAATGCTCCTGCTGCCGAAGTCTAAGCACAACCAAGTGAGCTGGAGCTTGTACTGACAGCTGCCACGTGGCCATGTTAGAAAGATCCAAGGGTCATTGTGGAGAAATAAACTCTGCAAATTGTACCAATTGCCATAAAATTGGGGGTATATTTTTGGTGGTGGTCTGCCCTGTCTGCAGTTTCTGTATATGAATCTGAATAGGGATGTGCTTTTCTATTCAAATGTATTATGTATTATAACTTAAATGTCAGAACTCTTATTTTCTTATCCTATTAAAAAGACTGCTATTGCTTTTTCTTCTTAAAAAAATAATTAAACATCTATTTAATAAGTAATAGCGTAATGTAAAATTGTGTTATCATTGATAAAACATGAATGTAGCCTGGTACCCTGCTGCATTTTTAGCTGACTTTACAGTAAAGTTTGATAAACAGTGCTTCCCGAACCCACAACATTTATGAAGAAAGAAAACAATATACTGTGCTATATCCTGTGAGAGAGAAGGGATGTAGGGGATGTGTGTAGGTATGGTTTTTATGACATACTTAAGTGGTTGTGTTTGCTGTTTTGTTTCTTTTCTCATCCCCTTTAAAATTTAGGATGGTACAACAGTTTTCAGTGGACTTTGAAAAAAGAATTGAAGGATCAGGAGATCAAGTTGATACACTAGAACTTTCAGGAGGTGCCAAAATCAACCGAATTTTCCATGAACGTTTTCCTTTTGAACTAGTGAAGGTATTTATCCATCTTGCTGACGTGCTTTGTGCTTTATTTGTATATTCTTATGTTCATACTGATAATAGGATAGCTAAGAAAAGGTCTGACTGGAAGAACATGCTGTTAAGTGTGGAAGAAATTACGTGAAGTTATACTTAAGACATTTGACTTCATTTCTAGGATTGGATACTGAGACACTTGCTAAGAATTCTAAAGTATATGAATTAGAATATAATTATAGTCCCAGTTCATACTAGTTTCTTTGCTTTTCTGTTGTTTTATTACAAGTGGCATCTTTCTTCTGGTTAAATGGGGCAGGCAGACAACTCCAGTTGGTAAATTTGTGTTCAAGGAGCTATTAAAATTAGAGTTATGGAAAATAGCTGTTTTCTGTGTGTTTTACTTCCTATATTCAGTACATTAAACCAAAGCCAGCTTTCAGTCCTACTCTTTCATAGGGAGAGGTGGAGCAGGATAGGTCCCTTCCAACTCAAATTTATAATTATATGATAGTTGGGCTTTAGGTAATGACCCCTTCATTTGTGACAGCACTAACTTTTCTTCCAGCTAGCTGACTCTGAAAGAAACTTAAAGAAAAGCTTTATAACTTCATAACTGAAACAACTCCTCTCTTAAATTTGGTTGAAAAACAGTAGAATGGGAAGGAGAGGATAAACAGACCATAATCACAGAAGATGCACCTCTTCAAGAAACCAGGCTTAAAAGACCCAAAAAGTGGCATCTTCCAAATGCTGTTTCTGGCTTACTCTGTCGACTCTACAAAATCATTCCAGCTGTTAGTTTGTCTGGAATGCAGGAGGGTGTGATTTTCAACCATCCTTACTGCTGCCTGTAGCCTTAGTGTTAAAATGTTTTAAAATACTTATGCTTTGTTTAGTGTAGTTAGAAATTACTGTTTTGACAGTTGAACTTGCCTGTCTTCTGGTCATACTGGGAGAGGTAATATTTTCTGGTTTTTATTAAGAACTTCCCCTAATATGCTCTCACATGCTGTTGTTCCTCTAGATGGAATTCAATGAGAAGGAACTGCGGAGAGAAATAAGTTATGCCATCAAGAACATACATGGTATCAGGCAAGTGCTCCCATGTTTTCAAGCCCAGTCACATTATACAGGTGTAATATCTTTAGAAAGCACTGCTTACAAGCTTTGTTGTTCTTTGTGTTTTGGAAAATGTTCCTTGTGTTCCTTGATGAGTAAGTTCTCAGAAGGTTGATGTTAGTAGCTGTGGTGCAGTATTTGAGCTTTCCGTGCCTTTTTGATAGGGAGGCCTTGATTTATGGTGGTGATACTGATAGTTTTGGGCATGTTTTTATGGTTTGATTTTTTTTTAAAATATATATAATTTATTTGCCAAGGTAGACCTTGGTGAGCAGTGTTTAGAAGAGAAGTAAGGCCCATTTGTTTAGGACTGGCTCTGGGAGGTATCTGTAATATAGATTTATATACTCTGCAGTGAACTGTCAAATTCTTCATGTTGGGCCCTGAGTAACAGAACAACATTTCCTGGTGTGAGTGAAAAGTGCAGATATAGGATTCTTATGGATTTGCTGTGCAGGTGATCACGCAGGGAGTGCTGCAGCTGCCATTCATCCCTTCTGTAAGGTTTGATGCAGTGCTGATGAGGTTTTACTGCATGATATCAGTACTCTTTAGAGTTCTTGCAGAATCTGGAAGTAGTTTTTACTTGTATATCCTTCAAGCATATTTCTATTTGTGTATTGTTACTCAGAATGACACTTTCTTGAGAAAGAAGCAAATTTAGTTCTGTGGAAGTCTCTTTGTGCAGAGATTGTTATCACTCAGCTCTGAAAATGAAGATTTGAGCAATTCAGTAAAAAAAAAATCTTCCTTGCATGATGTTTTTATTACTGTCTTATATATTTTTTGTGTCCACAGAACAGGTTTGTTTACTCCAGATATGGCATTTGAAGCCATTGTTAAAAAACAGATAGTTAAGCTGAAAGGACCTTGCTTGAAAAGTGTGGATCTGGTGATGCAAGAGTTAATCAACACTGTCAAGAAGTGCACTAAAAAGGTACCTTGCATATAGATCTGGTAATGTAAGTAAAATGTAATGGTGTGGTAGACAATGTAAAGCCTGTCTTGCATTTTGTGGTATTACAAGAGATTTCTGATCCAGTCACTTGATGTACAGAGGAAGACTTTCTCAAATAATTACATCTGCAAAGCTCTCAAAACAGAGAATGTAATGATGGAAAAGTTCTTTTTTTTTTTTTGATTCCTCTCTTTTAAATCTTATGATGGGAGGTGTTTCTGAGTCAAGTGATGCCCCCAGCTTCCTCTTCAGAACCATGATTACAGTTCTTACCTAATTGGCTACATTCACTGTTTCAGCTGTCCATCTGTCTGTCCCACCAGCCCAGAGCAGCAAGTACAGGAGCTGTTCTGGAATGTGAGCACAGGTATGATGAAGTGGTTGAGAAATATCCTGTCACAACCTCTGCATTTTTCTGAATAAAGCAAATTTTTTTATACTAATGAGCAGGTAAAGAAGATATTTCTTAAAACAGGAAAGGCAAAGATCATAGAGAAGCAGATTCACCTCTGTATTTTGAAGGGAGTTTCCAGATTTTTTTCACTTTTGTCAAATTTTGGAAGATACATCACTGGAATTAATTATGGAGATGCTTTTCCCCAGAGTATTGGGCAAATTTACTATTGTATTTTGCTGCTTATATTTAAGTATTGTTATGTAAAGATGTTGCCACAAGGTGGAGCTTTAAAGAACAAGAAATTCAGAAATTGTTTGAAGTGCCACTTTGGAATTAGGCACAGTAGAAGAGAGAGAAACCTCACTCCAAGTCTGATAGGCTCTGTTTTCATATGTCTAAAGTGTCTTTTCATTTACGCTCCATGGAGCAAAAGCACAGAAACAATCTAAGGGTTTAGGTGTCTCCAGTTTCTCTGAAGAAAAGCAAGTAAGGCTTGCTTTGCAGCATGGGTAACCCTGAGCCCAAGAATTTATAGTGTTTGCTTTCTTCCAAAGTGGAAAAAAGGAGGCTCCCCTGTTTGTATTCCACTGAAGCCACCCTGCAGGTGTAACTTCTGTTACCTTTGTGTTTCAGTTGGCAACATATCCAAGGTTGTGTGAGGAAACAGAAAGGATTGTTGCTGGCTACATTCGTGAAAGAGAAGAGAAGACCAAGGATCAGGTGAGAATAAACAGGAGATCTAACAGTTTGGAGAACGGTGTAAGGGAGGAAAGTTCTTACATACAAAGTGCAGTAAGACAATGAAAGATTTTTATTTTTTTTAACAGGCTTCACGTTTTAGAGGGGGAGACAAATTGCTTTTCTATCACTGAGCTTTGACAGAGGAGACTAAAATTGTTATAGAAAGGTTAAGTAGTGGCTTGTTCCTGTGCCATTGTGCCCCTTAGTGATTAAACAACTGCACACAGAAAAAGCCTGCCTTTTTTCTACTTTGTTTCCAGGTGTTATTAAAGTACCCATCCCACCTTCTGATTACAGCAGTGCTCACAACTAATGGTATCAATACTCTTCCAGGAGTGACAAGCTTCCCTTCAAGGTCAAAAAATGTAAAAAACCCCCAGAAATTCAGAGAAACTTGTTTAGAGCATTCATCACCCAGCTAAGCACTCCAAATCGAGGAAACTGCAAAGCTTAGATTACATGTTAAAAAATCCACTGGAAGTGGGAACAGGAATTATTGTCTGGAGAGTGCAGTGTGACAACAGAAATATTTGGGGAAGAAGAGCTAGGCAGACCTCCTAAGTTGTTCTGTCCCGGTACAAACTAGAGAGCTGTGCAACACATCCTGCTTATTTTCCTTTAATCTGTGCTGCAAATGTAGTTCTTAATAATTAAATTTATTTGCTGGGCTTGTACTTGCAGGGAGTTCTAGTTAGAACATTCAGTTATCTCAAAATTTGGGAGAAGATGCAAGTTACTTAGAATAATTAAGTCTTGTTTTCCCATTCTTCATTGTGTGCACATGCCTGACGATTTCCCAGAACCAAACACAAAGTACCAGCTTTCTGTAAATCCAAGAATTGGCCAAATGGGTTATTGTCAGTTATTTATAGCATTATTTATGCTGTTATCAGTTATCATTAATAAATCAAAACAATACTGAAGATATTTTCAGAGGTGAGGGATAGATTCAAATCCCTATTATTTTTTGCTCCAAGTGAGGCACCCTAATATCTTCTGGAAATTGTGAAGAATTTGGGAGTGATGCTCTGTCTGAGGAGCAGTACAAGAAAAATGCTATACACTTTGAAGAGATTAAGTGCTACCATTTGGTATCAGTAGGTTCCTTCCTTGCTCCTTGCTGATACATGGAAGTCTGAAAAGACAGTGGGAAAGTGCAGTCTTTTGTTCCAGGAGCTGTTGAAAGGTGGGAGTGAGCTTTTGCTAATATTTTAGCAGGTTTTTTTCTTGAGTTAGATTATCAAGTTTGAATCAAATTCTGTCTCTGGGCTATTGAAGGCCTGGCAAGTGCTAAGTACACAAACCATTCTGTTGTTTCTTTGATAGCCAATCTCTCAATCCAGATGTGCACACCAGAATTGCTCTCTAGTGTCTGGGCTATACATTTTGTGGGCCAGGGCTTAGCTTACCCATCACTTCTTTGTGTGGCACATAAAGAAAATGGAGGTACCTGGATGTTAGGTTTACAGTTCAGGTTCTTTGCTGGCTTGGCTGGGATGCTACAGATAGACAGTTTTGCTTGACTTGCATAATTATTAAACTCTCTGCCTGTGGATGATTGATCTTAATGGAGTGGGCCAAGAGAGTGAAAAATGAGGTCTGTCAGGAAAAAAAATAGGAAGAGGGAATAGCTCTTCTGTAGGCTGACTTATTAAACAAGCACAGAAACAGAAGCAGTGGAATTTAGAAAATATTGCTTTTGGCTTGAACAGTTGTTAAAGCAATATTCAATAATGCAGAAAACACAAAAGTTCTGGTTTTTATTCCCTTCCTTTCCTTTACTCTTTCTCTTCCACCTTACCGATATTTTTTTTCTCTTCTATCTCTAATAGATGCTGCTGCTGATTGATATCCAGGTTTCTTATATCAACACCAACCATGAAGATTTTATAGGCTTTGCAAAGTAAGTGTATAGAGACTTTGTTGGAAAGACACTGTAAGGGGTTTTTTTTATTTGTTGGCTTTTTTTTTTATTTAATGAAATTCAGAACACAAGTCCTGAAGTGTGGCAGTGAAGATGCAAGCTGCAGAGTCCCAGACATGCAGGAGCATGTTCTTTCTCAATATACAGAATGTTGAATTCTGTCCCACTTGCAGGGGAGCCTTTACCCAGTTCATCAGCCTGGTTTCACTGAAGCTGAAGCTCATGCCTGGGTCTGGAATTACACGTATTTCTGGAAGCAGCTTTTGCACATCCATTTCAGGACCACAGAAATGCATAATATTGGTGGTCTTTCCACATTGCTGCTAATGCAGATTTTGGGAGCTGTGATTCCGTGTGAAACAGTTTTGCTCAGAATAATGGATGTCACAGAATTTTAAGTGTGCCTGCTGTTTGGCTGTAGAGAATAATAGTAGCAGAATGCCCTGCAGGGCCTGGTTTGACGTTCTCCTCGCTTAATTGAAAAGGCTGTGAGAATATTCTCCAGAATGTTCTCCCTCAGTTTCCAGCAATTTGTGCCTCAGGGACTTCATACCAGCATTTTGACACTAGTAAAAACATTAAAGATGTTTTCACTCTTTGAAGAATAAATACTCCTTCAGTCATATTCATTTTATGAATTATGCTATTTGCCATAACAGCATTTGGAATCACAACAGGTTTCAGCCATGTGGGATGCTGGCAACAGTTTGGCACCAGTGTACGTATTTTACTCTGGCCTATTCTAGTTAGCACTGTGAAGGAAGGGCCACATCTTTGGCCATATGCCTTGAGGGTTTAAAACAGGGAGTTCAGTAAGCTGAGAAGGGAGAAGGCAAAGCCAGGCACTGTTTATGTGTTTGGTTTGAGCAACTTTCTCTAGAATTGTTTGCAGATCCTAGATGTCTTTATCAGTTCTCTTGACAAATGACAGGATGTTGTAGGAATGGTAGGTGGCCTTCTAGAGGTCAAGATAACAACCTGCCTGCTATTTACTTCTCTCATCCTTTTCTGACAGGAAAAAGCCTGCTAAAAACACTCCATATATATTCGTGGTGTGTGCTGTGACCTTGGAAAGTCACATAGTCCAACCTCCTGCTCAGAGGAGGGTCGACATTGAGTTCAGACCAGGTTACTCAGGGTTCTGTCAAATCAGATCTGGAAAACTCCCAAAATGGGAGATCTTCCAGCCTCTCTCTGTAGCCTATTCCAGCGCTTGCCTCTTCTCACCGTGAAAAGACTTTTCCTTATGTTGAGTTGGAACCTTCCATATTTTATAGTACTGGATTCTGGAGTACCAGGTGTATCTGAAGCTATTTCAGCATGTTCTTCCCCTGGAAAAATTCCCCTCGTTGATGCTGCTGCTGCGGCCTATAGTTCAGCCCATGGTCCTCACTGCTGTGTCTTTTCCAAGGTGTTGCAGTGCCCGAGTTCAGTTTCTTGGGAAAACTGCTTCCTCTTTTGCCAGCTGAGACCTAGAAATCCTCAGCCACTGTGCACAGGGTATAAGCAGTTAACAAGTGACTCTTCACTTTAAGTTCACTGGTAAGTTTAAGCAAGAGTTGCTCTAGGTTGGAACAGGTTGGAAGCAAAGTATTCTTGTTGACTTCTGCTCAGCTGAAAGAAAAAATTTGGACAGGGAAGAACAATTTAAAATATATTCATTTATGAGCTAAACATAAGAAAATAATAATTTGAAACTATAAGCATGTTATTGTTATATCAGTTATGTTAGAACTTGAATAATTTTTGGGTAGCATGTGGTCTTCTCCAGCATCTGAACATTCTGGACTACAGATACCTCAAATTCCCTGGTGTTTCCTTTCCTTTGCTGAGACTTCTAGCCCCTCGTCCCTTGTGCCTGCAGTGTTTTAATAGTGTGAGTCCTGTGAACCTTGGTCATAAGAATGAAAGCACAAGACATTTCAAGGGCCTGAGACAGGTACAGTGTGATGTGAACTGTCTTGAGAGGGATTTAAGAATGCCAGTATTTAGAACAAATTTGCATATTCATGCAGGTTTGAAATCTTGGAATATCAATGTTTGCCTCATTTAGTAGTACAAGCGGTAAAATTTTGGGATGGGGTTTGTTTCCAGTCGGTGTAACTTGGGCATAGCTGTATGCTTCAATTGACAAAAAGAGTAATTTGTATTTAGAACAGTAAATAGAGGACCAGTGGGTGGGCTATTTCTAAAAGGCATGAGTTTCTTAGTATGATGTTTGAGGTTTAATTAGCTTTCCTAAGATGATAGAATTTAAAAAAACAAAACAAAACAAAAGAATAGCAGTTAAGTGTCCTAAAGCCATCTCAGGTGTGTTTTAGAATTGTTGATGGGTTAGTGCTGTGTGTTCTGTGTGCACATTATTTAATCATAATTTATGCACCAAAGCTTGTGCAGTTCAGACGATGCACCAGGGATGTGCAGTGTCACTTGGGCAAAAGGATCAGGGTGATAGGGATTTAAATGCAGAGAGCAGCACAGAGAATAAATGTCCTTTTGGATCTTCTCACAGACAGTGTGTGGACTGCTGGTTTAATAGAGTGCGGTCCAAAGGGCAAGATCAGAATTTGGAGGGGGTTGAGTTTGGTGCTTCAGCAGTTCTTTGGAGCAGCAGCTGCGCACAGAACAGTGGCAGGACTGGTCTGTAGGCTCTGATCCAAGTACATCCTTCTGCCTTTCTTTTTCAGAGCAGCGTTTGTAGCTGATCTAATACATGGGTGCTTTTTTCTTCAGTTAATCAATGCCTGGTGAAATGGTATAATTTAATCCAAACAAAACTTCCTGTTGCCAGTGCCCGCTCTGGTGGCTGAGTAGCCACAGCCTTCTCTCTGGACTCTTTTCTTCCTCTTTCCAGCAATATTTTAATGTTGTGGCCTAACACAAACCAGCACATAATGCAAATGCTCTTAGAATTAATGGCAACTTGTTTGGTTTTGGGACAGGAGTGTGTTTTGTTTCAGGAACTGGGATTACCAAAGTTCGAGAATTGAGCAAAATACTTTAAATATGGTTTAATTTCAAATGTGCTCTATTCTTATACGATTTCAGCTTTGAACCATCTTTGGGACGGCTTCATTCATTGGTTATATTTACACCCTCAAAGTGCATATAAATATTAGAATAATATCCAAAACAAACTGTCAAGACAAAGCTATTAAGAAGCCTCCAGCAGGGGAGGATTTTGTTGTACTGTGCTAAATAACAGAAATGGCTCTTTGTCTCCTCTGAATATTTATAGAGGCTAATGTTTCCAAAGTTATCCACATAAGCCATAATTTCTCCGTGCTTTTTAGTAACCTTTACCAGTCCAACTAGGATGTTGTTGCAAAGCATATGATTAGTAGGAACTGTCTCCTGTGCACGTCCCTTCTGTTCTATGCAGGCAAATATAAGCAGGTAGAAAAGCAGTTGAAATATGCACATGTATGAAATGATTTTGCTGTGTTTCTTTTGCTATCTTAATGTAACTTTCTCTGCTGGAATCCAAAATAACTATTGCTGCTAAAATCTATTCCTTGGGAACTGGCTTAGTTCAAGTTTCTTCAGTGTAACTCTTCTCCTCTGCTTCCCTTAGTGCCCAACAAAGAAGCAGTCAGGTTAACAAAAGTGCAGTGGGAAATCAGGTAGGCACCTAACAGAGAATGGATAATGGCATGTGCAAGTTAACCCCAGCTGTTTGGTTTTCTATTTTGGCTGCATTTTCCTATTGTGTATCATTTACCATTTCTGCTTCAAACATACATAAAATGTGTCATCATTGCCTTGTTTTGCTGAACTTTTCAGAGCCACCTGACTCCCATTGTTACCATCATTTATTATGTAGAATTTCTGCTCCTGCTTGCACTGCTGGTTAGTGTCTCCCCTCCCATGGCATTCTCTCATGAATCTCTCATGTTGCACGTCGATGTGTTTTGTCATTAACTGCAAACTTGTGACTTTCAGAATCCAAAATTCTGGTGAGTACTTGCTTGTGTGTGCTTTGTCACAGTGTTTTCCTACTTCTCGTGTTCACGGCTTAACAGCAGTGAAGGGCAATTCAGCAAGCAAAAGTGGATTTGCCTTTCCCTCTGCTGAAACCTTCACAAAGTTGTTGACTGTGTACCTAGGCCTTTCTTGAAGTAAACAAAGAATAACTGGTTGATGGCCTCAGATTAATAGCATTTTCACTGAGATTCATTAGTTGTTTGTTTCTTTTTGTCACGTAAGAATATGGGATTGATTCTGCAAGATGCTTGGGGCTCCTGAGCTTTGCTTCATTCTTTGCTTTTATGCGGGCCAGGAACTCTCAGAACTTTGCAGGATCAGTCCTCTTCTTAATATGAGATAAAAATAATAAAAGTACTACAACCTTGGAGAGTTTATGCTCACTTTGAGGGTTTTGCAAAGTCTTAAACAGAGGAAAAAAAAGCGTTATGGAACTAGTACATACTTTACAAGGAAATAAAAAATTCTAGTAAAAATAAGACAATGAAATTTTCTATAAATAATTACCAGTGTTGAATGTCTTCCTGATGTTTTCACATGTAGTTTGGTCAAACAGTGCTCAGGAGGTGAAAGGTCAACGTTTTCAAATGGGACCACTGAGTTTAGATCTCTCAGGTCATAAACCCAAGGCTTCAGAAAATCTCCTGTTCTGCTGCTCTCACAGGACAAGAGTTGTTGGCATTTTCCGAAAATTTAGTTATCTTTTTGGGGATAGAAATTCAATCTCTTCCTCCAACCAAGAAATTGCTAGTAATCTTCGAGACATTACTTCAAATGATCCAATAACTTCTTGGATGGGATGGTCCCCTACAGCCTGACCAGCATGAGTGGCATTTCTGATGTAATACATGGTTTGGATTAAAATGAAAAAGAACCCTGGAAGGTCTAAACACTGAAATGGCTTCAAAGACGAGTCTCTCCCCTCTGAGGAGAGATTTCCTCCTTATCTAGCTGTGCCGGAACATGTGTCAAACACAACAACTGTCATCACTTTGGAGTGTCCCATAAAAGGAAAATCGACCAATTATCTGACTCTTCAAAAATACACAAATAAAATGAATGATTTTTTAATTAAGTGAATGTTTTCTCTCTAAAGAAGTGGAGGAAAAGCTTGGCGTTTTAAATTTGATGTTGAGACTTGATTAATTCTGGTATAAAGGACTTTGCTGAACCTTTTATTTTAGAGATAATAAACAGATGTTTGTAAGTTAATTGTTTGGAGTTGAAAAGAATGAGAAAATGTTTCTGAAATAAAACTTCATTTTTGCAATTTGCTATTTCAGGGAACCAATCTACCGCCTTCAAGGCAAATTGTACGAGCTAAGTTCTGTAAGCTTTATTGTTGCTTTTTCATTGAGCTTCTCAGAGGGCAAAATTTGTCTCTAACTCACTGGTTTGTTGAATACTTGCTACTAAACTATATAATGTTAAGCTGTCTTGTCTGGAACATTTCCTCAACAAAGTATAATTGCAGTTCATCACTTAAGTGCTTCTAACCTGCTGGTACAAGTCTGAACTAGTATAACTTAAAATGTTGTAGAAAACTTTGCATAGAATTAATATTTTTACAGTTTACTGAGTTCCTCAAACTAAAATGACTAATTGGTGTTGTATTTTATTATGTAACTGGAAAGCAGTTTTTATCTGATATAAGTGCCTCTATTCGTAGTGGACCTCTTTTTGAATGGTGGGCAAATACATTTCTGGTAACCAAAAAGAAACATTAGCTCCTGTGTAAATGAACATGCTGTTTATGGGTACAGGTACTGTTCTTGTGTTTTGTTTATGCCAAGGAATTACTTTGGATAGAAAAAGTGAGTTTTATGAAAGGAATTATTTAAAGCTGTTTTAGCATTCTTTTCAGAGCACCAGGAGGATCAGTATATCATGGACAAATTCTTTTCTAACCCTTCCACCTCATGAGTAAATAAATACTTGAATGTCTTTAATATTACTAATTAGAATTAATTGTCTAAACTGCAGTTATTTTATAATAAGTTATTCCTGGTTCAGTGATAGGTACAAGAAATAAATCTCTGTATTGTGTGCAGTCTTTGGCAATATCTGTGATGAAAACATACACTTTTCCAGTTTTGTTGCCACATCAACAAATTATATTAGTTACAAATTTAAACTAAACATGTTCAGTTATGGAAAAAGGACTAGGCAGCACTGATTCTAACAGCAGTTGAATTGAATCCCTTGGGAGATCAAGATCACTACGTTTTCCCAAAATAGTGGAATGCTCATTTGCAATCTGTTGCTTTTCTTTTTAGTAGCTGCTTTGAACTGGAATGATGCAGATAATTATTAACTATTTCTGTGTATCTTGGAAATAAGATGAGCCCAGCAATACCTCATTTTTGGACAATAATGCCAATTCCTCTTAACATGTTTTTGCTCCTCTTTCCTACTAATTTATCCTCTCACACTTAATCTTTGGCCTTTTTTTGTTTGTCTTTTCTTTGCTACCGCCTGAGGTTTTGACCTGACTCCACAAAGTTTCTTTTTAAGCCACAGGTTAGTCTGTCTTCTAATTTGCTTGAAATAATCAGTGTAATGCTTGGTTTTACACAGCACACTAGCAAGGTCTGGCACCTGAAAGCTGACCCACTTTTATTTGTGTATGTTGTGTGCTGAGATTTGTTTTGGTGACTAAAATTTAATGTTTAAATCTCCCCTTCATGACAAAGCTTTGAAGGTGGAGGTGTCATTGCTCCATGTGCTGAATTGATACTCTGTCTGTGAGAATGCAAGACACTCAAATTATAGAGCATTATAAGTAATTTATATGTAATTTATAGGAAATTCTGTTTTGAGATTTACTTCAGTGGCAAAATCTGCTTCTGTGCTTGAAGTAGCCCCTGTAATTGGAGAAGAGGCTTAATGTGAACTGTTTCAAGTCACTGTCCACGTGATTTGGAGATTTGGGTCTGAAGGCTTTGTTTGACCTGCCTCTTCTGCAGTGTTACACCAGCAACCTGATGCACTTGTTCTGGACACAAGTAGCATTCAGACCCTATGGGTTGGCCTGAACTTTAGTGCTAATAAGTAACTTTTCCCCTAGTAACCCCATTTTTTTTTCTTTTAATCCTGCTTTGTAGCATACTTTGCTGCTGCTTCTCTTCAGTTATACTTCAGTTATCTTTCATGACCCAGGAAAAAAAATGTTTATGGAATTTTTTTAAGCAACCAGATGGAAAAGGAAACCTGTGCCATGATCAGTAAGGTGGTCATGAAAAGTCACGACAAGGCTGTTGTCTTAAGAAATGCCAGTATTTCTGTAAAAGAAGTGGTGGCCGTGGGCTCACACATTCAAGAATGTTTCAAAATTCAGCATCATGAATCATGCTGCTTTTGAATTTTCATTTATCAAGACTAGAGGAGTATTGCTGTTCTAAATGACAACTTATTTTTTGGGTTAAGATTCCTTTATGTTTAACTTATTCATCTCAATCTTTGTTTAACTATATTTGGAAGCATGTTTAAGTTTTTTACCACTCAGTGCTTTGCTTCAGTAAAGACTAAATTTTTCTTTAGAGCAGACCTGTTTTTGGGACTTTAGCCACTGTCATTATTTTAAAGGTATGTAATATGTTGTGCAGTGTTTCGTAGGGAAGCAATGTCACAAGATCTTGGTTGTGTATCAGATCTGATCAGTTTATGCTCTGACATGTGGCAAATTACAGTGAAATACTGTATTAGGTTTCCCCTCTAATATGTAAAGTGAGATAATCTTCATAACTGAACACAGAGAACCAATAGCTTATAACGATACTTCACAGAGTAGTTTTTCCAAAATTTTTTATCTCAATGTACTTATCATTTGATAACACATGTCATTATGACAGTGATTGGAGGACAGAGTAGTTTCGGGAGTTGTGTTCTGTGTTCAGAATTGTTTCAATGGAATTAAGCAACCCAACTTTAATAGAGTTATGTTAACAAGTGCTGCTACTGAACTGTTGTGGGAGTAGCCAGTCTCATGATTTTCACACTTGTATCTCTGTCTGCCCAGACAATTTCACTTATCTCACTTATCTTGAAATCATTCCTCAAATACTTCTTTAGAGAATCAGAAAGTGTTCAATTTCCTTAAATGTATTTCTTTTACAAATACCTCATTTGATTTAATGCAACGAAGAAGTCATGCAGCAATACCTAAAATGTGCTTATTGTGTCAAATCCTGCTTTCCTGTTTATCTGTCAAGTCCTGGAGAGTAAAAACAACAAATATGATTTGGGTTTTGTGCAGCTGAACTATGAGAAAATTATTTCCTTCTGGCTCGTTCACGTGAATTTGTAGCCTCTAAGTTCCATTTTTCAGACACCCAGATTAGGTATCAGGATCCTGAAGGAAGGAACTGTCATCTCTTGTTCATCCTGTGCATGGAGTCCAACTACCGGTCAGAATATTGTCTTCATGAGCTTCTGGCAATGCCCATATTTTTCACCTTCCTGAACTCATGTCACTAATATCCGCTTTGCACAGGGTGACATTTAGAAATACGATAGAAAATATTGAAATGGTTCTCTTAGATACAAACCAACCAGCAAATGAACTTGTGAAAATATGAAACGCACTGCTTTAGTTTTTTAAGCTGCAGTACTGTAAAACATTCCTAATACTACAGTATAAAAAACCCCAAAACAATACCCCAGAGATTTTTTTAACTTCAAAAGTATCTTTGAAAATCATAGCTGCTTATTGCCCATGGAAGAACACTTATTTCTAAAATATAGCGCTTTTTTTTTGAGAAATTGGCTGGAGTCCAAGGTTTAATTCAGCTTCTCTGGAAAGTAAAACTGTGTTGCTCAGTCTCACTTTGTCTTACACCTTGATCCAACATTTCCCTCCCCTTTATCTCTGACACTGGTGCTGAGTATTTTATAAGTGTAGCTTTTTGTAGTTAACAGAATGTACCTGGGAAACAGGAGGAATTCTAGGAAAAGAACATGAGGCTTGGCATACTAAGCTCATCTTCTCCCTCTTGGTGCCCCCGGAACAAGTTCTTAGTATTTTAGATAGCTGTGAGCTGTCATAGTGCCCAGGATATTTTAGAGAACACAGGACCCTGTGTTTTCCCAGAGGAGTATAGATAAACAGGTCTAGAAATTTGCACATGAAGAACACATTTGCAGGATATTGCTGTAACTTGGTGTCCTGCTCTTTGTGCAGTATTCTGTGGGAATGACAGCTGGATCTAATCCTCAGCACACAGGATTTTTGAGGAAACAACTGGCAAATTCCTTCCTTTACGAGACAGTGACCAGTGTTTGTATTAGCAAGTCAGCTTGTTTCTGTCCGCACTGAGTGATGGTTCTGCATCTATGGGGAGATGTGTTACCCTGCAGCATGACAGTCTTTTGGAGCTATGCAACCTAATGTAGTTCCTACATTAGAAATATTAAAAAATTCATTATACTTCTTAAATGGCTTGCATAGTTCAGATTTAAAAACCTGGGCTTGGTCTGTTCTGAGACCTCGACCACAAATGTGTTCTTGTCAAATGGAGAAAACTCAACTCTTATTAACATGTTTAGGGTCTTATTAACATTACAGACCCTACAGTCCTGATTATGGAAAGGCCTGGATGGAATAAGCAGAGAATGTTACTTCCCTTTCCTTTCAAGTGCTCATCTTGGATAAGGTTTTTGAACCAGCTCCTCAGATGTTTCTTACTGTTTGCTTTTAGAAACTGCCTCTTTATCCTCACTGACATCTCTCTTCAGATCTTTTATCCTCTCTGATATGTGTCTCCAAACTAGTTTTCAGTGGTGGGCTGCCCCAGCTGTGCTTCCTCTATGTGGATATGAGCTTTACACAGAGCAACACTGCATTTTCAGTTGCAGACAGCATGGTTCAGCAGTATCCTCTCTCCTACCCTTTGATTTCAGTTTCTTTCTAGTCTGGGAATACCCACCTTTGCACATGTGCTGTGAACTATTTAGTCTGCTGTACAAATATAGCTCACCTTGCTGCAGAGCTAAGTTCAAGTGAATGAGGAGCCTTAATTTCCTTGCTTTTCCTGCAAATCTGTTCCCTTTGCATTTGTGTGGTTCAGTGCAGAAAAAAAAAAAAAAAGAATTATTTTGGTTTCACAACTTGCTCTGTGACAGCTGCCTGAAGACCAGTACACTGGCTATATATACATATTGCTTGCTTCCTGTTAAACGTTTACTTCAATAAACATTGTAAAATAAAATGAGGATTTGATGGGTAATCAAGTTCTTATCAGTGCATTTCCCTTAACTTGCGCTCAGGCAAGCATTCCATCTTTTTGTACTCACTAATGCCCCTCTCCACTTAGTGGGGTTTTTTTTCCCCAATGAACATGAATATTAAAAATACTGACCAAATTTTGTAGAAACCTTTGCAGAACAGGCCATTCCATCCAATCTGCTTGTGCTGTACCCTTGAGTCTCTTCAGAGGAGTCATGGCCAATTCTCTTATTGCTTACTGAGGCTTCAGAACCAAATCAGTGCTTTCTTAGATATTTTCTCACAGACAGAAAACCTGTTGACTGTTTTTGGATCTTCAGGGCTTTTCTTACACTGCTGGCCTGTTTGGTAGTAAGTGGGAAAACATGATCATCCTATTTGAAATGAAACTGATACTCTTGGATTATGTGCATTTCCAGTACAATTTCCTGCTTTTCAGGTGCAACTTCTGATCTCTTCTTTGGTTTAGTTATCACATTTAACTTAGTCCCTTACTCTGTGCAAAACCAAAGCTGGTTTTTTCCAGGGAGATTACATGAACATACATGGTGAGTGGGAGTGACTTCTGATTCTGAAACTTGTATAGATGACAAGGAATACATGGTGAGCCATGTTCTTCTCTGCTGAGTTGTTGACAGCGGAGTTACTGTCTTGTAAAGCCCTCTGAGAGGAATGTCAGTCTCGAATATTTCTTTAAATCCAGCAAGAAACTCCTGTTTGATTGGACAAGTTGGTGCCTGTGGGACTTGTTGAGGGCATTCTGAAGGGCTTCTCTGAGCACTTTTTTCTATCGCAGTACTTCATAGGCAAGTGAAGGGTTTTGCTGTGCGGAGAAACAGAACAGCTGAGGTCCCCTGCATCGTGTTGGGGAGTTCTGTTGTCTTGTTCAGAGTATTATGGGAAGGAATGTTTACTTTCTTATATTTGAATTGGAAAACAAATGTTCCAATAAAATGGAAAGTTTCCGTCTGATCTGTTAATGAGTTTTCGTGATTATTCTCTCATCTTCACCTCTTAAGTTCTCATTCCTCTTAGGTTTTCTTTTGTCCCCCTTTCTTTGTCCGTGATTTAACCTCCTGCCCTTAGTATTTATAGCTATGTTGTTCCCATCTGTTATTTCATCTTTAGCTTGTGTCTATTTTATAAAGTTCTGCTTTACCCATTTTCTCCCCTGATTTTTATTGCTGCCTTAGGCTTTTTCTTCCTCTTTTCTTTTTCTCTTCTACCTTAGGAGAAGAAAATACCTCTCCCATGCCTCTCCTTACCCCTTCCTACCTTAATTTTAAATTAACTCTAGCAGACTTCTCCACTTTGTCACTTGATACAACCCATTTTGAAAATTCCCAATGTGTGGCAGAAGCCACTCACTTTGCTAAGTGCAAAGTGCTAAGTGCTTCTCCTAGTATCCAACTTTACAAATGACCCTTAGCAATTAGACTAGAACAGGATAGTCAGATGTAAAGTTGTATGGACTTTTACAGTGTGCTGTTGTACAGCAAATAAATACCTTCAAGTTTACATGATCCTTAACACACTCATACTTGCTCTAAGTACAATATTCTGATAGTTGGGCTTCTCCCTTTCTCCAGTCTTTTGACTGAAAACATACTCATTTTATTACTTTCTTTTTGAAGGATAGGAACCTGCAAAACCCCTTGAATTTGCCACAGACTGAAAAAAATGCACCTGTTTATGTTTTATTTAGCAAGTCTTCATTTAAAAGAAGTGAGTAATGATCTAAACTTGTGCCTGACTGCACCTTTGCATAGGTCATTCGGAAAGGCTGGCTGACCATCAACAATATTGGCATCATGAAGGGAGGATCCAAGGAATACTGGTTCGTTCTAACTGCGGAAAGCTTGTCCTGGTATAAAGACGATGAGGTAAGGAACGAAGAACTTTATACTACTGGGGAAAAGTACTAATTCAGTCTTCTCATACCAGCTTGAAATATTAAATCAGCTTGTACAGCCTTGAACTGGAAGATTGTTTTAAGGTTTTAGCTGTGTTCTTTGAATTTCTGTTTTGATTCATGAAGAATGCTGACTGTCTAAGACTTCTATTGGAATGCTGATAACAAGGACAGGGTGTTGTGTCGGGTGTTTTTGTTTGTTTGTTGTTTTCCTTTTTTCCTTTCCTCCTGTGATTTCTACACATTGCTCTAAAAAAGAGAGAAAGGGAAAAAACCCCAGGCTGTTCTGAAATGTTGTGGATGTTTTCCTGTGCCTGTTTGGGCTGCTCTTACACATCTGTAAGTTGATCATAAATCATCTGGGTAAAGTTACTTCTAACAGTAACTTCAGCAGTTGGTTTAATGATAACAGTTCTTCGTCCTCATATTGTGAGATGATGGAAAGCCTGTCTGCAGAGTTCGGTAGCTGTTGGTATGGATTTTCAGTTTTGACAAAAAATGTGCCTTTGTGGATGATCAGTAAATCTGAGGTGAGTAATATGGGAACTGGCAAAAGCATTTCTCTGGTGAAAAGGATATCCAGGTTGCTCACTATATTGAATATATTGGCAGGCAGCTTGTTTGTTCTGTTTAATTACTTTTTCAACAGCGTTTGTAATGATGTGCTGTATCCAAACCGCCAGCAGTATTTTGAGGGTTAAAATAGGATTATTATGTCTGCTATCAGATTTACGGTAAGGCCTTTGTGGGTTATTTTAAGGTTTGTGTTGGTGTTTGTAGAAAAATTGGGTTACATTTAAAAAGAAATCCTGTTATTTTCTGATTTTTTTTTAAGTTAAATATTTCCAGCAAAAATTCAGTGGCTTTTAGGGTGAACCAGTTCATTGGATGGAAGAGGCACAGATAAAGTTTTAGATGAGCTGTAAAACATCACCCAGTCTTTCCATCTTAATCTAAATAATAATCACAGCAAAACAGGGAGATCCCAGCAAAACAGGGAGCTGGTTGATGGAGACTGCAGACAATTCATATTCTCTTTGAAATAGTGTAGTGTTTTACTGCAGCAGATTTTCTGGAAGCACTGGGGAGAGGTCCTGCAGAGCATGTGTGTAGAGTCAGAGCTTTCCTGAGTCCTGCAAATCCAGGATGTGGTACTTGCCATAAGGAGTTCCCTCAGTAGTGCTGCTGGTGGTGGAAACTTTGCTAGTCGGTAGGGTGTTTTGGTTTTTTTTCCCCTTAGGTCAATAGCTATTTTGGGACAGACCTTAAGATTGAGGGACAAATTAGGTTAATATTGAAGATTTTGCCCCTTGCCCTTTTATTTAAGTTTTAAAGAGATTCAAATATATTTACTGTGACAGGAAAACAAGTGCGTGCCAGGCAGAGGGGAGGAGCCAAGGGACAAACGTTAAGAGGGGAAGTTTTATTCTGAAATTGCTGAAATATACTTTGAAAGAAATGCAAAAGTCACTTTATGAATTTGAAAATTTGAAGCTGCTGGTTTTTGTGATCTAGCTTGAGGTTACTAGAACTTGCTTTCTTAGGTTTGGTACAGATAACTGGAACTAAAACAAACGAGGGGGGGGAATAAACACCCCTTGCTGTGTTCTGTCTCAAGCAGTTGGAGGTGTATCCAAGATGTGCTGTGGCAACTTTTAATGTCTTTTTTTAGACTTTTTTGAGTCTGGTCTTTGTTTAATGTGGAATATAAAAATTCCTAAAAATGCTAATGGTATGTCTTGTCCTATGCAACTTTAAAAATAAATAATTAGTTTTGATACTCTGCTGGAGGGAGTCACCTGGGAACCTCAGAGTAGTACATGGAAAGAAATGGCCACTGGATGATTTCTATATACACATTTTAAAGTAATGTCTCTGAATTGCCAAACAGTTACGTTTTGAGAGTCATGAAAATGTCAGTAGTTCATTCAGGCCAATATGGCAGCTCACTGAGAAATTTCATAGAGTGGCAAGAGAACATAACAGGATAGTACTGTTCTATGCTTTGCTGGTGGAAAAAGTTCCTCCTTAAGTACAGATTTGCTGTATAATTTGATTATGTTTTCCTGGTAAAGAGTATACAAAGTTATGATTTTTAATTTTTTTTTTTTTTTGTACTGAACCTTTCTTAGTAGGACTGAAAAAAAACGAGTAAGGTCTGTTCTAGCTACTTTTTGAAGAAGGTCAAAGCCACAGCTTGGCTGTTAGTCAAAAGACAAGTGACTTGTTTCAGAAACAGACACTGGGCTGAATGGGCTTTGAAAATAAAGAAGTAAATATATGATCTCCTGGCTGAATTCCAATTTTTATAATTGCGTTTTGCCTCCTTAAAACGTCCTCCTCATTTTCAGCGTGGTTTGGTAGTTGTCACATCCTGTTCTCAGCTGCTGACTGAACCGGCTTTGTGCGGGTGCGTTTCCCCCCTGGTGACATTCACAGTCTCGAGGATGTGAGAAGTGACACCCGTGTTTGTGTCTCTGGCTGTGCCCTGCGGGGTCGAGGGGAGTTTGGAGCCCCCGTCCTCCCTCCGGGACTGGTCACTGCTGCAGTCCCCTCACAGCAGCACCAATCTCTCCATCGCAGCTGGGAACGATGCAGCGTCAGGTCTCACCTTTGTTCTCTGGCCACAGCGATGGGTTTGTTCCCCCTGTGCCTGTAGCCCTGAGCAAGGAATGTTGCAGCAGCTTTGTACTAGAGAGCTCTGACAATGTACTTTCCAAAACTTCAGTGCCTGCTGGGACCCCCAGGGCTGTGTACCCCCTCTAGTGTAAGCTGAGACCATTTTCTAGTCTGGAATTTACTCTGACATCAAAATCACTCTGAGTGCTAGTGGTTGCTTGCTGGTGCCATGAGAAGGATGTAAATTGCTTCCTTTATTTGTGAGGTGCAGCTTTTATAAGTGATGAATCCACAGTGGAACGCATTTTGAAGCAAGTTGCTTTGGCAAAAGGCTTCAGGTTTTGCTGTATGATATCAGTGTTACAAAAGAAATAATTGGTTTCTTGACATGGTTTTGTTGGTGTCAAAGATATAACAGGAGTTTACTCCTGGTGAGAGGGACTCGGTGCCTAAGAATGCTTTTTAGCCTTGTTATGGAAAGATTAGGCTTATTATGGAAATAACAAGTTGATGTTTGAACAGTGTGCTTAAAGCAGTTACAGTACTAGTTCTGTGAGTACTAATCTGGGTTAGGTTCTGATCCTGTATTCAGTTGCTTGTGTTCATAACTTTGCTGTGTGACCAGGACCATGACTTTGTGCTTTTCCCCTTAAAAATGAAACAAGGGAAATGCTGTGTACCCCTTTGAGGCTGCTGTAAATAAGTGCAAGATTAGCACATTCAGTGGCCCTACAAATACAGCTTTATTTCATAGAGTATTCCATATAATCCCAGCTGGAGTGTTGTAAGGCACAGCTACACACAGAGAGATTATTAAATCTGAGCGTTTTAGCTTTCAGTTGTTACTGTCTTGTTAAGTAGCATTAACTGAGGTTCATTGAGAGTCAATCTCAAATACAAAGTTTGTGAATTAGCCACTTTTCTGTTAGGATGGAATGGAGTTTGGGAATGTGGAATGCTTGTGAATCCAAAAGTTCTCTATGTAAACAAATGGCTGCCATTTGTAAAGTCGTGTAGCATTTTTACAGGGCATGGTCACAGAATGTGATTTTATTATTCTTTTTAAAGCATCTAGAGATCTTGCTGGCATTATTGATGTGCAAAGGATGCCAAGCTGCACTCTAGGATTAGAACTTCTAAAAATGTGAAATTCACATTTATTGGGAAAATCTTTCCCTTTGGTCTTATTTCCAAAGAAAATATTTCCATTCTGTTTCAATAGGAAATGATAGCATTGTCAACATCCGGTGATAGATGTAATTTGTATTATAATTTCACAGTTTATTCCCAATTGTAAAATTATGTGAGATTTGGGAGCAAGATACAAAAGTAAGTGAGGAGGTGAGAGAGTGGAAAGGGGAAAAGTTACTCTAAGGTGTGACACTGTGTATGTTTACAGAATTAACTTGCCCCACAACAAACTGCTCTCAGCTTCTGTGGCAGGCAGGAATGTCAGTGAGTTTGATACAGCAATAATCTGCTCAAGTTATGCCTGGGAAGTAAATGGAAGGACAAAACATATGTAGGTGCTGCAGAGCTGCGTATAAATAAAACTTACTGTTAGTGAGTTAATGAGAACAACTAGGAAAAGAGTACTATAGGAAGCACAGTAAAAATTTCAGCAGTGGGTTTTATTGTAGTTTATAGGCAGTGTTTGACCCTGGGTGGGTTGCAGCACGCGGCTTGGTACTGACCGGCCGTCTGGGATCCAGTGACTCGTGGCTGGAGCTGGTGGTGCAGGTGCTCTGGGGTGTCAGAGCGGTTTCCCACTGGCGGCTGTTCCCTCAGGCTGGGTTGTCATGCGACTGCCTGTCTGTGCCTGCTGTACAGGTGAGAGGATGTTCTGCACAGCAAGTGTAGACAGGCAGACACATGACAACTCCGTCCAGCCAGTCCCTTGGAGACATCACCGCTGGTGTGCAACACTTTGTACCAATCCACTCTGGGGGGGCTTTGTTGGGGGGGGAACACACATAACAGAATTCAACTTTAAAGCATTAGGAGCTGCAGAACAAGAACAGAACTTGATTTTATTCAGAAAAGCAGCGGTTCGGTACATGAGTTATCGTTGTGCTGACATGTATCGGGGATGCGGTTTCAACAGACTGGTCACACTGAGCATTTGGAAAAGCAAAAAGAACTGAAGCCAGCGTTTATTTTATATGCAATTCATACAGGGTTTTGCCTGCAGATTGTACTTGCACATAGTAATTTAACCAGATGTTTTTACTCTTCATGGAAGCACAGAAATACTGAAGTTCAAGATAAAGGATATGTTTATACAGTACATATTTTCTAGGAGCAGATAAGTCCAATAATCTGGCATGTTAAAAATAAAAATCTTTCTGTATAAATGGAGGCAGCCACTTGCACATTAACCCCATTATAGGGAACGTGCTGGAAAGAAAACTGGTTGCATTTTATATCAGTTTTGCTAATATGCAAGAGCCACACATGTGTGATATTTCTTTTAGTATTTGTTTTCCATATTATTTTTGCATAGTACTTTGTAAGAAAAGAAATTGACCTCGTAAAATTTCAGTAAGTTTTTTTTCAGTTAAAAAAACTAAATAGATCAAAAATAGATTAAAATAGATCAAAAGCATGCAAACAGCATCATTTCACATCACAAGATGTGCTACTTGGCTGAATTTGCTGTTTACGGAAACACACAGTGACTGTAATCCAGCTTTGCAGTGACATTTGCCACATCACTAGGGTGTTGTTTCAAAAGGTATAAAACACTCTGGAGGGGAAAAGAATAGTTGTATCAATTGTCTGTACGGATTAAATGCCTCTGGTTTTATAATGGTGTTCTTGAATCTCTGTTGCTCGCTAGTGCCACCATAGGTAACAGCAAACTTGTGCTTTCAAACCCTTCTCAGACATATTCCTTACAGAACACCAGCCTGAAAACTGATTATAAAAGGGTGCATTAACCAACAGGCTGAAGGTGGGGTAGTATTGAGGTTTTAAACTAGACTAATAATAAATGAATATGTGATTTTTCAGATGTTCTGGCTCTAATAATTATTTTGCCGTAAAGAAAAACATACATTTTAAGTAATATGCAAGTTGAGTGTACAAGTTAAATTTATCAATTATATGAATAAAATTTTCCTTGAATCTAACCAGGTGGAATAAGATATCTTAAATAAATGAATGAAGCACAAAACATGGCTAGCTAATTCAGACATGAAAAATTAATTCCAATACATTAAATAATTTTTCTTTATAATACGCTTACTTAAATTTTTGTAGCTCTAAGTAAAATTTTAAGACTACGCTTTAAGTTGTCATGTCTTCCTACCCACTTGGCCACTTGTTTTTTTGAAGAAAAACAAAAGTGGCAAATTAGAAGTACTTTTAAAATAAATATAATACAATGATTGTTTCATAGATTTCATCACATTTAACTGCTTCATTTAGTTGTTAAAGATCTTTAGTCTGGAAGAAAATTAGGTCTCACTTTCTGTGTTATGCATCCTTCTTGAATTAGCAAAGAATTGTACAGTAAAATTCAATGGCAACCTACAGTAAAAAAGATTGGAAGAATAAAAGTCTGCATTTTATATAATAGGTTTTCTATTAACAACTACCAGGGACGTTGTACTGGAAGGAAAGTTGCAATGGAAAGTTTGTGCGGTCTTTCTAATAACTGTACACAAGGAGAATTCATCAAAGAATCAGCAAAGAGCTTTACATCTCAAACACAGGCAAATTTATTTTCCCTTCAGTTAATGCCTGGGTGCTGCTAATGACTAGATAGTTATCTCCACTTGATTCTTATTTAAAAACTGAAATTCCTTGCAATTGTAGTAAACTTGCTAAAAGGGCTCAACATTTTTGTGTGCTGTGTCTGGTTGGCTCACTGAGCCAGTAAAGGGCTTGAGAATATTTTAGAATACCCGTAACAAAAAAATTAAAAAATCTTGTGATTGCCAATGTTATATTTACAGAAAACCTATGTTAGGGATCTGACTTTAAATATTGGAACCTTGGAAACTGAGCTGAGTATTGTATTCTCTCCAGCGGTGATCAGGACTTTTTATTTAAGGGAAGGTTGTTATTTTTAGATACTGCTTTGCAATGCTGTGTAAAATACAGTACAGAAGTACAGTAGCATATTCAGGAAAGTTTCATTCTTAACTGTGGCATTTCCTGTCTTTTTGTAGGTTTAAATCTGACCCTTAATAGTATTTCAATTAAGATTTTTTTTTTCCTAAATAAAGTACAGTTCAGGAAGCAAAGGCTTTTACAAGTAAAAGTAAAGTTATGCTGTTGATTAAAATTTATTATTTAAAAGCAAACCCAACACACTAAGGTTTAGGGTTTTTTGTTTTCCAATCTGTTTAGCAGATTTCAGTTGAAAGATTAGAATAATTTAACATTCTGTGCAGAAGCCTGGAATTTTATACAGGTATTTTACTATTTTGGTTATATTTTCCATATAGCAATGATACTTGGGTGGTCTGGGCACACAGTGATAGTGCAGGAAGGGGGGCAAGGAACGTGGAGAGGGTGGCAGTGCTTTAGTCCTCTGAAAATACAGATGCACTAAATAGCATTGGGAATGGTAATACAGAAGGCAACATGCAAGTTAATGACAGGGCAGAAAAATGTCAAATGACATGGCTTTTTTTAAAGTAACTAGTTTTTTTCACGTTTGGACGCTTGTTTGATCTATATTTATTTCTGTAAAGTTGACTGATTTGCCCCCACCCTTCTTTCTTTTTCCTTTTTTTTAACATTAAAGGAATAGCTGCAAAAGGGTTGAAATATTTTCTTCCTCTCCCCTATTTAATTTTGTTGAATGCACCAAAAAAAAAATTACACTCCTTAAAGATTAAAGAAAGTCCATTATATTGAAACACTCACCTATTTAAATGGTCATATTGGCTTTAAATTGCTTTTCCTGACTTTGGGCATTTTGTGGTAATAATATATATAATTTAGTTCATAGAACAGACTTAAGCATTGATATCGTCCTGGTTTTAGAGAACTCTCACTATGGTTTAGTATGCATTGGGTCCTGCTAATTTTTCTAGTCCTTGCAAAAAGTAATGTTTGGTGGTGTTTTAGTTTCTGGGTTTTTTTTTCTTTTGAGATATTTATATACAGCTATCTTGTGTTTGTTGACATGCATATTTAAAACCTCTTGGTTTAGAACTATGGAAATCTCTTCTCTGTGATTATGATCAACTAGAATTTGTTTCAACTAAAACAGCACTGCTTTAAGAACCACAGAATCACTTAATTCACTTTGAAAATGTTTTGGTTACTGAGCCAAAGTCGATTTACTTCCTTATTCATTCCTAACAATACAGGCTTTCTTTCCATATCTGTTGCTTTGCACACTGCATTTCCCCCCCCCTCCTTTCCAAGCCCCATGCCAAGGGGGCCTCCTCGATCTCAGCCTTACAGTCTAAAAATGTAACTTTGAGGAGTCATGGGTCTATGGGAGGGGAATCACTTCCTAAATCCAGAAAGGTCATTTAAAATAAAGATTAATGCAAATAGTGGACTAGAGATAAGAGAAACACTAGTTCCATATGTTTTCATTGCCCTTGCTTATTTAGCAAAAGTTAACACAGGCTATCTGAAGCACTATTTTCACCGAGAACCTATTATTCCCAGGATAATAGTATTTCTTTTCTTAATTTCTAGATCAGAATTATTAAAAAAACCCCAAACAGTAGCTTTGCAAATAAGCATTAGAGAGAAAAAAGTATTTGCCAACGATCGTATTCCCCTTGAAAGCAAAACTGAGCGAGTTTCTTAACAAGATTTGGAAACACTTTTCTACCGCTTAAGCAAAATCTTAGTCATCAAACTTTTCAGATTTGCTATACCTTAAACAGCACTCAGAGACTGAGAAATGTTAATGCAAGTTTGAATCCAGTTTCATTCCTTTAATTTCTTCTGTCACTTCAGATTTTCTCTTAATAACCACATTTAAGTGTGCATTGTAATTCCACTTTAAAGCAGGATGAGAATAAAAGTTCCATCTGCCCATTCTATGAGGGATTAAACCCCACTAATTTAATCCTAAAAAATAATCTTCTGCAAAATAAAGGGGAGAGAGGGCGAATAATTCTAAGTGTATATATACATTATAAAAAGAGGTATTTTAGTCAAAAGGCATAAGCTTTGCTGGGAGGCAAAGGGAAATGACTGTGCCAGCTCTGGCTTTTTGGGCTTTAAGGCAGCCAGAACAGGCACTGTCACAGTAACACTCCGTGACCGGCTCTCCCCAAGAGCACTTCTATCGATTATCGAAGGAGCAGTGGGAAAGGTAATCAGAACATACATATTTAAAAAAAAAAAGCACAGCATCAAGGCAGCCTAAAAACACAACACGCCTTCTGTGAAACTGCCTGGTTATAATGCTAATGGCTGCATATTTATGCTGATCTTTTTATAGTATAGCTATTCCAAGCCTTCCTGGCAAAAACGAGCACCATATAGATGGGGTTTTTTCCCCCGGTTGTAGTAGTTTGTTACTAGTGTTAACTTTAGGGGAGCTGACTCTGGAGTTCGGCTGGTATCAAATTGCAGCCCAGACTTTTTGTATTATTTTGTCCGTGGGGATTTCGTTCAGCCTGAGGGTTTTTTTCCCCTAGCAAGACAGCTGGAAATTCACCAAAGCAAACTTCTGCATTAGTTTACAAATTCCATGTTTATCAGTGGGATTCAGGACAAAGTAACTTATCATTCTGAATGTTAGAATTATCAGCGATTCAAAGTTTACACGAGAGCGGCAACTATCAATTGGTACTGATCAGTCATATACAATGGCCGGCCAGGTATCAGGATGGAAAACTGGTTTTCCCTTTTTATTTATTTATTGATTTCTATTTTTTTTTCCCCATCACATTCTGAACTTTAAGAGGTAATTTTTCCTGACAGTCAAAGATTTTGTATTCTACATGGCAGCAGCCAACCATGGAGTAGTCAGTTTTCCTATGGTTTCCCTCCCAGTTTTCCTTAGCCCATATAACATAAGTTACTTGCAAAGAAGTTTCAACTGCATATGAAAATCTAAGTACAGTTTTCCCAAAGGTGATATAATATATTTTATAATAATTTAAAATATTATTCATGCATTCTTTTCTATTATTTTATTACTTTAAAAGGAAATAATTTTTTTAAATCGATCTTCAGATCATAGTTCACAACAGGAGCTAGGCAGAATACA
Source organism: Platyrinchus mystaceus (assembly GCA_035041135.1). Taxonomy (NCBI): domain Eukaryota; kingdom Metazoa; phylum Chordata; class Aves; order Passeriformes; family Tyrannidae; genus Platyrinchus; species Platyrinchus mystaceus. The sequence continues at coordinate 27,962,454 of JAWWLV010000005.1, read as the reverse complement.
TACTTCTAGCAAGCCTAGAAAAATAAATTAAATACTCCTTAAATAGTTATACTGATGGCTACAAGTTTAAAAAAAAATTAAATTTACCTTTTTAGTTTGTGGGGGAAAAAATGCTTTATTTTAAATTTAAAAAAAAAAAGAAATGACCAACTTTAACTCTACTCTTGTACACTTCTCTAGGTAATATACCTCTAGGCAATATACCTCTCTCATTTCTTGCATAGGTTTTAGTGCACCATCAGAGCTCCATCTTTCTTGCAGTGATGACTGGAGGAAGGGGGGAGGGGAGTCACCTAGGTTCGCCAGGTCATAGGCCAGGTGTTCTTCCAAAGTAGGCCTTACCAGAATGTCTTCCCCGCTTTATTCTGAAGTCCTCCTTTTTCACAGTGTCCCTTTAGCGTTTCTTATTCCCTAGTGTGCAAAACCTGCGAAGAAAAATACTGTATATGAGATCTGAAAGGAGCAATAAGTGTCTTCTCCTTGGCAATAGCAACTTGCGTCCCCAATAGTTCCATGCCGCTGCTTTCCCTTGCCCAGTCTAACCAATGTGCAGACTACTGTACAACAGCATTGTCCTGAACAGGTAGTCTGAACACTGGGGCGACGGAGCAGGATCTCCGGACGCGTCTATTTATTTATTTTAAATCCTCTTTTAGTCTCGGGGAAAAACTGCCTTCCTGCATCACGGGTTGTGCTCGGCTCTCCCTCACACTCTGCAGCACTCACTGAAACACACTGAAGTGCTGTGATTTCCAGTCTTGACGTGGCACATTTGCAGCAGACTGGGGATCTGGCAATGAATTTAGGACCAGGAAAAGGGGGAGGGCTGGGCCTGAGAGTCCATATATGGGATGATGTCACCCTGGGGAGGTTTGGGTATGCACTGTGCCGCTGGTGAGACCGCTAGAATTGCCTGCTCTCAGACATGGGTCTGTGTATAAAATGGTACCAGATGTTTTAGTGTAATGTTAAGCAGTCATTTCATCTTCAGGCCAGATTTTTTTCTTCAACTGGGCAGGAAGTGGGCCCCAGTATGGAAAAGCTGTAAAAAGTCAAGATGTACAGTTTCACTGCAGCCAACAGAGAGCGAGTTAATGTAGACACAGAATTTGCTCTTTTGTGAAGGCTGAAAAACCAAATTTATAAAAAGGATTCTGCTCGGGAAGCTAATGTAATAAGCCAGTGCTTATTTTCTTTCTTTTTAATGACTCTAGTTATGCTTTTCTATTTTGGCATTTCAGACCAAGAAAAGGGCAAATAGGTTCATTTTTTCTTGGAACTGTCAGCGGCATGCAGGCTGCCGAGACTTGAACAGTAATTAGAGTTACTTCCTGAAAGTGAAGCCCCCATGAAAAGTCTGGAGAAATGTTCTTTGTCATAGCCTCTACATGAGTAATTAGTTCCACATGTGGCCTTCCTATTTCCCTTCAGCTATTTTGGCTGGCTGGTTGAATACTTTGCTATAGCTCAAGACTTAAAGAAGCTTTAAAGTTTTCATTTCAAGCATCCACTGTGAAAATAGCTATTTCTGGTGTCATAATAAATTGCTTCTGGTAGATCAGTGCTATTAGGCCTGGCATTGTTTTTCACTGGTAACCCTGCTGGTCCCATTTTTCTTTTAATGGTGCTTGGTGGAATTATTCTGCTGAATTTTATCTTTGATGTTTACCAGATCTATTGAATTTTGCCAAGTATGACTTTACCGTAGATTTTAAGATATTCTCCCCACAGGCACCCAGCCTTCTTCTCCTGTTAACTTTTTTCTTTGTTGAGAAACAATATTTTGTTGAATCTAAGTTTTGTGCTTGGTTTTGTTGTATGCTTTTTTAAAATTTTTTTGTTTGGTTGTTTTTTTTAAATCTGCCTTAGCCCATGGTCTAAAACAACAGCTAACAGATCGAGTTAGCTCTGCTGAAGTCAAACCTGGAGGTGATTGTGTGTAGGTCTGTGTATGACCTGTATGGAACTGTTGCCAGTAGGTTTATTTTCTGCTTTAGAGTTCTAAAGCAAATGTCAGTATCTGGAACATATTCTGAAAGGTGTATCTCCACCAGCTTCCTCGACAGCAATGTATGTAAATCTAAATGTGTGCTGTGAGCTCTGGTGTCCCAAATACCTTCTGCAGGATTTGGTTCTTCCTAACTGACGGCACATTTGGAGAGAGCCGTGTCTCCTAGAGGTGTGTGCAGGGCAGGGTGCAGAAGTCAAACTTCAGGGAGAAGGAATGCAATAAATTTGGACACTGGGGAAATTGGAATTGGAGTCTCAGTCCAATGAAAAGGAAAAGTGACCTTCAGGCTGCTTTGTGGTAGTGGCAGGCTGGGCACTACTTTGTGGTAGTGGCAGGCTTCAGACTATGCATCCTCCAGTTCTCCCCTTTGGATCACAGTGGACTAGTGTGTGTCCAGGCAGTGGTGGGGTTTCTTATTTAATTAGCAAAGATGGAGGTTTGAAGAAGCTATGGAAAGAGGTTTAACAAGCACTGTGCTTTTGGCTTTCTTAAAAACAGCAACACCACATCAGTGTGTCAGGGAAGGTGAGGTGGTGGGCAAGAAAAAGCTGTTATAATGGAGAAAGTAGAACACACCATGGATAAACCAGGAGGGCTCCTCGTCTCCATATCACTGCATGTGTAGGAGCTGGCTTTTTTATTATATTCCCACTTGGCACTTGCCTTGTGGAAGAAGAATACAATTTTGGAAAGACTGAGTAGTGATTTTTGTGAGTGGGACCCTCAGTATAGTGGGTCAAATTTTCCCCAGTGAGGAACTGTCAGAGATTAATTACTGCATGTGTCATCAGAGCAAGAAATTATGTTGTCAAGAAAAGACAGTATGCCAGGGATCTTCTTTCCATACTGGCAGAAGGGGATGTAGGCTGAGTAAAACAGGAGGCAAAGCATTAATGACCCAAGCAGGCTCAGGGGCTGAGGGAAGTGAAGTTTGGAATCTTGCTGCCGAGTGCAGCAGCGTCAGTCTGTGAATTTTTCCCGAGATGGTTAAACGGAACCAGAACAGCTGACCACATTGTGGCCTGGAAATTTGTTCCCTGTAAGTTTTGTGTCCTGGCAAAAGCAGAGCTTCAGAGGAATGGAGGACCAGAACAGGGGGTTTGGGTTATTCTGGGTGCCCAGAAAGATGCTAAAGCATCATCAGGGAGAACCTCCATACAGTGCAAAGCCATTCAGACCTCAAAAGAACTTTTTCTGCCCTTCCTGAGGGCTGCTCAGCTACTTACACACATCTGGGTTAGATGTTTAGACCCAATCCCTCCTTTTCCACTTGATCTCTGTTTGGAAAGGAATAGGCCCAAAAGGCCACCAACATTTCCATTCCTTCTGATACCAAGTTCAGACTAGACAGGAAGGATTTGAAATCATCTACTGAATAGCTCCCCATCTATACTGTGGGATTTAAACTGCTTCCAGTCAAAGTGCAGCATGGCAGACTGCTCTCATGCTTGCAGTAATCTCCACTCACAGTCAGTATCAATAATAAATTGTTATCCATAGTTTATTGTAAGTGCCTTCCAAAGGTAGTGATAACTTCATTTTTGATGAATTTATCATCATGCTGACGTTTTTGTCGTGCCTGTGAACTCAGCCCGATGATTAAATTATTTTGCACAAGCCTAGAACATTCTGTGGTTTTTAGCTTGGAGGAAACTAAGGATTTTGAAAAGTCCAGCTTCTTCATTAATGCTTATTTGGAGGACTACTATGAAAAAGAAAATAGCTATATTTCTGCTGGATTGTTTTCTTATCCTGGCAGACAGCAGTGTAGTGCCAGGCCATTCTTCATGCTGAATGGGATGGGCATCTTTGAAACGTTCGTGAAGTGTGTGGTGAGCATGGGAGCTGTGTGCTTCTTGTAGTTTGTTAAACATCCCAGACTGCATTTACACAGTGAGGCAGCTGAACTGCCACTAACCTGTGTTTTTACATTAAAAAGTTACCAGAGAAAGTGTCAGGACAATTGTAAATTTTGTATCTCTGTTTTTCAAAAGCTCTAGATACAATTCAGGGAACTACAGAAGAGTAAGTGGGATGTCTGGAGCTGATAAAGCAGTTGAAATAATAACAGGCGATTGAACGTAGTTGTTTTTGAAATTCTACAAGAAAAAGTTTCTGCCATAATTTGCTCTAGATTTTTTTGCACATCCAGCAGTAAAGGGTAACCCTTTTTGGCACTCAATAAGCTAAACCATGATTTAAAAGAACTAGAAACAGGTAGGTATAGGATACAGGGATCAGTACAGATGAACTGTCATTGCCATCATAGCAAAAAGTCCCTGCAAAACTACCTTCAGGGTCTATTTTGTAGCTGAGTGAACAAAGTGAGTAGAGAATGAAATGCCAGTGAGAGTGAACAAATGCAAGTGAATAGTCTCAATTATTTCCACTTTTACCCAGAATGCTTGGGGTATGGATGCAAGAAGGAAGATAAGGATAATGCAGGGAGAAAAGAGGTGAGAGTGGAGGAAGCATCAGCACGTGAGGCAAGAGTATCTGATCCTTGCTCCTGTAGAGTTTGTCAGCATTCTGTTAACCAGCCAATATCGCTTATGGTTCAACAACGCCTAATGCAGTCTTGCGATCCTGTTGTTTCTTGGTATTCCACTGCAACCTGACTCATTTTTTTAATTTTAAATTAAAAAAAAAAAAAAAGGAAATTTTGCCTCTTAGATATTTTGTTGCTTCCGGCCAATGCATGTAGGAATGATTTGTGCTTTTAAGTATCTGTGCCCCTTGTTATGAGAACACACTGTGAAGTGTGGTACCCATTTTGAGCTTGTACCATCATCCTCATCGGATGATTTTAATATCAGTCTGCGATGTCTGGAAAAACTGGGAGGCTGGCAGCAGTTTATCAGTGCTAAAGAAGCCCCCGCTTTGGTAGGGCCTGCTAAGAGCCACATCTGTGTGCTGCACAGGTTCCTGAGCAGTCCGGCCTCAGTATTGCAGTGAGTGATTTGATCTTCTGTAAATGACCTTACTATAGCCCAATATCCTCTGTTGTGTTGTTTCTGTAACCGTGGCCAGTCTTCGCGAACGAAGATCTAGGAAAGGTCTTTTTACCTTTCAAGCCTGCGCAATGGATTTTTTAGGTGA
>JAWWLV010000005.1:27935650-27952194 GCA_035041135.1 Platyrinchus mystaceus | reverse complement strand
GGTGCTGGAGTGGGTCCAGAGAAGAGCAACCAGGCTGGTGAAGGGACTTGAGCACAAGTCCTGTGAGGAGAGGCTGAAGGAGCTGGGGTTGGTTAGCCTGGAGAAGAGGAGGCTCAGGAGAGACCTCATCACCCTCTACAACTACCTGAGAGGAGGTTGTAGCCACGTGGGGGTCAGGCTCTTCTCCCAGGCAGCTATCAGTAAGACAAGAGGGCATGGTCTCAACCTCTGCTAGGGGAGGTTTAGGTTGGATTTTAGGAAGAAATTCTTTACAGAGAGGGTGATCAGACATTGGAATGGGCTGCCCAGGGACATGGTGGATTCACTGTCCCTGGAGGCTTTTAAGATGAGACTGGATGTGGCATCAGTGCCATGGTCTGGTAACCATGGTGGGGTTGGATCAAGCGTTGGACTTGATGATCTCAAAGGTCTTTTCCAACCCCGCTGATTGTATGATTCTATGATTGCCATATATAGTTTCCCGACCTTTTGCTAAACTTAGTCTTTGCTTCCACCTTGCAACTCTACAAAACTTTGGTGTCTTGTCTTTACAGAGATCACTGCTGTGTCATTCTGGTGTACTGTCCAAGCAGTGCCTCATGGAAACATTTTTCTCTACGCACATTCCCTCCTACTTGGACATTTTACCTTGAGGAGGCAAAAGGGAAGGTGTTCCAAATTTACTCCTGTTTCATTTTTGCTTCCCACTCCTGCCCCCCTTGAAGCCAATCTCTAAAGGGGCGGAAATCCAAACAATTGTTAACTCATGGAAACAACAAACGCATATGACAAACAACAGCTCATCAGTCATTCTCAGCCAGTGACACGTAAATCCCCAGAGAGTGTCTAGGGAAAGAAGGAACTTGCTGCTTTGTAAACCTCCCTCGGTGTCTGATAGAAACATGGCATGCTTGCTTTGCTGTTTGGATGTCACCAGGAACTGCTGAGAATGCAAGAGGAAAAAAAAAAAGTACAGGCTCTGAGAAATAGGAGGAAAAGATGAGTTTTATGTAAACAAAGTTAGAAAACCCTTGGAAATAATTGTTCAAATCAGCTAGGAAAGTTGATGGAATGACATAGTTATGGAGGCTTTTTGGCAGAAGCAGTATTTATTGGCTGGGTTTAGTTTAGGACAGAGAATGTCAACTAAGTATAAAGTTGTTAGCGCTGGAAAACTCTGTATGTTAGGAACAGGCATAAAATGCAGCAGGCTGTGTGGTGTGAACCAAAGCTGGTATGCCTAAACCAGCAAACCCTATGGCAGGTTCACACAGACACAGCCAACGTCGCTTGAGTGTGCATATTTTATAAATACTGATTTATTACCTAGATCCAATGGTACTTTCTAGGAATGATTTACCCTAACAAGACAGAGCATAGACATACTGCAGCATTTTCGTGCACAGAGAGTTGTCTCCTAACTCCTGTGCTGACAAGATTCTGAAAGTGGACTTCAGATCCGGATTTGTGGGAGGGATTTCTTCGTTGACTGTCTATGAAACATTGCATGAAGGAAAATGGAAACCATATGCAATTCACTACACAGATCTGTTTTTCATTTAAATCTTTTCCTGTATTATATTTTCTGCTAGTAGAAGAGAGAGAAACAAACTGCTAGATGAATAGTATGGAGCTTAAAATAAAAGGCAGTGTGGTTTCCTTCTTTTTTTTTTAAAGCAAAGAAAAAACCGGGATTTGATCAGCAGTATAATTTTGCGTAGAATTCTGTGTAGAAAGAAGATAATTTGTTTATAATATGTTGGAACATCTGTTGTTTTAAGTCTTAGTGGATTGAATTGATATGATTTCAACAGATCTGCAAGGCTGCTGAGTTGATAGAGCTGTACCACTGGAGCGGTGCGCGAGGAGTGTAGGCACCACAATGTGAGAGTTTTGATGAACTCTGCATACAGAACTAAAATATGCAGTGGTTTCTTATGCTGTTCAAAAAATCCTTGACCTGCTGTGGAGTTGTGGAAAATTTCACCATCTCTGAAAACAGTCCAGTAGATTTACTCAGAGTCTCGAGGTTTGGATTTTTTTCCCTAGTTTTGAACAGAAGTTCAGTTTTTAACAGTTCACTGAGACTCTTTAGTGCCGAGATAGTCCCTTGTTTTTTGCACAGTCTGGGAAATGAAGTGCCACAGGTCAGATAAAACAGAACACAGTGCTTTAAAAAAAACTGAGCTTTTTTCATGTGTTGGATATGTTACACTTTATAAATTCAGTCTGTGAATACAGGACTTCACTGGCTTGATAGGGAGGTCGTGGAGATCTTCTGCCTCTCAGACTTTTTGGAAGCTGTACAAAATGGATATCTCTGGTGATAATTACTGGGTGCTCAGCAGTATGTGTGTGCACGTGGTAAACACCTACATTTGTCCAGTGATTCTAAGCTGTGTAATCCAGCAATGTAAGCAGAATGGTAAGGAATCTTTCATTTGGTCAGGGTAGTAGTGAAAATTAACCAAAGAAGTTGAATCCCTAGATCCAGTTTTCTTAGATTTCCAAGAATAATGTTGTCTGAATCCGCTTGAAACACTATGATAAAGGAGCATTGCAGGCATTCAGGAGTGTTTCTGTACCTCCTGTCAGCTGCACAGATTGAAGAAGGTTGAAGAACCAGTTTCAGTTGCTAGATCTCTTTGAAAAGACTTATTTTAATATAACTGTTACAAGAACATTAAAGTAGCTTCTGAGCAGTAAAAATGCACGGATCAAATGATAGCACACACTTTATACAGTGAAGAACTGCATGAAGAGAGGCACTAAACTCACAAAAGTAATTGGAGGGATTTTGAGAAAGCCTCAGCAGATCTCGTGCTGATGACGATGCTGTCATGCAGTTGGTTGAAATCTGGCTTGATTCAATTAACACTCAAGATCTGAGGGACATAAAGGCATAACTGAAAAGCAAGTCAGAGAAGCCAGTGAATGTTTCTGCTGTTTTGTCAGTGTTGCACAGATCAGATGTTCTCTCAGAGTATTCAAATTCTAAGTAGGAAAAGAAATTGAAGTGTGATTCAATGGAATGTAACTCTGAATTCCTGCCTTTTAAACATTAAATAGAGGAGGGAATTGGCTTCTACTTGATTCTTTTCAAACGGTGTTAATTAGATATACCTAATTCCTTTTAAAATGCATTAAGATTCCTGTCCAATGAGAGTAGCTATGGAGTAATTTAGGGTTGCTGTAGTCAAAGCTTCATAGAAAACCATACACTGAGACAGGGGAAAAAAGGATACTGTTATTTATGTAGTAGTAAAGTGTCAAGTGGACAGGGGATGTAACTATTGTATCCTTGTGTCTCATTGACAAGGCATGAAAGATCTGATTTTGATTGCTGCAGAATAATTTGTAAATATATTTCACTCATCAAAAATCCCAAATGAAACAAAGAATTCTAACAAAACTATGTTAATCCTTATAAAATATGTTTGCCTGGTATAGCTCATTTCCATTCCTCGTTTTCTGCTTGTATCTTTAACTTGTAAGCACTTAAAAATATTGATTGCCTCTGTGTGCATCCACATCTCCATGTAAAAGATGTGAGTCCAAGTTTATGTCATTTGAATCCTTCTATAACAAAAATATTTACCATTAATGTTTGACTTGTGCTTTGTTTCACAAAATCTTGTTTGGTCTTCAGAAGTTTTCTAGTGGGTCCCCTAATTTTGAAGGGATGGGAAATAACTTTGTTTTTCAGGTTGGATAAATGAAAATGCTGTCTTTGGTCTGAAGTTTTCCAGTTAGCTAGAGAGAAACATGTTTTTCTGGGGAAAAATTAGCTGTTTGAATGTATTTGAATTATCTGAAATTTTATTTATATACTTTCCACCTGTTGAGAAATATTTGTGGTATTCTTTTAGCTTTCATTCATAATTCAAGCCCCTGTTTTGAAACTTCATATTTGGCATACTCTGAGGTATTGACAGACTGTTACCTTGACTAGGAAAAACAATCATGGGCATTTAAAAAAACATTCTTGGTGGTGTCCTTCCCTTCTTCACTTTGAGGATTCACCAGGCATTTAATTATGTAAAGTCAATATGCTGCTATTTTGGAGTCTCAACTATGTTTAAATATACTGTGCATTCAATTCCAGGACTTTTAGTGTTTCATTCTTTCACAGAGGAGCTGATAGAAAATTTCCTGTACAAGAGGGCAAGCTTGTATAAATCTCCATTTAATGTGACTATTTCTTTCATGACCACAGTTTATTGTCTGTTTATTACGCCATTAGCTTTCTTTTTCTAAAAACTGCGCATCTCTTGCAGTTGTAGTAGAATCATAACATGGGAGTTGAAACAACTATTTGAGTTGATTAGTCACAGGAGAGGGATAGTAACATATAAAGACAATATTTAATGACTTGAAAAGGGGTGACCATAACAGGACCCAACCTGCTCAGGAACTATAATGCCACTCTCCTCCCAGCAGCCACATCGTCCCTTCAAATCAACTCGTTCTTAAAGCAGACTTTAAAAATTACTGAAGAAATCACCTCTGATTGCAGATGATACTCCAAAGAGAGAGGCCGTGGCTCTGTGTGAGGTCTGAGTAAACCTCTGCTCTTGAGGCTGAGACTAAACATACACATATATGTATAGTGCTTTGGATAATGAAGAAATCAGCAGAGTTTTGTATTGTTTGGTGGGGGGTTTTTTGTTTTTGTGTGTGTGTGTGTTTGTTTTTTTTCTTCAAGTTGTTAATTTTCATTATAGGCTTTGGGATTTAAAGACACAGTAATAATGATTCTATTCACAGGAGGAGATACTGAAAAAGCATTAGCTCATGAAAGCAGGGAAGGAAGCTTCATAATTCACCAGTGTTGGAAACAGTCTGAGGAATTAAATGTATTTTGTGATGATAACATATTGAGAATAAGCTTCTGGATCCTTAATACCTGTAAAATTTGTCTAAGGCTACTTTGGACTTCAGTGCATTGGATTCAGTTTGGAACTTAAGTGGAGTGTCCTTTGCCATGTGGCCTAAAGGCCATATTTTTCCGTCTGTTGTTTTCCAAAATGCATCACCTGTGGCATCTTAGTCTCTTGAACTGATACTGTCACCATTTATCAATCTCTTACTTCAGGGACCTTCAATTCCTTCCCCAAGTGACTTTCTCTCTTCCCTGTATCTGCAAGCTGTGGTCTCCTCATAGCTGCCATCCAGATGTAACACTGCAATTCTTTCCGCACCCAGTTCCTTTACTCCCAAGAACCAGCCTAGTCCCACTTAAACATTTAACCATTAATATGTGAGTATTCTGCTGGAAAACTGGTTTTTATTTTTCCTTTTTGTCTTCTGTTGGTTTGTTGCTTTGCACTCAGCTGGTCATATAGAAGAAAAAACTTAGTTTGTGGCCAATCTGTCATAATCTGAGACCTTGCCATACCACATGGAGTTGAGTTTGGAAAGAACATCCTCTAGGAGAGGAACCTGTGGAAACCATGCCTGGGTTATTCACCTAATTACAGCTGCAGTCTAATCTCCCACAGAATTGTACATATAGGTTACATTTATCTTCACTACCTATCATAATTTCCATATTTGAAAATAATTACCAAAGATGTCTCCTAAAGGCCAAAAACCTAATGTTAAATTCCTTTTACATGGGGTATGTGCATGTAATTAAAGAAAAACATTCTCTAGAGCCAGGAAGTCAGAAATGAGGCCTTACTTTATAGTATCAGAAAGTAACATCAGGGAGCGCTATTAAATGCATGCCCAATTTATAGTCTTCTGTGTGGAATCTTTTACACCATGCTCCACTCATTATATTTTATGAAGGTTTTGGTGATTCATTCTTTTAATGTAGCTTTGCTACTATCAGTGAACATTGTTCTCACTTATTGTACATCTGAACACGCTTATCTGACCGAGTCCATATTAAATCTCTTTGGTGAGATTAATCTTAACTCTTTTGCACAGGTAAATCAGAACTGTGTTTCATTTGTGTACCCCAAATTATCTTCCCTGAGATAATTTGTGACTTGGTGTGCAGTGGCAGTGATATACCTGATTTGAGGCAAGTAAAATTGTTCAATATATCTTATGAGAGTGTGTTATTGAAGCAGCCTCACCTTGCTAAGGCTTGCTAAATCCCCAGGTTCTTATTTCTGTGGACCACAAGCTTGGGAAGGGAGAGTTGGAGAGGGTGCAGGCTCTGTAGCAGAGCCTGTCTCATGTGGGACAGGTGGCACTACAAGTCTTAGCATATGTTATTAGAAGGCCATAAGGAGCCTCAGTGACGTTGGCAGCCTCCCAGAAATCTTCACGTGCTGGTTGTAAGTTTAATGATAACAATTAAACTTAGCAATAGCAGCTAAGTACTCCAGGGGTTTGTGGTGCAAATGCAGCTGTTAGATGCTGAAAGAGCATCCAAAGGTTGGAGTAGGTGTGCTTGAAGACTTTGTTAGCTGATTAAGGAATGAAGGTGTTGGTATTTAGTTAACCCTTCAGTCTTAACTAAGTGGCTTCTTAGTAAAGAGTTCTAGTTCTGTCTTCTGTTGTGTGGAAACACAGATCACCAAAATTGGCACTTTGTGTCTGTTGTACCTGAATATGTTTACCTTGAGCTGGTTTCAGCAGGTGAAGGACATTGTCTGAATACTCTTACCAGGCAATTAAAGCTTAGTCTTAAGAAGCTCTCTTTATGTATTCACTAAGTGCCATTCCAACCAGTTTGCTAATACTGCTCTAAACAATATTTTGAATCAAAGATGTTGCTCTAGTGTGAATGTGGGGAAAAATTCTGCTTTGCTGTCTTATAATTATCTCTTATAACTTCTGAAAATGAATGAGCCTGTTTGTATCTCTCAGCACAGAGGTGATGTATTGAGGCCATTGACAATGTGTGGTTCTGTGCAGTAACAGAAACCTCTACTTGCTTCCATACTGCTTTTGTAGTAAAGTCACATTTAACTGGAAAATGCTGCATTCTGGTTTCCATCTCTATTTAGACCAACTGTAAGCCATGTTAAGAAAATTCCTGAATGAATTCCAATATTGGAGACCTGCTTACCTGTTTCCAATAGAAATGACAAACCTAATTCACCTGAAATGTTTAGTGTGTCTATTGAAAATCTTGCATATGCCAAGGAAACCTCCTTCAGAACTTTCTACCAGATTCTTCCCAATGGCAGAGAAAAAGTTTTAGAATTCCTACAAGCACTGGACAGCATGGGAAGCAACCAGAGGAGGAGGTAGATATTCAGAGAGATATCACACCTCTCCTTGTAATCTTAGTGCTGACCAATTTATTTGGGAGTTAGGTTTTAATTTTACTGCTCTTTAATGCTCAATGCCCTACTGCTCACACAGCTATGAGAGAGTAAAGCACAGACAGTGATTTGCAAAGTTCTAGTTGCTTCCACTCAGGAAAAAATGCTCTAGTGGTTGAAGGAGGTGAGGAAGCCAGATTTAGCTGAGTACCTGAAACTGCAGGATGTATGTGACTTCTGGAGATGTGGCAGAGATTCCTGGCTGAGCCGGCATGGAGTTTCCCTCCATGAGCTCTCAAAGTGGTGCCAATGAGACCTAATAACATGGGACTCTCCAGTACTATTTTTGTGGTTGTTTTTGTTTTTCAAAGCAGAACAACAGTTCACCAGGCAGTGCTTTCAGCTCCTAAAACATGTGCTTGGGGGCTTTGGAGTAAAAGTCTCCTATCTCTATTTGTCCAGTGCCACCTGCTGAGCCAGCAGCTGCAGTGTGCACGGTGCTTCTTGCAATTGTACTGTTGCACTGAAACAGCTATGCTCTTATAGCCTCATTTAGGTCTAAAGGCTGTTACTGCCTTTGAAGATGTGTTTCTGGAAATTTGTAAGAGGTACTTTCTGTTTTTTCTTTCAAGTTATGCTGGGTAAGATTTGTGCCCTCTCCTGCAGCTCAGAGCTTCTCCTTTACTGCAACAGCTTTGTGGTCTCCAGTAGCTTTAAAGGGAAAATGGGGCTCATTTTACATGCTACTATTTTCCTTGTATTTTTTTGTAAGACTGCAATTAAAATGCTGTTTACTATAGGTTGCCCTCCAACCCCCACCCCCACCCGTCTTAATTGTTTACTTGGAGCTCAGAGAGCACAGTTCATTGTTAGGAAGAAAGAGAAAAATTCAGACAACTTGGTCAATCAATCTGCAGCTTGTTTTAATTTTTACACTGCCTCTATTGTGTGGAAAATATGACTTTTATAAGCATGATAGTGCAACCATGAAAAGAGAGTTCTTGAAAACGTTACATCCATAGAATGAGAGGGTTTCAGAAATGGATTATATACTCTTAGATGATACTGCCATTTAAGTGGTTGCAATGTTTTTAGGTGTGTGCCCTGCAAGCATTACAACCAGAAATCTACATGAAAGGAACAGTGTTTCCAAAGTCAAGTAGTCAGAAGCTAGGAAATACTGGATTTATGGTTGTTTGTACAAATGTAATTCTCTCCTCTTGTATGTGCTTTCTGCACAGTGACTGAGGCAGGAATCCCAGGGAAAAACAGTGTACAATCACGTAATCAGATACTTAATCACAATGCACACCCATATGGAGCGGAATGAAGGTTGTATTTGCAGCCATAAATCTGGCATGCCCTGACTCTCAAGTACTTGACATTGAAAGAATTTCAATTAAGATGTAACATTGGTTGGTTCTAGGTACAATTTCCTAACTTTGAAAAGGAAGGCAGGCTAAAAGACTTTCTTTAAGGTTGTTTAAGGTTGGATGCAACTCTGTGGATGGAAGTTCAGAGTGAGGGGCTGAACTTCCCAGCTGGTCCGATTCTCAAGTAACACAGTGCAAGCTACTTCAGATGGGAGCAGTGCAGTGCTCGGTCCAGTAATAAACTTACTGGAACCACTCTGCCTTTTAGACCTTCACCCTTCAGCATTGCCATAGAAATCATTCACAGAGGAGTTGTAGGGGTTAGCAGTGGTGGCTGGCAGGACAAGAAAGTTGTCTCACACTGCAGTGGCAATTAATTGCCAGATTCAGGTATTGTGGGCATGAGGAATGCCAAACTCAATGTGTTTTCCTTCTGAGTGAAGAAAAGTGAAGCAGAATTCCATGGGTTGGGGAAAAAATATGAAATCTCCTGGCTTGAAAGGTTGTTTTGGTTTTTTGGGTTTTAGGTTTGGGGTTTTTTTCCTGCTGTGTCTTATCAGGAGCCTACAGATTTGACAGATCTTCAAAGATTAATCCATAAGATGGATTAACAATGGGAATATAAGGGAGTGAAAAAATGTTAGATTACTATAATCTGCTAAATTTGAAATGGTGGTGTACCCAGATTGATTGTCTCACAGTGCATCAAGATTCTTGGAAAAGAATAGGTGGTTGTAAGAAGATTTAATTTTTCTTCTGTAAATATCCCATTAAATCTGATGGATAATTCTTCAGAAATGCAACAGCCATCTTGCAAAATACAAGGCAACCCAAAACAACCTATAGCTGTCCAACTATTCCTGTCAGCAGCAAACTGCTTTTGGGAAAGCTTCATGAACCGGGCAGAGTTTGTCTCCCGTTACCCTGCCTTGCTTCTACATCACAACCTAGAACTGCCTGTGCTGTTGGAGCACAAGAGGGATTTGTGCATCCCTCACTGTGTTTGGGTCAGAAAGCTTCCAGTTAAGGGAGTGGATCCCTGGCCTTTGACCCCTTGCTTTTTAATACCTCACCTCAGTTGTGCAGCTCTCATGTGGAACTGCACCGATCAGCAGTGTAATGTGAAACTGATTTTGCAAAACAATAAATTGCAGAGAGCTTGAGGAAACAGGTGGTTTTGGTTAGTAAATTGCACATAAAATACAAAACATCAGTAAATGGAAGCCTTGGCCCCAGGAGAGGAGAAGCAATGTTTAGCCCCTTGCTTTCCCTGTGCTGGTGATTGGTTTAAGCTCACTTGCCTTTGGCCCCAAAGGGAGCTGTTCCAGCAGCCTGGAGTAGCCAGAGCGTTGCAGAAGCCCAGTCACAACCTTCGTGTCTGCCTTTGCTGGGGATTGTAAATAGCAAGTTACAGCAGCAAGGAATCTGAGCTTCACAGGGGAATACCTCCCATACAGGGATTTCCCAAATGCTGGATTTGCTGACTCTATAGATCCTGAGCATATCCACAGTGGCATAATTCACTAGATTATCTGGACCCCAGGTTCTACAATGCTTCTGTCCTTGTAATGGCATAGGATTCTCAAAGGCAAATGAAATCACACCAAGAAAAAGTAAAACTTAAAAAAAAAAGAAAAAAAAAATCAAACCCAAAAAACCAACCAAACCTTAAGAAAAAAAAAAATTCCTTCCTTTGCAATTTACACTGAATAACTTTTCATGAGGTTCACACTAACTGCAGTAATAAAATGTAGTTGTTATTGAATTAATCTTACCAATTTGATGCATGTGGTAAGGATGATGGTTGCTTCAATCCTTACTGTACCAAAGATGTATAAATGTAAACTGTGTTTTCTGAACTGGAGCTCTCTTTAATGTTGACTTCTAGCTGTGCTGCAGCTAAACCCATGCCCAGATCCAAGACTGCAGACGCTCACACACAATTAATCTCACAAATTTATGAATGCCAGAGCATGGACCAAAATGAAAACAACTGGAGGAATGTATAAGGGGAATAATTGGACTGTATCCAGATGTGCATGTGTAAAACATCACTGATTGACTCCTCCCCCATATCCTGCCTGAAGAAAGGAATTTTTTCAAAAATAAACTAGGGTTATTTGAAAGAAGTTGTGCTGTCTGAATGAAATCTAATAGGCAGGATTAGTGGTAATTAGGTACATTCTTTGCTCCTTATTTTTTTTTGTTTTGTTTTGTTTTCAATTCTTTCAGTATCACCGAATTTAGCCATTTCTTTGCAGTTTCAGTGTTACAGCTGGAGCTTTTGCTCCACCAATTTGAGCTGCAGGACAGTGGAGGAGAATCACAAGGATTGTCTGAATGTGTGCGTCGTGCACTGAAAATTTTGGGTAGCATCAGGTGTTTGTAAGTTGTGCATCAGGATATTTTTGTGGTGAAGGCTGGCTAAGAGGCAGAGGGACACTTAAAAGGTTTTACAGAGAGAGAATTTACTAAACTGAAAGGAAAAAAAAAAAAAGAAATGGCCCTTCATTGTGTCGTATTTGCAGGTTGGAATAGAAATGAAGGTAACAAACAGGCTGTTACACAGAATTAGTTACATATCTGGCTTTCAGTGCAGGAGGATTGTCACAGCATATGCAGTGTCTGCTCAGCCACTGCTGTTTGCTCTCTGACAGAGCTGCGATTGCAACGCGGATGGGGAGAGAAGAAAAGGGAAGGGAAAGAAAGGAAAAAAGTCTAGACTGAAGAAAAGTCAACTTTTGCTTTGCTGCTTTGTTGATTAAAAAAAAAAAAAGATAAATCTATCATTTCCCTAATTATTTTGAAGCTCTTTTTGTATTCTTCCTCTGTAATAAATTGCATTGCCCACCTTTAAGCACTTGTGTGCTTTCTCAGCACAAACTTTTCCTAGACATTTTGTAACACTTATTTTTCGTCCCAAATTAAAATAGCAGAAACTTTGGCTGAGTTTCACAAAACACCCTCACAGGCTTGCTCTACTGTGTTATGTTTACTTTGGTTCTATACCCAAATAGGTTGAGAGAAAAGAAAGAAATAGCACTGAATCTGCTTAAAAACTGCAATCGATACTTACTGCGGGGAAGGCTCGTAATGTTCTGATTCTTTTTCTAGTCCTTGCTCCTACAGCAGTGTCCCTGAAGCCAAGGACATGAAAATAAAAAAAATTCTTTGGGGTTTGGACCACGAGACTGTAGCCACCTCCCTCCACTAAAGCCTTTATCACAGAAGCACTCAGTGCAGATTTCTTTTCACAAAATCTTGTTTTGGGTTTCAACCTTTATTTTAGCTCTGCTTAAAATGGGGTTGAAGCAATATTACAGTTTGGCTCTTGTTGAAGGGATGGGTTAGAACTTAAGCTTTCTGTGCTGCACCAAGTCAGACTTCCCCCCCCCCCCCGCCCCCCGCTTCTAATGGAAAAGGACATGCTAAACTGTCCAGGCAGGCTCATATTGTTGCCAAGGATGTAAAATTCTTGTGCTTAAACTGAATGAGCACAGAGGCACGATACCATTTTTACACCAGGTATAAAATTGCCAGACACAAATCTGATTTAACAGAATCTGTGAATATGTTTTTGAACTTAGTGTCACAATGTTTCCACTAAAACACAGTGAACAATCTTTTTGAAAAATAACAATAGTCCTTGGATAAAGAGCTCCAGAGGTTCATCTGAAAATGCTTTATAGTTGGAAAGAGTCTTTAAAAAAAAGAAAATAATTAGAATTGCCACAGCACGTCATGTTGCTTTGCCGAAACTGCAGCAGCTGTTGAGGTGAGATGGAGTTGCCTTAGCAACAGCACATATTGTATAACAGTACCACACCACCATCAAACCAGTGAGGTGAGAAGTAGTTTAAAAGCATTACCAAATTTTTATGATACGTCTGCTACATTTTCAACCTTGTGGTTGGCTGAATTTACCCAGTGTAGCCTTCCTGGAGCCCAGAAAGCTCAGCTGCTGAATGCTCTTTGGTGAAGAAAGGGCCGGGGGGGGGGGGATCCCTAATTTGTGTTGGGTTTTTTTGTTTAAATGCAGAAGTTAAGCTGTCTCTATATAACTGTTCTTGTTAATTAAGCTTATGCTCACAATGCGGTTATTGCTTTATTACAAATTCATTGCTTTCTCCTTTTTATACCTTCTATTCCAAGCAAGCGTGACTTTTTTTTTTACTGTTTTGGGTAATGAAAGCAGGAGATACATAGAAAAATCTATTAAAACTTGCAGAAAAGGCCCCCAAACATGAAATCAGGCAGGTTTTATGGTTACATTACAAATTTGGGCATTCAAATTGTGAGGTTTCTGTCTCTTGTGATGACACACAGGTACTGTGCTTTCTTTCCAGTTTGCTCGTTTTCCAGTCCTTTGTGCTTCCCACAGCTGCTTAATTTAATAAAATATATAATCACTTCCCATCACACTATTCACAAGGGATATCTGTTTGCATGCCCCTCCCTGTATATCAACTGGAGAACTTCAAATCTATTATTTACCAGACTACTGGCCTCCAAAAGGTCTTTAAGGCTTTTTTTTTCTGAATTTATTTACTAACAAAGTGTATGTTTTGGTGGAGAGATTGGTCATGTAAATGTTTCACCTATGCTCACCATTATTGCACTTGTTTTCGGTTCATTTTGACAGAGATTCGTATCACCTCAAATCTTTTTTGGATGGTGATTTTTAATGGTGTTTATTAGGCAGAAAATAGGAGGTAGGTTATTTCATACCTTTAAATTTAAATCTCAAAACAAAACAAAGCACCCTTGAACAAAAACACGGTCTGAACCTTAAGCTGAGGGGGTAAAAAGCAGCAAGAGGAGCAAGTGTAGTGAAAGCCCTGCAAATCACAACCACCTGGTTAGAGTAGTGAGTCCCACGTAACTCAAAGAAGAACCGACTTCAGTTGCAGTGTTCAAAAAAACAAACCTGCAAGATGCTGCCCAAAGCACTAGTTAATAATTATTGCAAACAGCTTGGAGCCAGCCCAGATTGTACAGGGCTGTTGGATCCTCTCCTGGGTTTGTGCATACCACAGCGATTATTGAATGCTTTTCCAAGGTCCATTGTATGTTCTTCCTCCTGGGATTTAGTGCCTCTAGTGCCGAGCTGTGAAACTCTGTAACAAAGTTGTGTCTCAGCAGGTATGGTCCCATTTCTGCTCTGTCTGAACTGGTTTGAAGTGACCTGAACAGACCTGAGTGAAATGGTTTTTTATGCCCAGGAGCTGATTGAGCTGTAGAATATACTGTATTATTACTGTTATTCATAGCCTCCTGAAGTGTTGTGGAGTTGCTGCTGCTGCTGTTCTTCAGAATCAGAGGATGTTCCAAAGCATCTCTCCTGCTCAGCTGTATTTCAGGCACCTGTGCTGATAAAATCACTGAAATTCAGGACTCACTGCCGTGCATGTAGCCCCTTGGAAACAGATCTACATTCAGTTCAGAGTTGCCCTGTGCAGAATGATACCCTGCTGACAAGAAGCACTTTAGCAGGACTTCCTGCATTTTGTTCTCCTGTGTCCTTAACACAGGTGATGCTGTATTCACTCTTCCAGTACTGGTCAGTCCAGCAAAGGATATTTGATGTCTGTAGATTTTGAAGACAAGGAAGAAGAATCTGAAGTAATAGTGATGAGAGAGGGATGTTTCCTTTCTGCAGGCTTTTAAGCCTGTTAAACTATCAAGTCCAAGCACTGCTTTGTTCCTAGCAGATGCAGTTTGTTGTGTGGTTGCTTGACACTTCATACTTATTTTAAGTGAGGCTGCATGGAGGCAAGTCTTAAAAACCAGTTATCAGTTTGTAAATAAACCTCATTTTCCTAATATGACATGGTTCTGCAGCCTTTGAAATAGGGTCCAGCTACAACATCAGAGGAACATGCATGTTACTGGAAGGTTGCCAGATGACCTCCAGGCTTTTAGTCATGGTGAGGAGGATTGTTAGCCCTTGGGGCAAGAAATGTTTCAAGTATTTAATTTACAGTGCCAGCTTGGAATATTCCCTAGATGCTCCTACAATGCGAGTGAGAGTAACAGTCCTGTTACTAGCCTTGAGTTCAGCAGTGGGTTGGCAGTATCTGCATTTCTCAGACCTGCCCACGTTCTACTCCCATTGCATCACAGACCCTGCACATTCAAATGTGTATTTTTACCAGTAATCAGAAAATGATTGAGTTCTACTGAGCCGTCTCTCTTAATTAGCCACAAGTAACAGACTTAATGACTATAGCGTGGTTTTGGCTAAAACATTTTGTTAATTGCTCGTTTTACTTGCTTGGGTGAGTGAGCTAGCCTATTAAATCTTCCAGTAGTTTTAAATAATAACTTCATTTTTGAAAGGTATTTTCAACTAGCTGAAGCAACCAAATTATTGTCTTGGCAGTGAGAGTACAACATATGTACCAAAGCAAAAGCTATTAGGAAGGGGATCAGAAAACTGGTTAGTATGTCAGGCTGTTAGTTGTCATGAGCATTTCTGTGTTCTGCTCAGAAGTTTTTCCTCCCTTATATCTTTGAAGGCAGTTTTATCCTGGTCTGTAGAGAAAAGGCATCACTAACTGATTTGTTGATTACCTGCAACTGGGGAATTGTTTGGTAGATGTGCTCCTTTGTTCCTCTTTTCGTCTTTTTTGGGGGTTCTCTTACTCATAGATCAGATCCTTAAGGAAATGGTATTTGAATTCATTCTGTCTCTCTTTATAATGGCAAATGAGAGAGGCTGATATTTGAGCAGTTATTTTGGAAGAATTACCATAATGCTTTATTTTGCCATAATGTCCTTTCTCTGCTGGTACTGAGGGTTCAGACCAGCATCTGCCCACACTGTAGACGGAGTTGTTGAATCATGTACTGAATTGTTGCTTGTGTTTCTGCCCCCGTGGTTGCCATCACCACTGGAGGTAACATCTCTTTTCGTGGAAGTGAATATTGCACTCCATAGCTCAGTGGATTTTGTCATGGTGGCCACCTTGGCATATCTGACTGAAGGGGAATGAGAATATCCCTGAGGCTTCATGTCTCTGAAACTTAATTCCACTTTCAGCAGGAGTAGAAGTTCCACTCTGAATGCCCTCTCTGAAGCTCCCATAGATCTGAGCAGGAAAAGTCAGGCAGGAAGTAAATGCACACCCTACAACCCTGATAACACTGGCCTGATATCTGCCCCAGACCACTGTGTGTGCCCTGTGGATGGAGGCTGCAGATGTGCATGCAGTCTGTCTGCAAGAGCCTTGACTTGGCTACCTGGCTTCTGGGAATCCTGAGTAAGTGACCAGGCCCTTCTTTTCTAATTAGGAAAGGTTTCTATGGGATAAACAAGTATTTCCAGGGAGTGTTGTCATATGGTGCCTTAGCTGGCACACATCTATTTTGCTGACTGCTAGAACGTTGGGTCTCAACAATATTAACACACTGAAACAGGCATAGAAAGAAATCATTTCAGCAGGAATTGATGTACCCTTGTGTTCTGGTAAAATAAAATTTGTTGGTTTTCCCATTTGTGGAGTCAATAAGTGGGAGAGACTGGAGATGGCATGAGGATGGTAAAAAAGCGTCAGTGTAAGAGATGACAATGACTCTAGTCTGGAAATAAGGGTCGATAAATAGGAATGTTCTTGTCTAATTAAAGTGGGATTAAACTGCTACAGGACTGGGTACAGTATCTCTTCTGTCATTTGTTTTTATATACCTTCTAGTCAATCCTTGGGTCCTTGGCTATTGATAAAGGTCATGCAAACAGACTGTAACTTTAATCGGTGTGAGTGGCTTTTGTGTGATACATCATCTCTTAGAACAAGGGTTGTCAAACTACGGCCCGTGGGCCGGGACCGGCCCGGGGCTGTCCCTAATCCAGCCCGCCCCACCCCCTACCGGGGGTTGGGGGTGGAAACCAAGCAGCCCCGTCCTCCTCCTCCTCCTCTGCGATGCGCGGCGGGCGAGAGGCGGG
>JAWWLV010000005.1:27830160-27935550 GCA_035041135.1 Platyrinchus mystaceus | reverse complement strand
AGGAATTCGTTCATTTTTTTCCAAACTATAGTCCGGCCCCCGACAGTGTCTGAGGACAGGGAACCGGCCCCCTGTTTGAAAAGTTTGGGGACCCCTGTCTTAGAAGATACATGTTTCTAAGCATATCTAATGTGCTATCTGTTTATCTAATATTTTTCCTTTTCATTTCCCACTTTTGCAATGCCCTTTTAATTTTATTGCCTGGCTAACAAGTGAGAAGTAAACTCAGGGTAGCGGTTTAAATATTTTGCAAGAAAGAATACTCTTGTTACTAAAACACAAGATGAAAAGTTAAAAGCTATGATTTGGTTTCTGATTTGACTGTTTATCTTGTTGTTAAACTCACTGTAAAGAGACACTGTCAACATAAAATCAGACTTCAGTCTGCAATTTTGTTATCTGTTAAATGTAAACAAGACTTTACCATAATGAAAAAACTAAGGAAAAAATTGATGGGTTTTGACATTGTGTATATGACAGCATTTTGAAAAGTAGCAATTCCTGTCCTGAATCAGATCAGTATGTTTGTCAAAGCAGCAAATGCCAGATGCTCAAGAGGAACTAAATCTAATAGACACAGCAGACGGCTGGGCAGCATTTGGATCACTCCCTGGCTTTATGAAACTTTATTTTCCTTGCATGGATTCCTTTTTCCTTTTCTAATGCAGCTGGGGACATCCATAGGAAAAGATTCCTGGAATCACACTGAATTCTTCGTCTCAAGGATGCTTGGCATCAGTGGAGGTCATAGCTTAAGTATGTGCTTTGTTTAAAGAAACTTCTGTTTATCAGCTTTCACAGAGGAAATGCAACAGTCAGCGACTTGTTAGATTTCATCTTCTGTTTATGTTGGAGAAAACAATATTCACTAACATAGGAAATTAATGTTAAAGCTACAGAGTGATAGTTGGGTGCTTACACTGCTGAATATGGTATTGGTTTTGTTTGTTTTAGATTGAAACATCCAATTAATGTCTCTTTGATTGCAAACTCTCTCACCCGTAAAATACTGTGCATCTTCCCTTTAAGACTTCAATTTAATAGTTATAGAGAGTGCAGAGATCCATTATGAAATGCATAAAGGAAAAAAAAATCAGTATTGCCTAAGCATTTAAATGCCCGTGCTCCACAAGGGGTTAAAAATAGTGCACATTTTTGGTAATGTTAGAAGCCCTGATGGGTGGAGTAGTCAATGGGCGTTTCAGTGTAGATGGGTTTGCTAACCCTTTGCTGTGCAGCTGAAATACAGACAGACTGAGGCAGTGGCCAGCAAGAAGGTGGATTCTTGGGAAGCTGTATTTCATTAAGCCTATTTTTAAAACCCTTTTCTGCAAGAGAAGTTTAGTGTTTTCTGCTGCAGGAGGAGCAAGGATTTTAACCATTTTTTAATCACTAGGTTTTTCTGGTAAGTGCTGTAGAGAAAGCATTGCAAGAACAGCTTTAAGGAGTTACGAAAACTCATTAGCAACCAGTTGCCAAAATATCTGTTTCTACGTACTCTACCCAACTTAGAATAACCAAATTAAATGAAAGGTGGTTTTTGCATCTGGTTTTGAATCTGGAAATAAGTTGATACAGACAGAGATTCACTGGATAGTTTAATTACTGTAATAAATTTGCAGTAAATCCCATGAAAATAATATTTTCTTTTTTTCCTGTGAAGATGGATACGTCCTTACATAAAGGATGGATACATCATTTGTCTCATTGTTGACAACTATAAATTTCCGGTTAGATTTTTGTTAGATTTTTTTCATACAGAAATCCCATCTGTATGAAATACTATGGAAAGTGTGAGCATCCACAGAGGTGGATGCTGCTAGCAGCAGAAAGTCTAAGAAGAAATGTCTTTTTATTACGCTTTTCAAAAATAGCCTCTGAAGATTCCACACGGGTGCTTTGTGGCAGAGCTTTCCACACTGCGGGAGCAGAACGAGTGCCTTTAGGCATCTGAGGTCAAAATGTGGGCAAAAGGACTTCAGACATTTATATTCTGTTTTTCCCTGCTTACAAAAAAAAAATTAACAGTTTAGGGATAGTTTATATAGCAAGCTTAATTTGGGGATAACCAATGCTTTATTGGAACAAGTTACAAGAAGCTTAGACTTCTAAGTTTCTCATTATTACCAGAATGACCTTCTTTGCTGTGTACGATGCACAAGTTCTTGTAATCTCCATGTGAGACATGTGAAATGATGCTTTTCTGCAAATGATTTGCCACTGAGATGATGGACCAACACCCAACTCTGCCAAATGGAAAAGATGAGAGTAGCTACTCCTGGGCTAGGCTGGCACCCAGCCAGGAGGGGATAAAATAAGGTGTGCAGTGCTTGATTTCCCAGAGTCTTGAGCCGTTGGAGCAGACCCAGATGTTGACCTCTTCAGTGGAAGGTGAAGGTGCCTCTATGGATGGAGAATCCTGCTCAGCTGGACTTGCTTCTGTTCTCTGGGTTTGGGTTGTACTCGCAGCTCATTCCATAGAGTGGCAGTTCTTGTGCTGGGTAAGCACAAGGTGCTGGTGCCTTTCAGCCCCACACGGATGAGAAGTTGCCACTGATTTCTAGTAAATTGAGTAGTTTAGTTCTGTGCTTAGAGCCCTTGTCTCATGTCCCCATCTCAAGCACCTCTGCCAAGCTGTGTCTAACACAGCACCCCGAGCACCTCCCAGAGGAACATGGCATAGCAGCTGGGACTTTGAAAAAGCTGTTCTGGAGAGAAGGAGCTGGTGGATGCAGGCTGAGAGCATGCAAAATTGTCTGCAGTGGGGTAGAACAGAGAGGAAGAGAGGATATGCTTAAAATACAAAAGCATTTGAGAATCTCGTGCTGTGTTTTCAGTGAAGATTGTTTGTCTTCTCATACAGCAAACATGAGAGCTGCAGTGTAAATAGCAGAATAAGAGTGGGGCTTAGTTTCAAGGAGCTCTTGTGCTTTTCAAGTTGAGTTTGCTGTTTTGTTCCCTCTATGTAATTTAGATAAGAGGCTTACACACATCAGTTGCAGAATTTTTACTCTTAAGCCTTTAAGATGTTGATTCAAAACTGAGGCACTTGAGAGAGCTGAGAGAATGGGGTGGGGGCTTAACTGAACTTTGCAGTTTATACTAGTGCTTCATTTTCTTTAACTGAATTTTATTTTCCTAATATCTAACTGTAATGATTTTTACTGCTTCTGAGACATTTTAGTGAAGAATAATGTGGAAGAAGAATTGAACACTGGAGCTTTCTCAGCACTGCCTATTAATGTGTTTCCCCCTCAACCAAGCAATTTTCGCTTTTTTCCACGGTGTCTCTTAGTTAAAACATCTCATTATTATTAAGTCCTATACCATGAATCTCTATAGAGATCAGTGAAAGTTCTGGTGGTGGTGATGTACATGTTCTTTGTTCCTCATTTTTCTTTGGGAACATTCTGTTGGCCTGTGTTCTGTGAACATTGTGTTGTGCCAACCCCACACCAGTACATGTGCTTTTGATATGAAAGATGACGCTTCTCCAATTATTTTCTGTCTGACTTCCTAAACAAGAATATAAAGATATGTCAGCTTTCCAGATGAATTATTACATCAGATCTCTGTTAGATCAGTTAAGTAATAATTTTGATTCTGTACTGAAAATTTCTAGTTTTTCCTGTTTATTTTGTGTGCCATTAACAAGTCAGTCCACAGATACTTTAGATACCTGTGCAGCAGTTTCTTCCATAACCTTTTCCTAACTTTATTCCCACCTCTGCTGGCTCTTCTCCAGGTCACCATGTGTTACTCTTATCAGTAAGTCTTTTTACTTTCTCATTTTCATCTTTGAGATACTCTGCACTGCTTTAAAGTTGTCCTCAGTAGAGTCTTCTCCGCCCCAGCCCCACTTCCCCTTCAGACCGTAGATGGACAGGGGAAAAGTGGTGTGATTCTGGAGTTAACAGCTCTTTTTGAGTGAGTCCAGAGGATGCCATGAAGATGCTCAGAGGGTTAGAGCATCTCTCCTATGAGAACAGGCTGAGAGAGTTGGGGTTGCTCATCCTGGAGAAAAGAAGGCTCCGAGGAGACCTTAGAGCCCATTCCAGTACCTAAAAAGGGCTCCAAGATAGCTGCAGAGGTACTTTGGAGTGACACAATGAGGGGAAGGGGTTTTAAACTGAAAGGGGGTAGGGTTAGATTGGATGTTAGGAAGAAATTCCTGGCTGTGAGGGTGGTGAGGCACTGACACAGGTTGCCCAGAGAAGCTCTGGATGTCCCATCCCTAAAAGTGACCAAGGCCAGGTTGCATGGGGCTTTGAGCTACCTAGGATAGTGGAAGGTGTCCCTGCCCATGGAAGGGGGGTTGGAACAGATGAGCTTTAAACTCCTTTCCAAGCCAAACTGTTCTATGGTAGATTTTTTTCTTGTGAGGAAGTGCTGTTTTGGGGAGTGGGGGCAGGAGACTGTGTGAAGGCAGTGAGGATTTTCTTAAACTGCAGAGTAAGTGGAGCACTTGCAGCTTAATTTAAACTAATTAGAAATGTGTTCTTGTGAAACTCATCACCTGACATGAGTCAATTTTTGTGCTAAATGATCCAAATAATGAAATAATGAAGGTCTTTCTGGTTGTATTGTTTAAGCTGAGAGAATTTAGAATCCAATGGTAATTAGAGTATAATTATTTTAGATTAAGGGACATATTCCTGTTACTGTATATAAAGTTTTCCTTGTTATAAGTGAGGAAAGAAAAATTCCATGATGTGCTTCTCTTAAAGATGTTTTTGTGTCCTCGTGTCCTGCAGGATCTGGGATTTTGTTTATGCCTGCAGAAAATATCAGTGGTCACTGTGCTCACATCTTCTCTTACCTTTAAGGAGGAGGTAGTGCCAGTTTTGTAAGAGTGCAATGTACAGTTTCAGTGCCTTTACAAACAGTGACCTTCTCTGCAAAAGCCCCTTGAAGTAGTTAATGCTCTTTGTCCACATACAATCTGTGGCCAAAGTTGTCTTTCCGTTTCTGTGGTTCCAAACTTGAAAAACGCTTCTCACACCAAACATCTTTAGCAGGAGATGGGGGAGGTGAAGGGACAAATGGAAGTGAGTGCAAGAAAAACAAGGGCACTCTGGGTTCACCTGTAAATGCTCTCTGCAGCTGCCAAATGAATTTGATTTTAAACTCCAATTTTGTGTTCTTAGACTAAACTGTATTTTTCCCCGTCTGTATTTTTCCCCTTCCCATTTCTAAAGTGCAGTTTCAGGGCAGATTGAAATGTATTTGAGGTATTCTGTTTTCTTTAGGGAATGTGAATTTCTTTTAACTGTAAATTTTAGTGCTGTCATGTATTTTATTTAAATATACATACGTTTAGCCTTATCTATTGCCGTGTATTTTTTTTTCTGGGAATTACTGGTAATTATATAGTTGGGTAATGTGTTAGTATAAAGCCTCATTATTTCAAGCTATGTCAGTATAATGTATTATTAGACATTTAAAACAAATCCAAACTGCTAGACAATCTAGGTTTTGTAACCTTGGGAACGTCCTCAAAGGAGCATAGAATGTTATTTCAGCAAAACAAATTAATTGAGACAATAATTAAAATATACATTTAACTTGAGTAATGTGAATGCAAAAAATGGATTACAGAAAATCAAATTGCTGAATGCGATGTTTCAATAGCTCTCGGGCACACTCAGAATATTTTTAATGAATGTTTTATTACATTATTTCAATACATTTGAGGCTTTTCGAGGGCAGAGGGGAATTAGCTGAAATGTTTTCTTTGTTTTATAGTGTGATGCATGGACAACTTTGCAATAAGCTGTTCTCCCTGCTTTGATCTTTGTCCTGAGAACAAAATTAGTGGAAAAAATGTTTGTCTAAAATGTTCTTTATTACTTTAGAACATGTTAAAAAATGATCTCTGATAATAGAACTAACTGTGTGTGAAATGAACTCATTGAGAGCTCATAAGATGGTTTGCACCACTAAGGCTTGGTTGTCTGAATTCAGTTTTCGGTCTCAATCCTGGAATGAGTTTATTAGTGAAAAATGATGCAGCTGAGGGTTTGATAGTTTGTTTGACTGTTATGGATTCCTTACTGAAATTCGAATTTTTATGTATATTTGTGAGTTGGTTACCTTCTTTTTACTTGGGTTTTTGTTGTCACCGTGCCACTTTCACACTGGAACATCTCAGTAGGTCGGTGTTCGAAAGCAGTTGTAATACGTTTTTTCAGCAGCAGTTCCTTGTCGGTTGCAGTATCTGTAAAAGCTAATGACATTAAGGAGTAATTGGAGGATATCTTTCAAAGCCCAAGTAACAAGTTATAGGAGTGTTTTGACATAGTGTTTAAAGAAAAAAAAATAAAAATGGAATTTGGTTTCCTGCCCAGAACTTTGACTGACTGTCTGGGAATTCAGTGCCGTATGTCAGTGGCATAATGTGGAATTAATGTACGTACTTTGGAGTGTCTCTTTACAAATATAATAGTGTCCTGCAAGTTTAGGGCCCATAAATTGATAGCCTCCAGTGTCTTGAGTCAGCATTGACCAAGACTTACATTGTTGAGGAAGTGCTGTGTTTCCTAGGAAATATTTCACTTTCTTCCAGAGAAGCAGTGGTTTTTATCTTTCCTGTTTGTAGTACAACTGTGTACTATAAAAATTCAACGTTTTTGCAGGTGTTTCAACTTTCAGATACACCTTTTTTACCTCTTGCATTACCATTGTTTGTTTAGAGTTCTTAAACTCCTTGAGCCTTTCTAAGCCATTGTACATTTTGTAGGTTCTTTGAAATAGCTGAGGTTAAGCACATGTAGACAGTGCTGCTGGAGCAAAAATTTACACCTTGTTTATTGAATCTTTAAAAGTCTTATTTTCGTAATATCACTTCACCAACAATAGCTATCCAAGCTGCACATTGCAGATTTTTAGAGCATGATGAAGATAGTTCTTACAGCTATTTTGATCATTGGTTGGAGGTTTTTTTTCCTTAGGAAAGAGCTCCTTCCCTAATTGTGCTCTTGGGGAGTCCAACTGACAGTATCTTAACAAAGATGATTAAGTAAATGCAGGTGTTTGTCATCTTAACACAGATCCTAGTCTACACAATGGTGTATTCAATCTGTATTTTCCTCCCTAAGCAAACAGCATGGAATAAAAGAGGGTGTTAGGTATGAATCAGAGTAATACTTGATTGCAGGAATCCAGACATGGGAGAACTGGAATTCTTTAAAGATGATGTTATTTTATACAGAGGAGAAATTACTTATTTTTAAATGTCATTGCAAGAAAAGACAAGGTTTGGCGTTAGTCTGGATTGCAAGAGATGTGAAGAAAAGTAGGAAAACAATTAAAAATGTTTTTGAATTATTAGTAAGGTTGTTATTTTGTGATAGCCAGAGAATATATCTGCAAGATTCTTTATCTGGCAGTTCCTGCAGACCTCATTCACCATGCAGAAGCAAGGGAAATGCCTCCTCCTCTCAGGTGCTGATACTCTTGAGAGATGAGATATGCTCACTGCTCACAGCGATGGTGAGAGAGTCTCTGGTTGACTGGGAGTTTGTTGCTGCTTTGCTGAAAATTAATCTGGCAGCCAGAAGCATCACAGATGTTGTCTTCTGCCTTGAGCACCCCACTGCCCCTGGTGCCCCTCACAGCAGTAGTCCAGCCTTGTTCCCAGGTCTGGGTTGTGACAGCGCACGATCTGCCTCTTAGCAGAAGCCTCTGGCTGTCTCCTCCAGTGTGGGGAAACTGATACTACATGACTGAAGACGTGCTGTAAGTTGGTGCTTGCCAAGTGTTTAATTTGCCTGTTTCTTAGCTATGTGCTCTCCTCTAGCTGGCTGCTAACATAGCTTTGGAAGATCTGTTGTGGATATGGGCATGGCCTGCTCTCAGCCTGTGAGAGATGTGCCAGTGGTGACAAGGATGGACAGTCTCTCAGGCTTTGGTGTTAAGGGTATTATCCTGTCCCTGTGATTGAGCAAGGGCACAAAGGTGAGCTTGTGTGGAGCTCACAAAGATGATCTGTCATTAAATTAATCGAGTTCTGCCATCACGCAAAAGGGCAGCGATAATGCTTGAACAGTCCGTGGTTATTTCCGTTTGAGGATGTCTCTGTCCTTCCAGAGGTGCTGCTGTAACTTCCCCAAACTCCTGCTGACATCTGCCTGACTTCACCGCCTGCTATGGTAATTAGAGGGAGCACGTGTCCAAGGCAGTTGAGTTTGTCCCTCTGTTTGAGGTGTGTGCTGTTAGGGCATGCTGTGGGTGATGCTGGAACAGGACCTCTGTTTTCTGTATTCTACTGCAAGTGGACAGCTGAGCAGCACAATCAAAATGATCAGCAATGGATCTGGTATCCTTCGTGGTACACAAAACAACATGCTGTTATCAGGAAAGAGCTGCTTGGGGGAAGCAACTCTTGGACATTTTAATGTTGCATCAGGGGAGGTTTAGGCTGGATCTTAGGGAAAGTTTTCTTTTTTTCTTGGATGTTCTACTAACCTTTTTTTCCATGTTCCCATGCCCATGTTGGTCAGGTTCCTTTTTCTGCGTTATCATTCAGGGTTTGCTTTGATGAAATCTGCAATCCCCATTCATGTTCCTGTGCCTACTGAGGCGGGTGATGTACATTCAGAAGCAGCTTCTGTCTTTAGTTATAGAATAGAGACAATTTAAGGTCAGTTTGAGGAACAGCTTTGTCTGTGAGCTGCTGGAGTGTTTCAGTCTGGGACAGCTTCGTGGAAACAGTCTTCCTGATGAATATTTCTAGGGAGATTGTAATCTAATAGCTCTTAATTTCCAAGGACAGAGGGTTGCAGGTTTTTCTACACATCACTATAATTATTTTAGGATATCTTTTTTAAATTCTGAGACACATATCAAAACCTTCCCTTGAAGGTTTAATGGCATTATGTCACTTAACATTTGAAGGTAATTCTCTTGATATGAAGTAGAAATAGTACTTTGTGATTATGGTGTATTCAGGTTTCTTTGTGGATTTAATACATCCCCAGGGCTACTGATTTAATTAAAAACTCCAGAAATGTTGTTATGATAGAGTAATCAGGTGGTTTTCTCGCTCTTTTCTTGTTATTCAACAATTTTTCTTTGATGAAGTTAAGAAGCTGGAAATATAAGATAGAGCAAGGAAGGAGATAGTTTCAGACAGTTGTCTCAGAAGTTAATGTTTTCCATGATCCAAGTATCTTGGCTTGATTAAAAAAAAATAAAAAAGAAAAAAGAAAGAAAAAAATCTGAAGTGTACCTTTCAAAAAATGCTGCTATAAAAAAAAAAATAAAAAGGAGGGGTGGTAGGGGAGAAGTCTTGACACCAGAAGCTCTGTCACAGCAGAGTTTCTCTCGGATGTCTGGAAAAAGTCTTATACTTCTGGGATGCTTTCCAAAATATTTTCAGTGACCATTGCCTCAGGCGTGAACTTCTTAATGCATTTTGCAGTAATCTGCACCGCAGTAAAATTGATTACTGTCTGAAAGCTTTTCATGATAACAAGCAAGTAGGGCAGTATAAATGCCGTGAATTCATTTGCGCGTGTGCATTACGTTGCATCTTCAGGAGCCTTGCAGAGACAGATGTGTCACCTCAGGAAAATCCTACTTAATGTTTTTTTGACATAATTCTGTAATTGCATATTTTATTATTTGAATTTTAGTAAAAAAGGTTTTGCTTCCTCACGAGGATGTGGCGTCTCTCCATATACTTCAGTTGGTACCCAAGGAAAGATATCTGGTGGCTTCCGGAGTTTGAGCTTTTCTAGGATTTGCTTTAAAGAAACTGAAATGCATACAAAAACCAGAAGAGTTTAAGAAATGCCTTTCCAGCAGAAAACAAGGGTGCTGTACCAAAGGTGCATCTTCTCCATGTACCTAACAAGGAATTTCAGGAAGCTTATAAATAAGAGTTTCTTTTTCTGTGTACAACTTAAGGGAATACAGGAAGCTGAAAATACAGTTCAACTTACTGTTTTTTTTCATATTATCTTAGTATTCCTTATGCAAGAGATTATTAGAACTGGAGAATTCATCCAGCCAGACCATCACCTTCTCAAGACTGAGATCTGAGCTACGCTTCCATTCAAAGAGAATAGGTTTTAAGAACTATGTTTTTTTTCTGTAAATAAAAAAAAATCCCACCACTAAAACATGTGTGTGTGCATATATATAAATATTTTTATACACACACACATATGTGTAATAAGCAAAAATTGTAAACTGCGTGAATGAGAAGCTGTACACAACTGAAAGAAGCCAGATCTTGCAGACACTGATGTGTCATTGTCCCTCTGTGCCCTCTGCCAGCACAGACATTCTGCACCGAAGCCCTTCATCCTCTGCTATCGCTCCCACAAAACTCTGAGGTTGTTGGGTCATCCGTAGTAGGTGAAGAGGAAAAAATAAAAACTTGAGCACCAGTAGAGAAAAACAAGCTGTTCTAAGCAGGCTTCATTGCATGGGATAAAAAGGTCAAAGGATACTTTTTTTTCCCCCCTCTCTACCTTTGGATCAGCCACTAGACTCATCCAGCAGAATTTTTCCAGACTGTCCCTGGTTCATCAGTCGGGACTTTCTCTCAGTTTTAAATGCCAGCACCACTTCAGTTCAGAGGAATTGCTGGCTTCTTTCCCAGACAAGATTTCCCAAATTCAAAATGACCTTTCAAGATCCTAACTAACAGGAGATAAACAGAGATTTCCTCTTCATCAGGCTCTTTCTCAGATTGATCCTTTTACTGACAGCACAGACCAGTGAAAGACCAGCCCTTCACTTGTGATAATAAACACCTCTTTTGGCGAGGGGCAATCTTAAATCACATTGGTTTTGTTACATATTTCAGAAACTATTACCCCTCTCTTTGATGCACTGATTATGTAGATGCACGGGGAGTACCAGTGAAATCACTGGATTTCTTTTTTTTTTGTTATTTAATTCAGCCGTTCAGGCGCTGCACAAATGCAATGGAAGGCCTACTCAGCCACCCCAGTTATTGAGGGAGATGAGAGATGGGCAATGGAAAAGGTGTTTATCTGGGTACCATAACATGGGCACTGCTGTGCAGACACATCCCTGCTTGGTGCAGCAGGTTTGTTAGCTCCCACTCAAGGGCAAGCTTGGTGAGCACTCTGCAAGGATTCTGTGCTCATCCTCTCCTCCAGGCAAGGAAAAGGAGGAATTTGGGGCTGTCCAGCTCTGAGCAGGCAGGTTGTGGGGTTTAGCTCTGGTGTGTGCTCCAGAAATGCAAGCAGCAACTTCAGCTCCCTAGAAACCCTCAATTACAGTTGGAAACCTGTGCTGCAAAATAGGGATGTATAGATAGCCTATATAGATGTCCTTCTGCAAAGTCTTTAAGTGAAGCAGGATAGTAAACTCCTTTCAAGAAAGACACCACTGATAATTTCTTGAAAGGATGAAGTATTTTAAATATGGAGCTGTGAACTCTTGTGGTTCTGTTTCTGAAGAAGTTTGGGCAGAAGTGCAGAAACAGATATAATACTGTTTCTTATGAAAGAAAAACATGGTGGGAAATGAATGACACTCTGTGAAATGAATGACAAGACCAGACTAAGGACTGATTTAACATTAGCATCAGGTTTAGTCCCATAGTTGAATTCAGAAGAAACATCAGTGATATAACAAGCCTCTAAAGTTTTTTTTAATAATATGTTGTGGAAAAAGATACCAAAAGATTGGGAAAACATTGCAAGTGCCAGAAATATGCATAATTACCTAGGAAAGATAGAACAAATGCAAAATATAGGAAGATAATAACTAAAACCTGAAATAGCTTGATTCTATCATTAGGTCTCTCTTTTTTCAGCTACAGTTTCAGCTTTGATTTGTATCAGAAACTCATTATTTCAACCATGGCCAAAGATAGAGACTTTTAACACTGAAAGAATATAAGGTTTGATATTTGTGCTCTGTGCCATGTGCTCTGTTCTTGTAATAGTCTGGCTTATCACCCTGAGCCGCTGTCACATTTTTGTCTTGAGTTTTTCAATTTGGAGTTGACTGTGGAAGACTAAAAGGAGAGGTGCATAGATGGAAGAAACATGTTCCTCTCATCTGCAACTTATTAAGTATTCTTTCACTGTGCTTTTCATAAAAACATGAGAATATTTATGTATTCATTGTTTTTCTGTTAAAGCAGCTCCTTCTTCATTTTATAGACAGGTTAGTGTTATGTTTTCTACAGCTGTACCCAGGAGCACGTTCAGGCCTTAATACTGCACTAAGTTTCCTCTTTGTTTTTCTTCAAAATTTTGCAGTCATGTATGAGAATATTATGCTTCATTTTTCAGAGTATGCTTTAAAGCCAAGTGTGGTGGAGCAGAGACCATTGTGAAGATGCTGTGTGGCTTTCTCAACTGAGAGGGAAATAGAAACTGAAATAAGAGTACAGTCAAATTCTCTTGGGTGTATTTAAAGTTCCATGGTTAACTCTTGGATATTGATTTAAAGGTATTCATATAAAGGTTGCTATGAGGCATCTTAGGAGTTTGCACTTTCATCAGAGTAGGCTATTTGCACTGCCAGTGAGAGCTCCTGGGTGTAAACAAGTCTGAGCCTTTCCTTTTCGGGAGTAAACAGGCACAGACCACCAGCATTTCCTTATACTTCCTATTATTTTTCTTCTTCTTTCTTTCATATAGATCACTCTGGCTCAGGAGGTTCTTGTGTCTCTGTAAAATGCAGGTACTGACCTGGCCATATAATATAGTACAGTACTATAGAATATCTTTATTAAGGGATTATTTTCTGCCTCTGCTGCCTTAAGTGCTTTACCAAATAGTTGCTTGGCTCTGGTGTTCCACCTACACATTTTAGTGCCCTGATTGCAGGACACCTTGTTTCCGCCAGCAGCTACTGATGGCAGGGCATCGTTAAGGTGTCCTGCAATCAGGGCACTAAAATGTGTTGTCAGGTAAATGTTAGCCCTGCTATGAATGTGCAAACAAATACAGGGAGTAGTACAGTCTTGGTCTGGAAATCTAGTTCAGAGGCAGAAATGCCAACTTTTTCCTCTGCTGTTCCCAAGCTTTATTTCAAAGCTGTCCTTCTTCAGTTTATGATTTTAAAGCAGCTCCCTCTTTTGCCTCATTAATGCCTCACACTAATGGCAGAGGCCTTTTGTGGATACCTACATTTGCTGTCAAGTGCACTCTTGGGATTTATACTTTCAGTACAAATGATGCAGAGAATGAATCCTGCTGTAAACCAGCCTTTGTGCCAACTATTCCAGCATGGCTTCCTCTTCCAGTTGGGAGCTTGATTTCTTTGAACAGTCAGCGTAGACAGGTTTTGGTTTGTGTCATGACCCTCCGTGTGGAAGCTGGTGTTCTAAAAGGTTAGAAAGTGGTGAGCAAACCAGCCCAATTCTCCTTAATGTAACTGAAAGTGTGATTATGCCAACGCTGAGGCTCAGATCTGCCTTTTAGAATCTGAGTATCGTTAGTTTTAATTGTCCTGCATGATCTTTTCTGCTGTTTTCTTGGGGAGTTGAGTCTGTCCTGTGGCTGGTGCTGCACTGTAGCCATCCTGAAGTGACACATAAAAATGACAATCACCTTTGATAACTGGAAGAAGCTGAAGTAATTTAACAATCTCTTTTCTTTGAAGCAAATGTATTCTCTCCCCCTCATCGTCCAGTTAGCTGACGTTGTGTCCAAGGTTCCTGCTGCTGTTCTGACCAAGCCTAAAAGTTCCAAAAGCAGAGAATGCTTTTTGAAGCTGTTTCTGCCCCTGGCTGAAAGTGCAATGGAGTTCATTAGCCTGGAAGTGCTGGCTGAGACCCTGCTGGGGGAAGGGGAGCTGCTCTTGTATTTTTTGTATCCCTTGTGCCATTTTGGACTTAGGAGTATTTATTTTTAGTACATTTAAACACTGCAGAAGGAAGGGGCAGTTGTAATATGGCATATTTACATCATGCTGTCAGTTCCTGGCAGCTTACTTGCCTGTTGGAGAACAGAATTAGTCCATTAAGGATGTGAGTGCTACTTAGGCCCAGGAGTGGTGAAAACATCGTCTCCAGGGTGGGAAGGCTCCCCAGGACAGCAGGTTAGTTTGTTTTTCTAAGGTGGAGTATGGGGAATTTTTTTTTCATGTCACAGGAACAGGAATGGGCCCATGCTGCCTCCCACTTTTTCCTTCTTCTCCTCTGCTCTGGAAAAAGAGAGGCAAAGTCTCTACGTGGGATCAGCGTGTGCTGGTTTTTCCCCTCATGTCACGCCTAAGTTCTCTGCCCCATTATAAAAATAAAAATCTATAAATAAAAAAGAACAAATGCTGAGGGGGACAAACTGGACCCACAGTTATGTGCATGTAGTCACTCCTAGAAGTGTGCCTAGCCCCATTCCTCCCAGGCTTCATGCATTCCCTGTTTCTTACCCTGTCAACCTCTCAGGAGGGGAAACATACACAGATAGTCCTGGCTGAAGCTTTTTTTGCCCTACCACAACATAATATTAATTGAGCTTAGGCTGAAATGTTGTTGGGCTCATCTGCTGCTGAATTAGCTCGTTCTTCATTTACGTATATTTTCCCCCATTTGAGGGCGGGGGCCAAAAAATGGCATTGAGTTTCGCTGCCATACTTTAATGTCACAGTAATACCTTTCTCCTGGAATTAAGCAGTATTTAGCTCTGATCTCTCATATGTGACATGCTGTCTCTATTTGCCTCCAGCACAGGCACCCTATGATTTCCCTTTCTTGGAAACTGCTCTGTCTCAGCATGTGGGTAGGAGGCCATGTAAATAAATACCAACCACTTCTTAGCCTTCAGTAGGCATTTCCTTTTTCCTGGTGGCTGCAGAAGAAACACTTTCTCACAGTTTGGCATCAAACATTTATATAACTTTCCTGCTTGTGGAACTTTTGTTTAGACAATCAGATTCTTGGTATAGTTTTTTCATCAGTTTCTATTTTTATTCATCTGGGGTTGCTTGGTTTGCCAGTAAATAATGTCTGTGAGAACAAACACTTCATCAGAAACTTCTTGAATTTTTTGTAATTGAGTAGCAAATCATTATAAACATATTTTGTAATACTGAAAGGTAAGTTTTAAAGCAAAAAATTAAGCTTATCTAGATTTTTTTTTTTAGTTATGATGGAATACATCAGCCCAAATGGAACATTTCTATCCAAAAAGTATTTTTTGTATATAACCTGTCTTAAATTTTTGAAATAGAATACAAAGTAACTCACATTGCCATGCAGTCCAGCTTTCAACTGAAAAAAGTATTTGCTTACAATACAAAGTTTAATATATGAATTTATATACTAGAGTATTTTTCAAGTGTGTGTCACTTTGTCAAGGCAGCAAAGCTAAAATGCTATCAACACTATTTAGGAATTAAGTTTATAACAGCAAAACAGATCTTATCAATAAAAATCAATATTAGAAGGCAGTGTACTTCTAATTTTCGTACATAAATGTCTGATCTGCAAGTTCTTTATTTAGCGTCATTTACCATGATTTATTTTTTATTGGTAAGTTATGAGTTTACTTTGCTTAGTTTTATTTATTAATCTCAGTGGTAATACTCACTGGCTGGATGACAGTGCACTCTCCTTTCAGGGACAGCCCCCAAGCTTCAGAGAGTATATATTCCCTGGAAGCAGACTATAGATATGAACTGTGATCATAGAACTAGACTCCTTCATGACAGGTGTTGTTAGATGAGATGAATATATGTATACATAAACTTATGTGGGTAATAATTTCTATGATGGCTAAGCCAGAGGTAGTTTGAAAATCCATCAGATACTTTTTGTGTAATATACTGAATTTGCTAACTTTTGGATTCAGAAAACAAGACAGTACAAACCATGCTTTTCCAGAAGGCTTTTGAAATATGCTTTTTCCTCTACCAAGGCCTTGTGTGAGGCTGTCTAGGAAAGTGAGCTGTTGTTGGACATGTCACTGTATTTTTATAGTTTCACTCTTAAGGCCCTTCTCATCCAGTTTGGTTTTGCAATCTGCTGAAGCTTAGCCAAGTTGAATTGCATCTGCCCTCCCAGAACACACAGCCTGGTGAGGCCTCCTTCCAGTTCTGTGCACTGGAAGTGACTCTGGTGTATTTCTTCAGGGAAACATGTATTGAGAAGAACAAATCCTAGTTTGGTTTGTCCCTTTGTCCTGGTTCCTGGCAGACAATAAACCATTATCCATGCATTGTTCTTACTTGAGCCAACCCCCAAAAGGGATATCCCAGTCCAGAGTACTCCAGCAAGGGCAGTGGTGCTGGATTTACAGCCGGTTCTGCTGGTGGCTGGGCAGGGACAAGTCAGCGTTGCTTCACCATGGCAGATAAGGGACTGAAAAGGAATCCAAACGTCTCCAACTGTGGTGATTCATTGAAATTCTGTGAACTCATTGGGTAGCCAAATTCATGGGAACCCCATTTAGTATCCAGGGCATAAAGCCTCTCCTCAGTCCATCACTGCCATGGTAATGGCACCAGCCTTAGCAGTACCTCAGTGGCTTTTAAAAGCTGTTAAACTGCTGCAGTGTTACTGTGATGTGCAAGACCAGAATGAGGGTATTGAGGCTGCAAATGTCACCCCTCTTGTCTTTGGATGGCTTCTATTTAGCATCAGGTGTGTTGGCAAAGCAAAACAGAGGGGTTTGCTTTGGTTTATCCATCAGTGCAAGGACTTCAAGGAAGTCTACCATAATGGAAACAGCTGATAATCTGAGGGCTTTTTTGTTCTTACATGACTCATTAGCTCAGGAGTGTTACTAGTCCTTAATTGGGACTGACAGGAAGGAAGGAACTTAAAAAAGGTGAAATTACAGTGATTGTGCTGTAAATGAGGGTTGTGATGAAACTTCCAGAGGAGTTGGCTACAGCAAGAGTCAGTAGATTATTCCTATTTGCAGAAATAAGATGGTTAGATTAGGGTGTGATCTTGTTTGTAGATGGTACATATAAACCCTTGATAATGGTATGACTTTGATTGATTTGTATGGTTTTTGTATTTTTCAGTGGAGGAATGAAAATTTACTGGTTGGCTCATCAAATGCCAC
Organism: Platyrinchus mystaceus; assembly: GCA_035041135.1. Taxonomy (NCBI): domain Eukaryota; kingdom Metazoa; phylum Chordata; class Aves; order Passeriformes; family Tyrannidae; genus Platyrinchus; species Platyrinchus mystaceus. The sequence goes on along the minus strand of JAWWLV010000005.1, from coordinate 27,918,541 downwards.
CCTAAATAATTAATAATAGTAATTCAAGGTAGAGATTGATTTTATGTTACTGGTTACTTGAGTTGCTACGTAGGCACGGTAGAAGAGTTTTTTATTGATCAGACACAGTTAAGTCTGACTCTTTCCTTTTTAGAATTCATAGGAATGAAGAAATAAATGTAGATGCTTATGTGTTTGATGTGGAATTTTTTAATTAAGAAATGTTTTTAAAGGGTCAGTGAAAAAAACAGAACTGAAATTAGGTTTCATTTCTCTTGCAGGTATGTCTATGAAAGATAAGCAGACATTTAAAGTTTGGGTATTTTCTTATGATAGCAAATGTACCAAGGTCATTACCAATTAAACAGAGCTTGCTGAGATCAGGCTTTTTTGAGACTTCTCACATAATGTTGTTTTAATCTATTTTTTTCTAGGAGAAAGAGAAGAAATATATGCTTCCTTTGGACAACTTGAAAGTGCGAGATGTTGAAAAGAGCTTCATGTCCAGCAAACATATCTTTGCATTGTTTAACACGGAGCAGAGGTGAGAAAATGTGCTATTCTAGGGATACGTCTATGAAGCATTTTAATAACTAGAAGAGCAGTTCTGGTATTTCCACCATGTTGAATACACAAGCATCTTGATGTTCTTGATTTATCTGCTTCTTTGCTGTTGCATAACCGTGGGATGAAAGGTTGGTGTCCCCTGAGCCACTCACGAGGGGAAACAAGTCCATGATGAGTCATGTCGTTCTTCCGTATGGCTGAATAATCATCTCCTGATCCTATTTTTGTTTTCTTTGGCAATCACCTAGGCTTACCAAAACATTCATGACTCCTGTACCTTGTGACCAGATTCAGCTGGTGCAAATCACAAAAGCATCATTGCTTTTCAGTTTCTCCGGTGGAAAATCTTGCCTGTCTTTAATCTTGGGAGTCACTTGATTGTTTGTTTGGGTTTAAACACTGCTGAGTGGAGAGTGAATGAGATTCCTCCACTTCTCCAATTAATAGAATCTTTGCCTTTGTAGGTTTTGCCCTGCACTTTTCCTTTCAGACTCCATCCTCTGATTTAAGTAGTGCGGGTGCCCTGTGGGAGCCTGTTCCTTGTGCACAGCCAAATCAGATTGCTCTGCTCAAATGAGGCAAGGAAATGTGACAAAAGATGTGCAAGTGACCTGTAAATTTTTTTGTTTTACTGGAGAGGAGAATTGCATGTGTGGAATTGCATTTTAGCAGATAAGGGGCAATTTTTTTAAGTTCTTTTTCAGGAAAACAGGTAAAGTGAATTGGAGGGGTAGCAGGGATGTCTTTTTTTTCCTCTTCTGCTAAGTACCTTAACACCTGCTTGTCCCTCACATCACTAAAGCTTGGCAGTACCTTCAGGTGTTCAAGATGATGAGGGCTGGATGTCCCTGAAGAGCCAGCTGTTGTTGCTCCTGAGCTGGCTAGAAATAGCGGCCAGAACTCTCAGAAGCAAGGAATGTCCCTCCCTCCTGCAAAGCAAAAGCAAAGCATGGGATTTCCAGGCCCTTGGGTTTCTGCTGGCCCCAGCAATGTGAGGGTGCAATGTGAGTCTCACTTGGAACTCCCCATGGAGGCACTGCCTGTCTCTGCTGACACCTCAGCCAGCCCGGATGGGAACATGGTCTGCCGGGAGATGCCCTCTGAAAGTATGTCACACACATACTAGCTGGGAATAAGATTTCAAACGCTTGACCACTTGTATTTCTGAAGCACAGAAAAAAGCTAGGAGAAACATACGTTTTTAAAAACATACATGATTTTCAGATGCTGGAAATGAATGTAGTTCTGATGATTCTGCTGTAGATACGTGTGAATCATCCCGATGTTGCACACACATCAGTCAAGAAAGGTAACTGTCCTGGTGGTCTGATATCAGCTGAACATATTAAGTTCCTTCCATGAGAAATCTGTTGATTTTAGGTCACTGTTTCTGCTTTGGTTTGGCTAATGGCTTTGAGTATTATTGTCGTCTTAAATATTGATCACTGAACTGCTGTGAAAATCCAAGAGAATCATGCATTGGCAAGTTTGGGATTTATTTGGGTGTTATATAGCTGGACATTCACATTTTCACTTGATCTTTATACACACTGGACAGCAAGGATTTCAAAATCACATGTCTAAAATGTTTACCAGGTCTGTAATAACTCTGCCCCTTTGGGTTTGTAGTAGCAGCCTCTGCAAGCTGCTCTAAAAACATCCTTACATCTTCATGGGCGTGTTAAGACATGACAGCACAGCACTATGATGACAAAATACCTTTGCCTTAGGAGATGCAGTTCATGGAGACAGTCTTCCAGCTTTAAAGGAGGAGGAAGTTATTTTTGAAGAAATATTTATTGAATTCTAATTACAACAGCCATTTCGCTGTTACTGTAAACCAGCTGGTTTTTGATATTTCTAAAACTCTGCCTGCTGGCACAAATTGGTCAAAACAAGATTAGTATCACTTTCCACTGTCTCCTCAGTTCATAGATGTGTCAGTAGAAGCAGGAATATTGGTTCTCAAGTAGAGTGACCTGACTGTCCCCTTTCCCAGATTCTTAGGGAAACTGAAACAGGGAATTGATGAAGACATGTTGAAATCAGGAGTCTTGTTTTACTTTATGGTAACATGTTGATTCCTGGATTCTGATGGGGGCATGTGTGTGAATTTGGTTTGCCTTTCAAAATTCATGTAAAAAAGTAATTTATTTTCTGGTTGGGGGTTTTTTGTTGGGGGGTGGTGGAGTGGTTGTTTTTTTTTAATAAAAAAAACCTTAGCAACTGAGAAAGAAATCAGCTTTCAGAGTTTGCCCACTGAGGGTTCTGGTTATGGAACCATTTTGGTATTAAAGATGTAGATCGTTAAGGCACAGAGGCAAAATCATCTGTTCCAGCTTCCATGATAGCATGGAGATTATTCTGTATCTCTTTTCTTCCCCCCTTCCCCCCATAATTTGCTTCACTTTTTTTCCTTGACTGTGCAAACTTTCTTTGTGTTCAATTAAGTTATTTTAATTTCCAAGCAAAATCTCTTTAGGAGAAGAATTTTAATAAGCTTGTTCTCTTTTTCATTCCCAGCCCCTCACTGCATAGGTATTTGCTCCAGCCATATGTTTCTGATACCGTACATTTCAATAGTTTCCTGGATTATGCACTGCATTTTTTCCATTTATGAAAACCTTTCCAGCTCTAAAATATAGTTACCAGGAAAATACTCCTTTCACTGCATAGAAGGAAAAACCATCTTGAGTTAGCTGAGACTGGGGGATAGAAGCAGAAGGAAACTTAACAGTATCTGTCATTTTGATTTACTGCAGAAGTCAACAGTCCTCTGACAGGAATCAAATGTGACTGGGTAATGTAGAGTAAATGGAGACTGTGACGATTGATTTCACAGTGAAGATAAATTCTCATGAAATGAACATAATTGTGTGTTTATGAAAAGGCTGTGTTGTGAAATAATTAAATTATTTTCCTGTTACTTTCTAATTAAACCTGAAAAAAAAAAAAGTGAGAGGGAAAAGGAAAACTCTTGGCCTGAAACAGATACAGCATTGCTTAAAGAACAGGGAGGTTAGGTTTGTTTTTCAACAAAAGTAAGTAATATGTTTAAAGTTTTTGAGTAGGCTACCTACTTAATTTATAGACACTATGGAAGACCTTTGCAGATTCCTCCAGTTTAATTAGCTTGGAAGTATTAAATATGAAAACAAAGTAAAGTAGAGTGAGTGCCCTGTGATTCCTGGGTAATTTTTGGCTGTGTCCATCTACACGAGTCTGCCTTTAAGCAACTGAAGTTGAGCTGTGGGTTCAAGCAGTGTGTCTAAACTTAAAACTGTCAAGAAAGTGAGTGCTATTTTGTGTTAACCATCTTTTCTCCTACACAGTAAACTGGTGGCAAGTTTTTTTTTTAGACTGGAAAAGAGATCAAACATATTAAAAGTATTTGAAAATTATTAAACTATAGGGAAAAAAAGAAAGTTTGCATTACTGCTGTAGAACATAATGTGCAGTTTTGTAGGTGTAGCCACTGATGGACTTTCTTAGGCAGAGCTAAAAATGGAGGAAGGAGGATTTTCTCAGTGCCTCTGCTCACTGTCAGTACATTAAGCTGTGATGTTCTCACTGATGAGCGTGTAAGACTCTTGTGCAGAGTTCAAGAACAAACAAAACAAATTCTGCGCATCCCAGAAAGTTTACTTTCCTTATAGGATTTCATTGCAAATGCTTTGTCTACTCCCCATGTATTTCCTGTAAAAATTATTCACTGATTGGTGCTTTTCCTGTTACCTGAGTACTGTAACCCAGGACAGGAACTGTGGTCTTAAATGTGCCTCCCTTTAAGATCTATGCACCAGTTCCATCTCTCCCTAATTAAGAAGGGCAAGCAGTGATTTATTCTCATGATCTTGCCCTGCTGACCACAGGATCCACATGGCACTATTTTTCCAGATTCTTGCTTTCTCTAAAGTAATCTCATGTTGGTGCAGTAGAGTAGCTGCACTTTTATGCTGATTTATTTGTTAATAAATTGTATTACTGTGTTAAAACTCCATCTAAATACTACTTCCCTTTTCAGTAGCAAAGATGATGAGTAAAAAAAAGCAAAACTGTCTTCATTCCCTACAAGCAGAGAAAAAGCTTCCTTTCTACCTCTTCTCCAGCTCTGGAAAGATGAATTCTTTCTCTTTTATGGGAGAAGAGATTCTACTAGGTAAAGATTTTTTGTGGTTATAAATGGTAGTTGGCTGAAGAATTTGTTGAGTTGGTGAATTTTCAAGCCTGTCTTACCAATACTGGGAGTAGCAACCGTACAGTCACTTGGTGGAGAGTCCCTGTTCTTTCTCTGTTCCTCTTCAGACTCATTCCTTCCCTTGGAGCCAAAGAAGTGGAACTAGTGTGTGAAATTCACCCTTCCTTGCAAAGGAAGATCCGCCCAGTTCTCCCTGTCTTTTACTTTCCTGCCCAGCCAGGATTCAGATGAAATGGAGTAACGGTGTTGCTTTCTTTCCCTCTGTGGCAGGGGAGTGTGAGGAGCAAATGCCAAGCACAGAGCTGTTCCTTTCTGCCCTCACAGAAGTAGGTTCCTGAGAGCTAAATGCCCCTCAGTAATCATGAAGCAGTGGGACAAAACCTACCACCCCCACTCAAGAGCTGTCTGGGGCTGGCTCGGTGTAGAAACACATCCTTAATGTGATGAATGTCCAGGGGAGAGTGATCAAAAGGCAGTTCTGAGGGCACACAGTAGGACTGAAAATAGAACTGCCAGATGATGAGTTTTAGCTGCTGACTCCTGAGTACACTTTTTCAGGAGTCATATTGCACAAGAAACTGTATTGTCTTATAGGACCCAGGAAAGTACACCGTGTCTGCTAAGAGGAGGACTATATTTTGGGTGCATGCTGTTGGCTGAGTGTTACTCTAGAAGGGAATGGAGCACATGTTGTCTCTGGAACTCCAAATGCTCTAAAGCTTTAAATACTGGATTTCTTGTTATGGACAGCAACTGGTTAACTGCTATCCATATATAAGGGAAATTGGGCAACAGCCAAAGTAAAGGCAACTAGTGAAAGGAGACCGGGTCAGAGGAGGTGTTGGATAGAAGCCAGGCTAAAGGATAAAGCCTAAAATGAGATGTATGTTTAGTTACTGTTTTTGAATTACTCAGAAAGCTAAGCCCCAGGAAGAGCTGGACCGTAAGCTATTCAGAGCCCTCTCTGTTCGAAATGGAAGAAAGAGAATCTGTTTAATTAAAAAGCCCCACAAATTTAATCCAGCAAAAAAGCTGCTAACATTTCTAAACAAACTTCTGAAATGCTGGAGAGTACAATATTTAAGAACAGGAAAAATATACAAACCCAAGGAATGGCTAGCCTTTATCCCCCAAGTCCATTCCATTAAAAAAAAGAAGAAAAAAAAAAAAAGGAAAGGAAAAAAAAAGGAGAAAAAAGAAAAATATTGGGTCTTTTTTTTCTGGAATATTTCTTTTTGCTATTATTGACAAGTGTTCTTTGCATGACAGATGAAGGATTGTGTGGTGTATAGGTAGTGCAGGTAATGAGGTTTAAAACTGGTATTACTGAGCAAAAAGGGGTTCTTGGAGAAAGGAAAACCCAAGCAGTGCCAAACCCCTACCTTAAATATGGTAGTTACACTGTACTTGAAGAAAATTCCCTAAGTGATTGTGTCGGATCTGAAACATCAGTGGTGCCTTCCAGACACACGGGTGTTGTAAGCGTGGGCTAAGCCGTGGATGTTAAACCTGACCCAGCACAGCTTCCCCTTCCTTGCTGACAGTGACCCAGCGAGCTCTGGCTCCCACTGCCCCATCCAGCAAAGGGCAGCACTGGAGCAGGAGCTGAGCTCCCTCCGTGTGTGAGGAGGGACTGACAGCTGTGGGCAGCTTTTGTGTCTGTGTGGCCCCAAGGCAGCTTCCAAAACAGGCTTCCAGTCCTTGCCACGAAAGGCATCAAACCTTCTTCTCCAGGGAGTTATGGAATATTTTAGTGTCAGTCACTGTTACTACTGCGGATTTTGGCCTATGGGATGTTAGTTTTGGCTGCATTTCTGTTCTGTGTTACATATAGGACTTGAGATACTTCATTGCCAAGGCTTGTCTATATACTGATCAGCATATCTTCTGTTCATTTTCACCTTGAAATTGTGTGTTTTGGGTGCATGCACTTGAAAAGATCCTTATACTTTTGGGAGAGCACACACATGAGTTAGGTGGCAAAAGCCCTAAGTGTTAATTTCATGGCATTGTCTCAGAGATTGTCTCTTTGGCTTTTCAGGATATTAAGAAAACAAAATCTTCAGAGACACATGTAATTAATTTTAATTAGCATTCACACTGGAGTGATCTGAAACGGTATGCCTTGATAGAAAATGTTAGTCATTGCTGTTAACTCAGAGCAGATGGCCATTTTTGTTTCTTCAAAATATATGATTTGCAGACCTTCTGGTAGATCTTTTCTGTTTGAAATATAGCACGTGTATTCAAACCAGCCATTGTGAAATTGTAGGTGTCTAAAATGGTAGACTAAGGTTGAATAAGCAGAGTGTGCAGAGTGGAGCTGCAGATTGAATAAGTAGAGAACATACAGTTTCATCTAAGGTTATCTTTGCTGATAGTTGGAATATCTGGATTCTGTTATTTTCTTCCTTTTTCATTTCAGGTGACTATTTATGAAACCCATATTCTGTATTATTTCAATTTCAATCAAATAAGAAATACCTAAGAATTGATTTTTTTTGTGGTTTTCATGGAATAAAATTGGGCCAATTTGCATTTGGTTCTAGATTTCTAATGTTGATTTCAAATCTGCTTCCATCCTAATAAAAAGACCAGGTGCTCACAAAAAAATCATTTTGAGATAAGCACAGCTTTTTGTAATCCCTGTAAAAGAATATATTCCTTTATCTTTTAGTCTGTGAGTAGCTTCACTTGTGTCAGGGCAACTGCTGAAGTTAAATGTGGGTTTGTGTTCTTTGGAGGAATAAAGTAGTTTATAGGCCCAATTCTAAAAAAAATCACTAGTATTCTTGCTCTGTAATGGCTGTTATGTCTCCTCCCATATTGGCAAGAATAAATACATTTTTCAATTAATCTTGGTTTCTATTTTCTCTATATAAAAGATTTCATGCACACACAGTACATCTCTGTCTATTGAAATGTTGCAGATCCAGTGCAGTCTAAAAGCTGTCTATGCTCATGGTTAATATGTGAATATGAATTAATAGATATGCACACATGTCAACTGGGTTTGTTAATGTGCCTGCAGTGGTTGCCCTTAAAATCTTTCCAGCTTTTTTGGAGATAACTGTTTAACCTTATCTTAGTAGTAAGAAATTACAAGAGATACAATCCATCTTGATGTCTAGCAGTGGTGTGTGCTCAGAGAGAAGCAGTTCTGTAGAGGGAAACCCACTGCAATTGCCTCCACTGTGGCAATTAGAAAGTCCTCTCTTTGAGATTTTCAGTTGTGTTATTCACTTATTGGTCCTGGATTGTGTAGTTCTGCTGTTTTGTAGGCAATCAAGTCTTTCCTGTGCAGTGCTGGCAGCCCAGGCTTCAAAGACTGGTGGAACAGTTGCTTGCAGCTGGGCTCAGTCTTCAAACTTATCTGGTACTTCTCTGTTTCCTCTTGCACAGTTTCAAATACCTGATTCCTGTCCTATTAGGATTCTTTTGTGATAGGAGGAGTTAAAGAAATACCTATGGACAATGCAAAGGTCCTTTCTGTAAGGCCCTGAAATGTGTGGGAGAAAGGAATTCAGTCTACTGGAAAATAAAGTAATTAAATAAAGTGAAGAAGTTGTAGGCTAAGCAGAGTTACAGCTGGGGGTCTGCTGGACTTGGAAGTAATGGGCTTGGCCTAGAGGAGGCATGTCCTGAGTGTGGAACCATTCTGGAATTGGAATTGATGCTTTTAGTCCAACTCTCTGTTCATCTCCATAAGCAATTGTGTTGTATTTTTTCTGGAAGGCAGTTCCAAGTTGAGGTTTATTTATCTAGATTATAATAAAATCGGCAGATAACAAATGGTAACCATTTGTAGTTTTTGCTCTGGAAAAATGCAGTATTATGTTGGTTTCCAGTAGTGCCACTATAGATACATTTTCATGTAGTATGCCTGATATTAAATTACGGTGGTGAGACTGTACAGGAGGAAGCAGAGTAGGTCGATGTGTATATATGCACATAACTTTGCACAGTTTGCCCATTTCTGTGTTCACGTTTAAAAAATGTTAAATATTCAAGGGAAATGTTACACACAAATGGTACTTCTAGGCATGTTTCCATTTATTGTATCTGTTTTGTTTCTGAAGTCCCTTAGGTTATAAATATCAACAAGATTTGTATTGTTGAGAGCTCATCTTTTTGGGTGCTGGTATCCTGTGTTCTATCATTCTCTTTGATGTATAACATCCCATTTAGCTGCTATAGAGATGACAATGAGAACGTGACTTCACAGTATCCCATATGGAGTAGGTAGGTGAGGACTGAGTAGTAACTGTTTCTGTGCTGATATCTTCAGTGATTTTAAGAAGTGGAAGAGAGAAGAAAACAGAAAATCTGAATTGATTTCAAGAACGTTTTTACAGCTTTCCATGAGATGCCAGTGGATTCCTAATGAGTAAAACACAATGTGTTTTTGTAAGATTCCACTGGTAACACAAAAAGGACACACTTTTTTCAGAAGTTACTTTGACTTTTTTTTTTATTTGAGAAGTTCCTGTGCCTATCAGCCTTTCTGGAAGAAAGAAAGGCAGAGGAAGTCTAGTAGCAAGGAAGCTACTTAGGGAGGCAAACATTCCTTCCTGTAAGATTCCTGGCTCAAGGTGTGCACCCCTCAGTTCCTCTCATCTGCTGAAAGTCGTGTCCGTGGCAGTGGAGTAGAATTAGCTCCACTAAAATGGTGGAGCTCTCGGGTACTACAGGGAGAAGGGTCATAGAGAGCTGAAGACATCAGCTGCTTGGCCATGGGGTGTCTCTAGACCTGGGAAAAGTCCTGATCCAGTGGCAGGAATGCAGGACTGTCAGCTCCCCGTGTACTAAGCAGTTGCCTAAAATCCCTGCTCAGACAGCTCTGCTTGTTGTAGCAAGTCACAAAATGCCAAAAAGTCTAATGTATGATATGACAGTCCTGAAAAAATGTTTTTACAAGCTGGTGTCATGTTGTTTTGCTCTTGCAGATAAGTGTTTTTGGAACTTCCCTATCACTATGTTTTACAGCCTTTATTTGCTCTATTGTTATTTTTAGTCATCTTTTCTAAGAGTACCATTTCACCATTTCAGCTTCCTATTTTTTCAAAGTTATAGCTGCTTCATTAACTTAGCCAAAAAGCTTATCTCAATACAAGCTTCTCCTAACAGTAAATTAAAGCATTTTCTTTTCTGGCAATTTCATTATGCTTCTCTCTTTTTTTAATTTTTTTTTTTGTAATTGTGTTCTTTGGTTTGTTCAGTATATGTTGACTCAGAGTTTCTCAATATTGCAAATTGAATAAAATTTGGGTGTTTTGTCATCCATTTAAGGTAACGCGTCTGAGGAGGTCATCCAGGCTATTATTTGTGTTAAGGCAGGATTAGTACTTTTGGAGTCAAGGAAGAAAAATAATTAATTTTAAATTTCTTGATTGATTAAAAAAAAATCCATAGAGCTTTCAGTCGTTCATAGTCAGTGGTTTTGCCTAAACTATGGGATCTGACCCTTTAATGTCTCTTTGTGACCTTGTGGGCTGTTTTCTCTGGGAAGAAGTGCCATGTGCTCCTCTGACCAGCACTGAAACCTGCTCCGGTGACATCTCCAGTCAGGATCCATGAAGGGAGTAGTGTGAGCCTGGCGTTGACTGCTCAAATTTAGCCACTGAAATTGGTGAGAATTACATCACCAACAAATGGAAATCTGAGTATGTCCTTTATTGTTTTGCAGTTTTGAATGCAATTTATAAGCCTGCTAAAAATACCTGATGTCCCTCTCCTGAGAGGTGGGTGTGCTCTGGCTGCCGTACTGTGGTTTCGTGGCTGATAATTTAATGATTAGGTGTCACGACTGGTTTGTGCTTCAGATTCAATTACATTTTTTTACCTGTTTCCTGAAACTCCCTCTAAAAAGCAAGGCTACGAGCTGCCTGGTGACATTGTTGGTAAGGGAGAAGCACTTCTGTGAGTGGGAATTACATCAACAGGGTTGTGTTCCAGCAGTGTGACGGTGAAATCCCACCAGTCCCCAAATGCTAAAGAAATTTGTCTAGGCAGTGACAATAATAGCTTTATTTCCTGATTCTATAGCATATTCAGTTTCTTTCCCCCTCAAAATATGTGGCAAAAATGACCTCTGTAGTTGCATGTTGAAACCAAAGGACCCCTTGTCGTTGCTGTGTTTGAGAGCGAGGTGATCTCCATCAACCCCCTCCTCCATAGTTTGCTATGGGAAGAAAACAGTCTGGTTTTGATGGAAGATTGACTCTTGTGCAACTTTTAAGATCCAGCAAAATGTGGTTTCCTAACCTTTGTCAGCTAAGCTTGTAGCCTTTCCTAAAAAGCCTGTTGGCTGACAAATTTATGGTGATCTCGTCTGCGTATAGAATTTGAATTCAGAAACTAATGGCTAAACCGTGAGGGGAAAATCTGTTCTGTTTATTGGAGAACTTTCAAGTACCACCTTGCTATAAATGTCTTTTTCCTCCTTTCTCTTTTCTTCCATTAACTGATTCCTTGTATTTATCTCATTATCTGAATTACCTGCAAGAGGTATTATTTAAATGTGGCCCAGTTTTCTTACCTTGATGACAGACATCAGAGGTTTGTTTTGTTTGTTTAAAATATCTGATTATCATTACTTTTTTTTTTCCTCTCTCTTTTACTAATGATGTCCAAAAGCTAAAAAGGGTACATAATGCACTCAAAGGACTTAACATGGGAACAAGTTGTATCAGTAATTATTTTGGTATTTATTGGTTACAGCAACAATCTGTCACAAGCTGTGCAGTTATTTTGGCATGCCTTATGTGGTTGTCCTTTGCATCACAACAACCTTTTTTTCCCTAAAAATGCTCTGTTTTGGCAAAAGCAGGAAAATGGGTTTTAAGTAGTTTCACGGTGCTTTTAGATGATTATTATTTCCAGAGCTGTGCTGTAGTGTTCTAAGATATTTTTAAGTACTCCATGTAATTATTAAACAAGCACCTGTCTCATAAACTCTGTTGTCCAAAACAATTACCAAGTAATTTCTGATCCCAAAGGATTTTTAATTTAAAATGCTGTGTGCATAATACAGAGTAGTAAAATGCTAGTTTTACAATGTGGTACTCTTTGTTCTAGGAATGTTTACAAGGATTACCGTTTCCTTGAGCTAGCCTGTGACTCCCAAGAGGAGGTGGATAGCTGGAAGGCATCTCTGCTACGAGCCGGTGTCTATCCTGATAAATCCTCAGTAAGTTAAACAGCTCACTGGTTTGCCAGTAGCTGCTCTGTTTGAGACAGAAAACACAGTTGTATCATCTGGGGAAACACAGTGTCTGCAGATATCTCAAGAAAGGGCAGCCTTTTCATTGTACTGGTCTGTGGCAGTTGCAAAATATTCATAATGAAATATTTTAAGATCAATTTGTACGTCAAACCTCAATGCAGGGGAAAAAAAAAGTAACCACAGACCAAACCTTCCAACATGTTTTTCATTGGATCTGTGTAGTAAAAGCGTTGAGCAATTTGGGGTTCCCTGAGCTTCATTTATTAATGTTTTCTAGAAGTAAAGATGTACTTTGAAGAGTTTATTCCCCCAAGCTCTCTATTACAGAACTGACAGAAGCATTCCAGGCAATCATGTATATTTATTTTACTGATTTTACTGCATGTTTTTTGTGCATGAAACACATGCTAAACCTTTCCAAGGGCAGCTTTACTCAGCTAATCATCATGTGAAGCAAATTGAACAGGATACAGTAAAAAAGCCTCTATTAATTCCCCAGAAATGACAGAGAGCTGGGAAACAGAACATGTCCAGCTACCATTTCCTATTTTTTGGACCTAGATTTCTTGATACTTTACATCAAGTGAAGGTTTGAGGAGATGTATCCAGAGGGAAGGCTGACTAACAGGAGAAACCTGTCATTTGAGCTTTTGGAGTTTCTCTATTGCACGGTTCACCTTTCTGCCATAAGGCTGCTGCTCTGCTGGATCCCTTCAGTGGAAGATTTCTGAGAAATGATGCTTTGATTCTGATGGAATTTGTCCTTCTTCCTGCTTGTTTTCCATGGTCCCTTGTGTTCAGGGTCTTTTGCTGTCTTGTCTGTTCATATTTCTCTTCCTCATATTTCCTTTATACTTGTGATGCCTGCATGGTTTCCAGTACAATTGTCTGCATCTCCTCCTGCTGCTGTTTAAGCAAACAAGCCTCAGCTTCCTCTCTTCATACCAAGTTTCATAGCTACCATCAAAAGATAAATAAGAAATCCTTGAACTGCTGGATTCTCCAATTAGTGTAGAAATAAACAGTGAATATGATAATCATGATAGATGTTTATTTTTTTTTAAGGAGTAGTGAAAATACTCATATAGCAGAAGACCTACCAGGTATCTGAGACCTTTAAAAAAAATTAAAAAAAATTGATGACTTTTCAGTATGTTGCCTGTTCCAGTAGATTGGTTCCTACCTAAGGCCATCAGAAGTCATTTTTCAAGGATTGGTTGTGAGAAGTTACCTAATTAATTACTAAGAACAGAATACTGTGTTGTTTTGGTTGTTTTCTTACTCAGGTTTTAATGATGATGTCAAACCTGTTGCTGCCTCTGGTTTAATCTTGTATTCTGTGACAGTTGTATCATAATTCATATATTTGTTACTTTGTCCTTAAATAAGACAGACTGGTTGGATTTCTAAACTTCACTTCTGTCTTCCTGTCCCTCCCTCCCCCCTCAAAATACTTGGTATTCAAAATATGTTTACAGAGAATTCTTGCTTTTGTTTAAAGTTGGTCTGTCAGAGGAGTCTTAGATGCAAGATGAGAGACTTCCTTGAAAGACAGAAGTAGAAAGAAGTCAAAATAAAGATCTCCTTTGAGCTGGAATTATCTTTACATTATAAAAAGAGTGAATATTATTGTTCCAAACCCCTGTAGTTTGAAATTCACCCACTAGTCTATCAAGCTGTTCAGGAAAGATGCTCAGTGCTACTCTAGTCTTCCAAAACTTTATTCCTACAGGACTAGAGATCCAAATGTGGACTGTGAATCTGCTGTTAGGGTTTTCAATTTTGCAAAGCAGAGTCTAAAAGGCCTCAGGTACCTTAGAAGCTCCAGTGGAACCTAAATAAAAATGAGCAGGATTTCATTAACCTCCTGCGCATGCTCCTCAGTTTTCACACCTTCCTCTGACAATACAAAAAAGGTTTAAAGACACCCCTCAGTCTTTTATTCTCCACTGAAGATTTAGAGACTATGTTTTTAAGTAAGAGAGACCGCCAGGAAATGGCAGCAACTTTTCACTCCAGTCCTTCCCCACAGCTTTGTGATCCTGGAGGTAAAAAGTCAAAGAGGTGCCCAAAGCCCCTTCCCAGACGGACCTTCTCATGGTCTCTCATTTGCGGGGCTCAGCCGGGAACTTTTGAGTATCCAAGGCTTTGGCACCAGCAGTAGAAAAATTGCTGTTTAGAAATAGAAAATAGACGGTGTTGCTGTGGAGCTGGAGCACTGCATTGTGGGCTGGCCTGCTCCCTGGAGCTGCTGGAGCGTGTGCACAGCCAGGAGTGGAAAAGTGGAGCTGGATGCTTTCACTGGCAGCTCTGCTGCTCATCTGCAAGGACCTGGTGTAAAACCCACAGCCATTGCCCCTAGCTGGATTCTTTCTGCAGTGGCAAGAAAAGTAGGAACTTGTCACTGAATTAGAGAGATTTGTTGTAAATTCTCACCAAGGGCAAATCTCTCAACTAAGAATATTGATTTTTCTCTTGTTTTTTTTGTTAAGTAGTGCTCTATTGATTGCAGTGCTAATGGGGCTCAGTACTTGCTGCCACTAATACGGCATCTCTGCTGCTACTTTAATCCTGTAAGCTAAGTCCAAGGTTGTAGATGTATAATTTTTCTTTCTGCCTAAACAAATCTCATTAATATATACAAGGACATATATCACCCCTTTGCTCCTTTTCCTTGCTTAATTTTGCCTGCCTTCCCTGGCCTGTACACACGGTGATGCACACTCACCTTCATATACTCCCTCTCTTGTGAACTGTCTCTGATCACCCCTTAGTGTTGCTCCATCAGCCCCTGAATTCTTTCGCAGTTTGCCAAGTCACCTCCTTCCCACACTCGATTTACTTCTGTCAGGCCGTGGGCTTTGACAGCCACCCGGATAGCAATGAATCAGTGTTTTTATTTTTCCAACCCATATGCAAGTCAGCTTTCTTGATATAAATCACACTGTGGCCAATTCACTTTGAAACGGGATATCCATTTACCAGCTGACTTTACTGCGGGCTTTCTGGACTGATGCATCCAAAACCCTCCTTTTTTTTTTTTTTTTTTTAAAATGACTACAACTTTGTGACTAACCTTTCCAGACTCTATTTCTCAACTGTAGGGTGGTGTTTATTTTGGCTGGCTTCCCACTGTAAAATATACACTGTTCATGCCAGCTCATGGTAAAACTCACAATTAAACTAAAATAATAGCACAGATGTTTGTCATAATTTGCTCTGCACACTCTACCTTGCTAGCACTGTCCATTCCTTCTTCCCTCCTCCCATAATGCCATCTCCTCCTTATTTTTATTACTAATCTAATAGTTCAATATTTGCTTTTTAAAAAGCTTTGGATGGTGAAACTTTCCATTCGTTGGCAGGTTGTAGGGAGCGGCCGTCACACGGGGCTCAGCAGACATGGTTAGTGGGTTGCTTTGCGTACTGGAAGCTCAGTATTACCAACACACGAAAATCCCTCTGGCTTCCATCCCATCTCTAGATCACTTCAGGCCTCGTTTTCTTCTGTCTCATATTAGTGTCCGCTGACTTCCCAGGAGCTGCTTCTGACTGACACCGAAGGCAGCAAAAGTGGAATCAGAATGTTTGTGTGGAGAGGAAAACATTTTAAATCTCTTGCGAATGTCCTGTGTTCCCCTGGAAGCTCTCTAACTACAGGATTCAGTGAATGTTCTCTGAGTCAGTTCCTCATTCGGTTTGACCCATTTCCAGAACTGTACAAGTGAGGCTGAATGCATGTAAAATAAATGTATCTAATATTTCTTTTTCCCCCCCCTCTTTCCTCCTTGCTGCATCCTACAAAGGGGAGCAACAAAGTAAGTTGTTTGTCCTTTTACAAACTCATTTTGTATCCTGTCACAAGGGTTTTAGCATGAAAACTGGTTTGTCTTTTGGTTCACACAGCTATTACCTGCATGCCCTTAACAGCAAACTGCTATGAAAAATGGGGGTGCAAAAGCATCCTCTAGAAAACCTATTACGAGCTCTTTGTTTTAATTTTGGGGAAGGAAAAGTATTAAGTGTTGCTGAGTGGTTTTTTTTAAGGGGGATCAGTAAGAATGATACTATGAAAGTGTTGGGCCCAAAGATTATGAAGGTATAGTAATAAAGACCTTCTGAGGAAAGGTTACTACAGTCTGGTGAAACTCATTACAGCTGGATTTTTTGACCATACATCAAAGCTTGTATTAATGGGCAGTTATAAAAACCCAGCACTAAAGTCTTAAATAACAGATTTGCTGGTGTTGTTGGCTAAGCTGAACTAGATCAGTGTACTGGCTTTGAAGGTGCCTTAAAATGGATGGAGGAGGGTGGGGTCAACATTTGACTTGGCTTCTAGACCCTTGATGTGTTCCAGCTGGACAGCAGCAGAAGGGTGTGGGGTGTGGAGAGGGAGAACTGAAATATGCATGGTAGGGTTTTTTTGAAAGTAAGCAGCACATACAAAGACAGTTTTGCTGATGTTGATCTGATAAACAAATAATACTGTGGTTCCCAGGATTTTTTTATGCCATTTTTACTGAGTTTAAGAATGGAAATTGCACATCTCGCACTTTGGAATAAGATTCAGAGAGAGTTTGTCGTACCTCAGAAAGGAGTTATACAGCTTTTGTGCCTTTTTTTCCACCCCCTCTTTCCTCTTTTGGTTTATTAACCCATAGGAAGATGAATCTGGAGCATCAAAAGATGCTTCACAGCAAATGTTGAAAGTAGCCTTTGAAATGTTGCCCATAGCATCTTATTGTGAGCTGGAAGCATTTTTGGGGTATTTGTGAAAGACCCAGGTGGGTTTTAAATGTTCTGAAGGTTGGTAATTTCTGTCTGCTTTTAATTTTTGCATTTTTAACCACTTTTTGACCATGTCTGTCTGCACACTGGCTGGGCTCAGAAACACCAAAAATGTTCTGTTTTCTTGGCCTGCCTGGGAAAAGTGGCTCTTAGTGTTGAATGGGGAGGGGTTAAGACAATTGGTGTATTGATGGCATGGAGAGAGGGACTTTACATAGGAGGTGGTGTGAAATGTAAATGTTAACTGTGTACACTAAAATGTCAAGGTAGTGTTTATAATGTTTCTTTACGACATGCTGACTTAAGGCTTTGCTGCTGCAGTGGGTGCTGCTCTGATCTCAGAGGAGGGAGATTGGACTGTAGATGCTCTGTCAAGGGAAATGGGGATGGATGGGACGCTGGAGAGCTCTTGGGGCTGACAGGCAATGAGTCTGTAGGTCGGGAGTTGTATGGACCAGCTGTGTTCTCCAGAACCCTGAGCTGTGGGGCACCCCTGGGAGGTCAGAACCTGTTGTATCTGACAGAATTAGCTGCTGGCATAAGACAGGATACCCATAAATAGGTATATGACAAACCTGTGAGATGTGAGGATTGGAGAGCTCTTGGCTCTTCTTTCACTCTGAGGAAAGGGCAGTTCTTCCTGTAGGTTCAGAGAGATTCTCCCTCTGGCCCAGGCTGTCAGCCTGAAGATAACTCCAGAAGAAATCTCCAGGAAACCATTCTGATCCTTCTCTTTGACCCAGTTCCTTTCTTGTAAGGATTCTTGTATCTTCATCTGTGCATCCTCCCACCCTCCCGTTCTCTTTCACAGAGGGATTCATGCTGGAGTCTGCAGGTTACATATCCCAGTTAGACAGATTGAACTAACCTGCAGCCGCCTGTGGAGGCTCAAATCCCACAGTCGTCTTCTGCACTGGTGGCATGGAAAATGACACGGGTAAACCCGAGAGGTGGCCAGACAGTTTCTGAGAACGGGTCAGGAGAAGAGAGGAATGGCTGACTGAGGTTGATGATGGTTTCTCATAGCTGCTTATGCAACTTCATGCTCCAAAGCTGCATAATGTTTCCAGACTGTCCTGGTACAGATTTCCTGGGTTGCTACCAGAGCTGTAACTCTCCTCTTAGTGCTGCCCAGTGTGGCATCCTGTCCTATGTACAGATGTCAGATCCTGTACTCACCCAACCATTCAGACTGTGGCTGCTTTTATACCTCTGCCTTTTGCTTTGCACTGTCAGATTTACAAAAGTAAAAATAAACATTGGAGTAATGAGTCCCTAAGAAAAATGGGAGGAAGGGAAGAGGGTTTATAATCGTCAGCGGACTACTAATCATTTTTATTTTTACATTTTATTGTTGCACAATCATTCCTGTAAGTGAGATTTCTCACATGGTTAAAGATAAATATATCTTCAAAAGCTTTGTTGGATAAAGTCTGTAAAGGGTCGTGTCGAATGAGGTAATGGAGACCTACCTCATTCAGCAAGCACATGTTGGCAAACCACATCTCACTAATATTAACACTGAACTCCACAGCCTTGTGCAGGGGAAGGGGGCAGAATTGCCCAGAGTTATGCAGGGCACTGTAGCTTCAGTCCAGGTACTGGAGACAGAGGAGCTGAGAGCTTCTGGCTGCCTTAAGACACCACTGTGGATGTGTTGCTTCCCCTGTGCATCTTCTTCACCCTCATTTAAAAAAAATCCATGAATCCCCTTGAAACAGCTCTCCAGATGCTGCTGTTTGAAAACAACATCTCAGCCTGCACCATTCTCACAAAGTCTACCTTCAGTGAGCTTCTAACCTTGTGAGTTTAAAAGATTAGGTAGATGCCGTGTCCCTAGGAAATTTTGATTCCAAATCTCAAGCAATAAAACAGCAGCAACAACAAAACAAACAAACAAAAAAACCCCAACAAAATGCCACTTTTTAATATAAAAAGTTACCTTTCCTTTGGCATGATTAAGTCCTGAGTTAGCAAATCATTTCTGCTTGATTTGAAGGATCAAACACTTAAATGCTGAGCTCAGACTTCAACTTGGAAAATGAAAATCTCTTTAAATTACTTTTTACAGATAAAGTCACCATGAATTTCTTGCCTTCTAATTATTTTGCATTCCTGTGCTTGCTGATACCCTTTACAGAATGTGTAGAACTGAAGTACAGAAGTCCTATCTCAGAGGAGATACCACAGTGCAGACAATGCTGCGCATTAAAACATTCACTGAATATAAAGTCAGTGTAATTTAGTCTGAATTTTCTCTTAGGAAAAACAGAGTCCCCTTTGGAAAGAGAAGGAAAATACTCTGTCAGGTCAGTTTGACTATTATTCCTTAAAATACGTCTTGGTGACATGTTAATTGGTTAGATTGAAGCCATTCTTTTTCTCTCTTTTTTTTGTTCAAGGGAGTTAGTTTTACTAAACCCAGATTCCAGATCAGCTACTTCATTAAGGAGTCCAGATATCCTCCTGTCCCTTGAGACAGTCCTGGAAAATGGGAACGTGGTGAAGTCAGGATACTCCTGTTCTACCTACATATATGCCAACAGTGCTCTCAGTTCATGTGTATCAGGCTTGGCTATTGCCATGTAAATGCAGGTGTAGTGCCAGAAGCCATCAGTATCTTGCATTCGAATAAAGCTCTGATGCTTTCTTTTCCAAATTCAGCCACGTTTCTGCAGGGGCTTCAGTTGTCTCCCAGACATAAACTCTGACTCAGCCAGTTACTGGCTGTGATGATGCTCTGCCAGTGCCCCAGTCAGAGTCAAACTGGAAGTGGGTGGTTCTGCTCTGGGATTGCTCAAGTCTGTGTTCGGGAGAAGTTCCTAAGCTAGAAAAAATTAAGACTTGTTTGGTCTTGTTGAAAAGCAAACTCCTGATACGTCAGAGGGCTAAACAGCGTAGACAGAAGTGTAAACTCTGCATTTACTGGGTTTACTTTTTTTAACTAGTGTATTTTAGAGAAGGAAGGCATTGAAGTCTAGGAAAAGAAGAATCCACTTCAGTTATGACTAAAATTGGTTTCAGGCCAACGAGGTTTAAAAATAACTTTTAAATGAAGTGTTAATTTATTTTTTTTTTCAAGTGGAAAAATGCCATAATTTTATAGACAGTGTTTCAGTCATTGCTTCGAACAGATGAGTTGGATTTTATGAGGAAGTCACGGTGTAAAGGAGCAGCCCAAGGGGCTGAGCGTGCATGCGCACACATGCTGGGTCAGCAGCAGTCCAAAACACCGGGAGGAAAGGAAATGGCAGGCTGTTTTTTAGTCCTTCCCTCCCTGCCTCACTCTTTCAAGGATGGGAAAACATGTTTCACATAAAAACTACCTTCTCGTTCTCCTAAATATTTACTCGTTCAGACAAAAACTGGATGAAAACCTTGTTCCCCAAATGTCCCTCAAGAGACATAGCGGCCCTGGTTTGCATTCTTGTGAGAGTAAAATAACTGCTGGCACGAGAGAGTTAAAAATGTACAGGGAAAAGGGGGATTCGTAGGATTGCATCAGTTGCCCGGACTGTAACAAGATGCAGGCTGACAGACGGAATGGTTTCAAAACCAGTCCTGGCGAAGCTGGTAACCACTGATCGGGGTTGGGGGTTCAGGAGCTGTCACAGGCTTTTACATTTCTGCTCTTAAGTGGGGCTGCTGACATTAAGCAAACTCCAGGAACTTTAGAAATGAGCAAACATTTCTTTTATTTCTGTTATGTATTCACGGTGGGCCCTTTACTGTGCTTTTGGCAAGGCATCTGCATATTGAAAATATTTTAAAATTCTTCATTCTTTATGGTGCAGCTACTTTTTGCACTGCTTCCACTGTGATGAGGGATTTCATTGAAGTTCTGTAGGAATATGAAAGGTCTCTGGTTGTGAAGTTTCAGATCATGGAGTGTGAGTATCAGCCCCATTCTGGACATTCAGTGAGATTTGCCCTGGGGAAGGTGCAGTGAAGGTGTCCAACCTGTAAGGATGCTTTCCCAGCCCCGGTCAATGAGCACTGAGAGTTGGCTGGTGGAGAGGAAGGTTCTTCTGGGCTGTGCTGTACAAATCTCTGCCAAAAAAGTCCTTTGGACTCCTAGGAATCCCTGTGTCTCCAGGTCTCGGAATAGTTGCAGTTGGAAAGGTCTGGTTGCCCCTTTAGCATAACAGAATGGGGTCACCCACGAGAGGGACAGAACAGAAAGGGATACACACAAGTATCACAAGCCTTTGGGACAATCCTGAAATATTTTCCTTGTCTTCCAAGTCAGTAATTGCACAAAAGCCTACTGCTGAATAGTAATTAGGACTAAATAAATATTCAAAACACTTTTTTTCTGCCAAAAATGTCACCATGCTCACCATTCTGTAGCATTTACAGTGTAACAGGAAATGTAGTCATTGGACATGAGGGTGGAGAGCAGCTGGTGAACAGCCAGATACTCCTTTTTCTTATTTAGAAGGGAAAATAAGATGATGGGGAGAAACTGAAAGTTGTTTTTCCTGACTCCATTTTGGACTAAAATGAAGATATGCAATGTCTAGTCTGACACATAGCTCATCCTGGATTTCTTTAACCTTTCCTACCTATCTTGTTTTGTGGAGATCTACGACTATCTATAACTACTTTCCATGTGCCAGGTCAGAATCAAGTCCCATGTGTAAAACTCTCCGTTCTGGAGCTGCATTCTCCTCTTAGGTAACTCTCCTTCCATGATGTCATGTGTTCCTGTTCTGCAGTCACTCTTCAGCTCCTGTCCTGCATGTTTCCCAGCCCCACTGTGGCCTTTGATTGCCTTCCCTGTCCTCTGTTTGCTAATTATTTTGCATTGCTGTGCTCATTTGTCCTCGTTTGAGACTTGTTGTATCGAGTGTGTGCCAGTTTTGCGGAATGGTGATTTCCCACTGGGAAGAACTGGCTACAGACTTGTGGTGGTGTCTGATCAGTGCAATTCTTTGGTGACTTTCATACTCTTGTTCCTAAAACCCCTGTTCCTGCAGCTGAGAAACAAGTAGTCTTACTCTGTTTCCTTTCCTTGAAACTCAACCTCTGTTGTTCCTCTTTTATAATCAAATTTGAATTTGATTATTTGAAGTTCAAAGAGAGAATTATATGTCACTGTATGTACTACTAAGTTCAAATAACACGTCAAATTACTTGGATAGGTACAAAATTACTATGACCTGTAACATGAGGTGTCAGGCCCCTGTCAGACCCTTTAATTGCAGGTATTCAAACTTTCTGGTCACATTTGTTGCACAGTATTATCTTGACCTGTTCAACAATTGGGATGGCAGCATAGCTAAAGGTATTTAGAGAAATCAACTAAAGAAACTAACCCAGAGCATGGAAGATAAAGGTCCACGAAAAAGTCTAATGCAATGTAATTTGGTGTTAAGTTTTAGTTTGGTTTAATACTGCTTGATTTGCAGATCTAGATATTATTCCAGTGGAAGCAGGAGCCTTCATGTAGTGAATAGAAGCCTTTCCAGTCACAGGCCAGTTGTCTCTAGCTGTGTGTTCCTGGCACTGTGTAGAAGTATGTAGTTGTTCACAACCATGGCCTGGAAACAACTCTGCTGTACCATAATTCTAAATTATAGTTATTAAAGGTTATCTGGCTGATTCAGACAGCAAATTCTCAGAAGTACCGTGAGCAAGATTGTCTTTAGCTCTGCTGTGAGGGCAGTGACAGAATGGCAGAGGCCACCCTTTTATCCACTTTTGCAGCTGCATACAGGCAGGCATCCTCAAAAAGCTCAACCTCTCTTTGTCATCACCTGTGGCCCGAGATGTGGGGGCACAAACTCAAGAGGTAAGTGTGCACCAAGGAGCTCCATGGGCAGAGTTCCTTGCTGTTCCTAGCTGAGAGCTTTGATGTAGCAAACAGTCTAACTGAACAAGGATACCAGCAGGCAGCCTCAAATATGTTGGTGCCTAGAGCTGTGGGACTACATGAATCAGAGCTGCTATATTTATATGTGGGCAATGTATGTACGCACAAGTAACCAAAATCTTACATAAAGGTAAATTCTTACCCTCATTTGTAAGACTTTACTTCTAGAGCAGTGGCTTCTGGTTATGGGCTCACTAATGATTTATATGTTAAAGCTCAGGCTAACAGTGAGAACAAAATGCAGCATTGTCTGCAGTCCTTAACACCGTCTGTGTTGCCCTTGGTGTGATGAAGATCAAGGCTCTTGCTTTAGGAAGCTCGACCTTTGGTTGTCTTTAAGTTTGAAAACATTAACTCTCTCTCTGTGCTCTTTGTTATATACTGCTCTGCAGGAAATACCTCTTTACTTTATGGGTGAATGGGTGTGTTCAGAAATGGTTTAATTGCAGCCAGTCTAGGTCATGGAAAGGCTGGAAGATAGGCATGGTGAAATCAGTGGCATCAGCTTCCAGAAGAGTGAGAAATTCACCTGCTGTGACTGGGGGTGTTGTCCTTAGTGTTGTGTGTTCATAGGGGAGTGTTAGTTTTTTTCTGTGTTCTCTGTAGTCTGATTAGTGTTCTGCTGAAACAAAGTTCTCCTTTTCTAGAAGCAGTCCTGGCATTGTCTGACTGGGGCTGTGATTTCTGCCCCATGTCCTCTTTCTTTTATTTGGTTCCATCGTCTGTGTACAGTTTCTTTTGTGAGCCACAGCATGATGCCATTCCAGCAGCTGGTTTTAATATTGTGAACAGATACTGTTTGTCTAGAAGCTACAGTTGAGGACCAGGATCCCATTTTACAAACTGAGAGTAGGAACATTGTTCCTTGCAGTCAAAGAATGACATGAGAGAATCAGTGGATAATTACAGGACAGGGTCCTGAGTTTTTTGTTAAAGGTTTGTCAGTAGCCATTGAGTGCTTTTGGGACAAACTACCTGTTTGTCGCTGGTCTGACCAGCAAAGGACATTCATTCTTTAAAAAAACCTCACTCCAACATCTTTTAAGTATGTAGTAATTTCTTTCTACCTGTTTTTTAAGGACAAGGATGATTAATTCTCCTGTTTTGATTATTTCCCAGACTCTCTTCAATTCCTCTCTGAAATTTGACACTAGTTCATTTGCGTCCGTCTTTACCTGGTGGAACCACTTCAGCTTAGAGTATGATTGAAAATTGCTCAGATGGGTGTGTTGGGTCAGTTGTTCAAGTGATTTAAATCAGTAATCCTCATGAATTTTCCTAATTGTAAGCATGCATATGAAGTTCTCCATCCTTTTGTTTCAAAGGATTGTGTCCAAGGCTGAGTGAGTGTGTGTTTTCAAAGAACCCTGGTTGGTGTCTTTGCTCAGGGATGCCAGCTGGGTTTCCTTTAGTGTACATAACTATCAACATTTTCTCATCAAAATTCAGATCTTTTCTGATGGGTTCCCACTGGGGAATTGCATTTTTAGGAGTCTGTGTCTAGAATAGTCTGTGATCATTCCTTCCAAGTCTGGATCTCTTGGCTGTTAGACTACTTCGCTCTCCCTTCATTGACAGTGTGTCCCTGGAAGTGCCAGGTTCTCAGGCAGTTGTCTTTGGGCACATAGCAGTAAAGCAAGGAAACTCAAATTTAGAAACTCAGATTTACAATGGAGTGCTTAAATACACATCTTTTCCCTGGTGAGGCTCTCAGTGTGACCTGTTCATCTTTTGTGCATTTCTGGATTTTCAGGCTGAGTCTTCCTGCCTGTGCTCTTTCTGGTTGAATCTTCCATTTCGGATGTTGGAATGGTTTACTTGACCTAAAAAATGCTCCTTTTTTAAAGCAGTTACTTATATCTTATTTGCAGCTGCAATTTTCTGTGAGAAGCTCATGCTTCTTCAGTATCAGTGGCCTTTAGACTGATGTTTCATGGCTCTTTATAAAACATGTTCCATCATCTGTAGAAGAGCATTAAGCCACAGTCACAAATACCTGAGAGGTTGTGACAAATACACCATTCCTTCCAAATTCAACGCCCAACTGACAACGGAAAATTACAGTTCAGATATTGGTGATGCTACTGCTTTTGTTGCTGAGCATTTTGGTAAAAACACTGCTTTACTATGGAAACAGTCCCTTGGGAATGACCATTCAATGCTTTCAACCTTCTGTTTTTTTCTTGACAAGTTACTGGCTGTATCCTAGAAAGTTCCTGGAGTCTGCTGTGGTTCTACAGCAGCTGAGAATATGGGGAGCAGCATAAGCTAAAACAAGTTCTGTTCAGTATGAAAAGGAATAACTTTGGGATGGGGAGTTTTCCAGTGCAAATTAACCTGTCCACCTTCACACTTAACAAGCTAAAAACTCATCAGAGAGCGAGGTAAAATTGCTAGGAAGTTGCTCCCAAGTTTCCACTCCGTCCTCCTGGACATTTGCAAAAACTAAGTGGTTTTGCTGCAGAACATAAGCTCGACTTGACACAGAATGTTTTTGTTAATATTCCTACATGGAATCTCCAACAGGAGAGTTTTTTAGTCAGTCCAAGTTCAGGCATCACAGTGTTCAAATCTGGTCATTTATTGGAAAACTGCTGTGACTTCTCATGT
This sequence comes from Platyrinchus mystaceus, assembly GCA_035041135.1. Classification (NCBI taxonomy): domain Eukaryota; kingdom Metazoa; phylum Chordata; class Aves; order Passeriformes; family Tyrannidae; genus Platyrinchus; species Platyrinchus mystaceus. The sequence continues at coordinate 27,893,296 of JAWWLV010000005.1, read as the reverse complement.
TTTTATGAACGTACTGTACTGAGTTTAAAGTCTCTTGCTGGAAGATATGCTTAAAAACACACAACATGCTTCCAGAATTGTTGTGCTAATTAAAAAAAAAAAAAAAAAAGGAAAGAAAAGAAAAATAAAGGAAGAAAAACTCCTCATAGACTTGGCCAGAATACGGTTTCTTGCCCAGCCTGCTGTGTGTCTGATAACATATTCCATAGAGGCTGTGCATGCAGAGAGCTTTTCATTCGGTGTCTTTGGGTATAGTATGGCAGAATATTTGAGTCTCTAACATTTATTTTGAAACGGTGCAGAATGCATTGAAATCCAGGCATTTATCTATCTTCAGAGTGCACCTGCATGTGGTCAACAGAGGAACACTTTACAGTGGTGTAACAAAGACCATTACTTTCCTGCTTCTCCCCAGTTAGCATTAGACATATCATGTAAGAGCTGGGATATGAGGCAGACTTTGCAAGCAGCCACAGCAGTTCTTACTGGTTTTCGGGTTTCCCAAAAAGATCTGTGCTTAGTAGGTTGTTCTGCTGCCAGAGGCTTTATCATGTGGACTGAGTATTGTAACAGAACAGGCAACACCATTTTCATGTGTTTTTAGACGTGTTATTTACTGGGGTTTCCCTGAAGAAAGCTCAGGGATTTTTTCCTTGTGAGTCACTAACAAAATGATTGTTTTTATATAAACTTTCCTTCAGCTGGTTAGAGTTGGAACACAGTGTCTTGTACTCCTTCTGGGGTCTGAATTTTCTCCTAATTTCTTTTAATAGTTGCTCCTGCAGGCAGCAGGATGGTTTGAACCTCGTGGCCTCCCCCCATCCCGCCACTCTCTCTGAGTTCCGTAGTCTCGAAAATCGTAGGTCTGGCCAGCAGAAGGGCTGGTGGCAATCACTGTGTGTGTAAGTCCTACCTTGGTGGTGCTTTATCAACTCTGCACCTTGCTTGTGGCTTAGGGAGGATGTGCTCTTGACATGAGGCAAACTGGATTTGCTTTTATATGCTGAAACTATAATTTTAAAAAAGGTTGATGGTGGCATAAAGTTGACTCCGGTGTCATAAAGGTTAAAAGCTGTTAAGTTCTTTGTTTCTGTAATGGAAATCACTAAAGCTGGAGAGACACATCCCTCTCTTACATACCCCTGAATCCTTTCCCACCCTCTTTGGTGGCTGCAGCAGAGTGGTGCAGAGTCACTTTTAATTACCTTCTTCCATGGCTTTTGATTTCAAGCCCAACTTGATGGCAGCAGGGGCTGAACTACAGGGAGGTCTCCGGGCAAGTCTTGCCTGTGTCAGCCGCCTCGCCAGGCAGATGCTGCACTTCCTTGCAGGGTTTTTTTATTACATTTTAAATTTTTGAGCCTGAGACAGGAGCTATGTTAAAATCCAGTAACTCTGCAATGCTTTTGTGTGTGAGAAATTCTGGGCTGTGGACACCAACCTCTGTTCTGCTCCCTGACCTCACTTAGGGATATTGATAGTCTGTGTGTACATGTATGTAGTTATATGTATATTTGACTTCATAGGTAACATTTTCTGTATTTACAGATTTGTTAAGGTGCCTGGCATTGTTTTAAGCCAATAAGTGTGCAGAGTTCTTTGAGTCTTTTTCATAACCCAAGATAGGATTTCTTTATTTTTACAGGAACAGGAATGGTTTAGCTGGAATGAAAATGTTCATTCCACTGCATCATTAGCTACAGGCAATTTTCAGTTGAAGCTTAGCCCATTTTTCATGCTAAAGCTCTAGTAGTTTGACCATTAATCAACATGTAGGATGAATTTCTGGGGCTGAGAGAGCTTGCCCGTAATTTAAGATGAACTCTTTTTTGTTTTTTTCTTATGAAAGGAAGGTAGTCAGAAAATAAATTATATTTTAAAGAGTTCACCTCTCTCTCACCCCCTTCTACCATTCCCCTTCTGATAAACACCCCAAAAGTTTTCTTTAGATGGATATGGAGTTTTGGCTGGAATAGCAGATCCTGAAGTGTGTCATTTGATCCTCCAGTAATTCTAAAGCAACATTCTGTTGGATGAAACTAGTCTCTGACGTGGTGACTGTCTCAGGTGTCTTTTGTACTGATAGTCCAGTTCAACTTGCTTTTATCACTTTAAATGTTAATTTTAGGGTCTCAGATGAAGTTTTTCCTCCCCTTTTCCATTACCTGAAAGTTGTAACCAGCAGCCCACGGGAGCATCAAGATCTGTAGCCATCTATTACCCGCCTTTTCAGCTGCCTGCTCTTCTCACACAAGGTGAAAATTCAGAGCACTGATCCTCCAGTTTGGAGACAGTGATGGGAAAATCATGCCTGGAAAGGCAGGAATTGTTTCCTTACACCTCTTCTCTCTTCTAGCCTGACCAGGCTCCCTAAATCCCTCTGCATAGACCTGTGGAACATGCAGTGCTTCTCCAGCCTCATGAAGAAAGTGATCCAACAAGTCTCCAAGCCCAGTGACTTAAGAGAAGTCTTCTCCAAAGGCCATGTTCCTCTTTTCCCAGGCCCACTAACCAGCAGAACCAGCTTTGAGTTAATCAGTGAGTGCATGGGAGTTTTTGGAGACCAGTGCCCAAATATCTTCGCTCTTCCCTACCAAATATACTCTCAAGTTTAATGTGAGAGCTGATACAGAGCCCTTTCCAGCTCAGAGGCAGGGGAGTATGGTTTGGAACATGGACAAGGATCTTGTGGGGGAGGAAGGAAGAGAGCCATATAGTTCATATAAGATGCAGAGTTATTTTAGTTTAACTGTCAAGAGCTCTCAAAGGCTGCACCGATCTACCCTGTGGAGGTTGAGAAGAAATTTCATTGCAATGGTGATAAAATCTTCTTGTTCCTGACATGCCGTTTCATTTGACTCTTAAGGAAATAGTGCAGCAGCCCTAGAAACAAGAGTAGTGTCAAGTGCTGTGTCTCACCAGAGGGCCTGTAGCCTCCTCCATCAGTGACTCAGACAAGATCACACCAGTACTGTACAAAATGGTGTTCCCTCTTGGATCTCCACTGCTCCTAACAGAGACTACCAAGACGTGTGCTCTTTTCATGGCCACGTCACACCAGTGTCTCAGAATTATCTGATGCCTAGTTAGATGTCTTTGGGCTTTCTTTTCCCTTGTTATTGCTAACTAATGAGCTCCCAGTCCAGCACAGCAGCTGTCATTAGTCTGTCAGCATGTAGCTTTATTTTATCCTGTTTCTGTTTTTCCAGTCATTGAAGTTATCTGTGTCTTCCAGGGTAATGTTCAATCTTCCATTGTGTTGACACTACCTCACAGTTTTGTCTTATGGGCAGAATCAAATTTAACTGGCAAGAGTTTGCTACTTTATTTCAGTAAGACTGATCCCTTTGACACTTTGATGAAATCCTTCAAGGCTGCTAGTTCTTCTTCCCAGATTATAATTTATTTATCTGTTAGAGAGTTGTTTTACTGCATCTTTCATTAATACTCATCTTTATAAACTTACTTGCCAGTCTTCTAAGGGTATCACTTTGCTGAACCAAATACCTGTCAAGTTTCCCTTAGTCAGAAAAATCAGTTTGGCATGCTCTGCCATTTTTTTCTTTTCTTTTTTTTTTCCAATTTTATTTAAAGTCTTCCTTTCAAAACATGTTCAAAAGCCTTGCATTCAGTCATGGTTCCACTAACAAGCATGTACTTGCATCTATTTTCTTGCCATTTTGCTGAGTGTGGGCACTGCACTCACTGTTCCACAGAAGGTACCATGCTGGATTCTGCACCCACTCCATGGAGTGGAGCTGCTTACTGGATATGGGTGTATATCCGTGATACTTTTAGGAGATTCTGCACAGTGTTTATTTTTTTTTGAGGGTAGCAATTTATTCCCTCACTGCCTCCCTTCACATCTCCTGCCCTGCTTAGGAAAGAATGATGATGATACAGTAAGGTTTGTTGCCCCCGAGGGCAGCTGGTGCAGGAACTTTTGTCTGTGAAAGCTTGGTGACCAAAATACTTTGCTCTGAGAAACCCAGTGGAAATCATCATGTCAAATAGCAAGCTTTAGGGCTGATGACTCAGGTTTTCCCCTGCTCTGGTCTGGATGACAGGAAACTGCCCATGACAGCCATGAGGAGCTGGAATCAGTAATTCATGCTCCTGTGACACAGCATTTTCTCCTTTGATGTTATCAGTAAATTGCACTCTGAAATACAGCCTGCGATTTCATGGAGGTCTTTCCTCCATGCCTCCTTTACTGCTTCCCTGGCCACTGACTGGTTTTTGTTTTCAGGTCTTTTCATTTTTGTACTGGTTCAATTCCCATTCCTCTTCCAGCTCTCCTAAACATACAGACATGTTCCCTCGGATGCGTTGGTTTGTTCGTTCACATCTCACATAAACCTTCACTTTCTTCAACAGTGGTTGATGTGGTTCATGTGAACTTTGGATCACATCCTTGTAGATTTTCTTGCCACTAACCCATGCCCCTGCACTCACACATGGTATCTGTGTGTGGGTGTAAAGGAGTGCATGCAGTTGTAGGCATCTGAATTTAAGTTGTGCTAGTTTATGCTGAGGTATGTGTCTAATTTTAGACGACGTTAGGCACAAATAAGAATCGTTTTATGTGGAATACGTAATTATCAATGGAGAAATCTGCACCCTCTCAGATGCCTTGTCAGCACTTCATGTCTCAAAATGTGCAGTATCCAGCAAGCTGTGGTGTTAACCTTTGCTGGGCCATGCTGAACATGTGAAAAACCAGTCCCTTCTTGTGTTTGCACGGGATCTTTGTTTGCAGTGAGTAATGGTCCACTAACAGTGTCCAGTGCAAGTTCAGTGCAATGTACAAAGTGTCTTTGATGCCAGACATTCTACAGTGCTGTGCAGAAACTAAAGCTTATAGTCATAAGCCTGAGAGGACTGGAATGTTTTCAATTTACTTTTAAACAAATGACTTTATTGTGCCATTCTCTCATGGGAGTAAATTCCACAGCCTCAGTGACACGTTAGACAAAACTTTTTTACCTGCTGGTTTCTGTTTATACTTGGAGAAAAGAAATTAACCTCAGTTAGGAGTTGGGGGGAGTAGGACAGCACTGTTAAACTGGGTGGGAATTTTGGCAGGGGCTTTGCTGGGAGCGGAGTGGGATACAGGAGGACAGGATGTAGCTGAAGGGTGATTTGTGGTGCAGAGTGAAGTTCAGGAGTTCTTTGTGACTGAAAATCAAACTTGTGAAGGGCACCTGTAGGAAAAGCATTAACACTGGTTTTGCCACTCCTGAAATGTAAGGAAGTGGTTGTGGTAGTTTGAGTAAATGCCAGTTGGATACTGGGAAGAAGATTCCTAGTGTCTGTGGTGGGAGATGGATCAGGCCCGATTCCTGAAAGGAGCAATTCTCAAGTAAATCCTGGATGCCTGTATCCATACAGGAATGACAGCTCTTGACCTCCAGGAGAGAAAGCATCCCTGAACTCACCACATTGCTCTTACAGTGGTAGAAATATTTGGACTGAGACAGGGAAGTTTTGAGAGAATGAGACTTTGTGGTTTAATACCATGGATTTGTAAAAATATAAAATATGTACAAAATGCCTAAGTAGGAACATGGATTCATTCAGTGTTGCTCCACGGGGGAGACCCTCTCATGCTAATAAGTGCATTGTGATCTTCTGGTAGATATAATGCACAACCCATTCCAGGGGCTCCTTTTGATCGAAATATGAGTAGACATTAATTACTAGCAGAACCAAGAACACTGAATTTTTTTTTTTAGCTTCTCACTTAGCTTTTTTTTATACTAAACCTTTTTTTTACAAGGCTTTTGTTTTGTACTTATTACATGGTTTTATGGCTTTATAAATCCATAAACGATCAAGAAAAGGATTTGAGTTTTGTTTTGACTAGTTTTTGCTTTTACTTTGGTCATCTACAGTTCATCAGGATTTTAAATTACATGTCACTGCATGGAAATCCAAATGGAAAAAAAAATTACAAGTTTAAGTGATGCTCAGGTAAATGCAGTTACAAAAATTGGAAAAAGAAATCCCCTCACTTGAAAATAGCTCTAAAGCCTTTTGTTTTCCTCTGATATTTCTAACTCCCATCCAGTCTTTTCCAAAATAGCAGCTCTTCTCTGCACAGTGGCTTCCCATAAAACCTTACCTCAGTTGGAAAATTAACTATGTAAATGATGCAAATAACTTTGCAGTGTTCTCAGAGCCCTAAAAGCCTTTGCTGCCACTGGTTTGGCCTCTAGAGAAAGATGCACCTAAAGGTAACATAGACTGTAAAGAACGACAGGGAAAAGGGTCTGTTTCCGCTCTGACTTGTAAGGCAGGGAAACTTTGTCCACTTGGATTCTTCTCAATTCATAGCTTTTTTTCTTATTTGAAATAAAAAGGGATATGTTGATCATAGCTGAAAAGAAAACAGTATGTGTATAGCAGGTGACAGTGTTTTTACACAGCCAGATGCTGCCATGAGTCAAGCCTGAGATCAGGGGTGGTACTCAGCAGTGCTGGGAAGCTTGTGAGGGCAAAGGCAGGGCCAGTCCTTCCCAGGTGATGCCTGTACATGGTTTATTTCCATGAGCAGAACAATGACTTTGGTACAAATCTGGATTTTCTGTACAGTTGAAGGTGTGTTTCGGGAGTTGTTGTGGAGCCTCTCCCCGTGGTGGGGAGCAAACTGTGTAGGAGAGGACAGGATCACTTTTGTTTAAACCAAAGCTGAATGTTCCCCTGCATCCTGTCCCAGCAGCAGGTGCCCAGCTGCCCTCTTCAGATGGAAACACAACTGTGGTGAGGGAATATCAGCAGGGCCGGAGGCTGGATTAGCTTTCCAGACTGGGCAGAGTAAGGAGCAATAAGGTGCTTTTGCCTAAGACTCCTCAAACTCTCCGTAACACACTCGCTTCCTGCCCATCTGGAAAGGCCTCTCACTTACAAAATGTCTTGGGAAAAGAGAGGAGGAGGGAACATACTGGGAATGAAGCATCTCATCCCTTTTGTCTCCCACATGCCTGTCTGCAGCAGGCATATAACCTGTGCTTAAAGGTGGCTCCCTGGGGGGCCTGAGTTTGGCAGGCAGACTGGTAGGGAACACGTGCTCTGAAGCCAGAAGTTAAAAAGAAGTTAAATTAAGTACTTGAATCTTGCCACGCAGGTCTTAATAATCCATGAGTGGATTAATATTAATATGGCCATAAGGCTATAAATTCAGGGATTTTGACCTCAAAGTCTTTGAGTGTGTTTAAAAATAGCTCACCCATCCTCATTTTATCACTTCATATACACTGACACAATTTTGGAACCTGCTCTCCATCCCATCTAGCAGGGGAACACTGTAATTAAGAATCAGTTTTGAAAGGCTGTTCTCTCTTGGCTGAAGGCAGAATAAGGCTTTATGTATTTTGCAGGAGATTATAAACAATTCACCGGCTAAAATTAGCAGTAAAAAGGGAGCCCCAGCTCTTTCCTGCCCTGTGGTTTGTACCACAAAGACTTAGTGTTTTTAAATCATGACAGAGCTCTCTAAAAACCTTGAAAGCATATTATGTATGTGTCACTTTGGCTCAGTTAGGAATAGTCTCACCTCCAAGCCAGAAGGCCATGGGTTCAAATTCCATGCCCGCCCTTGGATTTAGCTGTCTCACAGTAATTTTATTGCAGAAAACATTTTTAAGTAGAACCATAGGGGAAGAAGAGTGAAACTCTTGTGTCTGTAACTGCACTGTGAGACATTCAGTCACTGGGACGTTAAGTTAAGCCATGGCTCTTACTGCCCAGCTTTGCTCAGCAGGCAAATATCCTGGACTGGGAGGCAGGGGAGCCCTAATGGTGTGGCAGTTTTTTCTCTTCTTGACAAAAGCAGTTCCAATCCTTGGGAATGTGTGTGGGAGCTACTGCTCCCTGCCTGAAAGACCTTTGTGTTGTCCTCGTGGTGCCATGAGGATGGGGATTCGTTGGCTGTACATTGTTGTGCAAGAGCTGCAAAATGAGAGATGTCAAATGAGTCTTGACTTCACTTTTTGCTGCTTATCAGTAACAGAAGGAGGGAAAAAAATCAATCCTTTTGAACCGAATGTGCTACAGGTCATTAAAAAGTTAAATTGCAGAAATAACCACCTGAAGGGGGAGGTTAGGGTTGTTTGTGGCAACGGTAAAGCCAGGTGATCTTAACTGCAGAGGTGAAGTCCATGTGGTGTCTGCTTGGACCTCAGGTGAAAGTCCTAATCACTGATGTCCTTTTCACCTTGCTCACAGAGAGGAGGTTGGAGTGACTTAAACCTTAAACTTGATAGTTTCATTGTGGTTTGTGCCAACAAGAATGTGGTCTTATAACATGAAGTGTTTATGTTTGCTGCTTACAGATGTGTATTAACTTACCAGAATCTCATTGTCTCTTCAAATTTACTTTAGGGAGGACAAAAAAAAAAATCTTTCATTTTCTACTGGTTTTGTAAAATACATAGGAGGGGTTTGGCATATTTATACAAAATGGAAGCCATGTTATAAATGTTGTGTGCACCATAGTTGCTCACAACTCAGTTCTTACCCTGAAAATAATTTACCCAATAATTTTCAATTTCTGTTCTTGTGGCATGAATCCAAAATGCTTCTGGATGGATGATTTTCTTTTGTTTAGATATATTTGTTGCACTTCAGTAAAGTGCCTGGTGTTTTCAAACTCTTCCTCTGATCTGCTTTGAGGCTTTTTTGCAACAGGAATGTTGCAGGTCACATTTTGCTTGCAAAGTTAAAGGGCATCTTAAATGGGGAGTATGGAAATGGTGATCATTGATCAGTGGGGTAGGAGTTCCTGCCAGAATTTGTAGGCCACTGTGACTCCGCCTGACGAAGGACTCATGGAAAACCCATTAATGTGTATGGGAGCTTTGAATCTTAGGACCTGAATTATCAACTGAATGTTTTGATGAGAACTCTGGCTGAGATATGTTTTGCATGTGACTAACATCTGGGAGAAGCAGATTTAACAGCAGAAGGTGCTGGTGGTACTTGTATGTCCACTTGCTAAATTGGATTACATAAATTCCTGTTATTAATTTTTTTTTCAGATAAATTAGCCGATTATTGTGCATGCTACAGAAAGTATGAGAACTGGGGCAAGAGATGGGAGCATAATCCATCTTCTCCTGGCAGGAGTGTTGGCTCATTTAGTCACATCTGCGATACAGGGTAGGGTGGTCCCTGCAAGGCTTGAGTTAGTAACAGTCTGTCAAAATTCGAGGTAAAGTGGGCTATGGGGGTGTCCACAAGACAGATTTCTATGCTAGGATGGGGTCCATGCTGGGAGAAAAAGATTGAGAATCCTTCCCATGGAGCCTGGGTGAGCAGTGCTGACTGAACGGGGGGCAAAGGAACGGAAACGGTGCTGCTCCGGAGCACAGCGATCCAACTGTGTGAAATCAGTGTGGGTGCTATTAAAATGCCATCTTCTCTCCCTTCCCCTTCCCTTCCTCCCTCCCTCCCCCTCTGCTGTCAGCCTGGCCGAGGAAAAGTCAAATAACGTACGACTGTGTTCCTTGGCATCCCAACTGCAATTTGCCTTTAGGGGCTTCAAACTTGAGAATGGGAGGTTTTAAATCTTGCTGATTTGTGCTATTCCAGCAAGCACATGTGTGAGGAGAAAGAACAATGCCAGTTCGAAAGAGAAATCACAAGTGAGAAATCATTGCTGCTAAATCAGGTGTTGCAGAGGCCAGTGGAAAAATCAGACACTAAGAAAAGTAGGAAATTACTTTGTTTAGAGCTGGGAAGGTAAATGAGGATGAATTAGAAAGTGTTCTCTGTGTATTCCACCCCTAAGGATTTGAGCAAAGTTAGAGGGATTTATTTACTGACTATCCAGACTATACAACTGGCAATAAGATTAAGTGAGGAATTTTGGAACATGCTGACATTTCTTATTTGCATCATTTACTATGGAGATCATTTGTTGGTCCTGCACTGAGTTTGTGGTGAACCAGGGCTTAATCTGGCCCAGCAGAGACAGATCTGGTACTTCTCATGGCTCGAGGGATGTGGGGGTGAGAACAGTTTAATGTCCTCTTTTGCGTCTCAGAGAGGAAACATCAAGTTTGTCTATGTGCTTATCAGAGGAGAATTTCGGAATATTTTCCTAGACACCATTAATTATGAAAAAGAGTGGAGTTACAGGAGACACATTGCATTAGATCAAGTGAAAATAAAAGACAAGGCTGTAATTTATAGAGCCCATGCCCTGGATAATGTACAGAGCTCTCAGTGCAAGGCCCCTCTGAGCCCATCCCTCCTGGCCTGTGCAGGGATCTGCAGGCTGCCCTCCTCCTCCTCCTCCTCTAGTCACAGTTATTGCTACCAGGCTGGTGGGTGCTGAGAAGTTACCATCTCAGCTGGAGGAAGTGAAGGGGGACCATGGAATAGGAGTTCCAGCACAGGATCTAGAAGAAACCAGAATTGTGAGTTTTATTCATTGTTCTGGGTGCCTACTTCTAAAATGATCACATTTGGTGAGAAACAGGCAATTCCTTACATCATGCACATAGACACATTAAGTCATAAACTATACTTACTGAAACTATACTAACATGTGATCTTGGGAAATGTGTTTCACCCACCCACTGTCCATGCACTGAGCACTGACTTGCCCCATTTTTATCTCATAAAATAAGACAATTCCTTGTTTCTAAAGGAATCCGTAAGCCGAGTCTTGTGCACTGTTTCTGGAATAAGGGAAATGTTTTAGTTACCCTCTCTTGCATAATTGCTGCCAAGTAAAAATCCTGAGTAGTGATCAGTATGACCCACATTTCTTCTAAGAATGGTTTTGGTAAGGAGGTAAATAACAGAGATAAGAGGCAAGGTGTTAATTCAGTCTTCGTGATGACTCTAAATATTCCTCTGATCAGCCTCATGCGTGACTAATTTTCTTGCTTTCTGTTTCCAGCTTCTTTTGTAGAAGCTCCCAGATTTGCATTTTTTTTTCATTCTTAGGGGACTGCATACCACAGCCAGTAGCTTTAATCCTTTAATCCTCAGATGTGCGATTGATGCCTCCACCCACTGATTACCTCCCTTCCCAGCAAATGATCCTATTCCCCTCACAGTTAATGTCCACTACTGGATCAGGCTGCTGTCTCTGGAAATGTGTTTAATCACTTGGTAACAAATACACAGTAAATGTCAGCCTGAACATCATCAGGGCTAATCACTGCACTTTGAGTCTTCATCATCATGACTTGAATTCCAGGGTAACTTACTACTGCTTGCAACTTCCCAATATCCACTGACCTCCTTCTACACTGAAATAATAGCGAATATCACGCCAATAGTATCTCACATCCTAGATTATTTTTTTTTCCTAATGTGCTCTTATAAATATGGGGCACTTCATGTGTTGTTATGACAAGGAAATTCTTTGAAAAGTTTGCAAATTCCAAAGTAGTATTTGTTTTATAAACAAAGGTGCTGTTTTCCTTATGCCAGCCTCTTTCTGCTTTTGCTTGTCCAGCAGTCTGTTCTGAAAGGCATGGAGCAGCTGTTGGCCCCAAATCAAAACTTGCAGCGCAGGGAGGGTTATGTAAAAGTCCTTTGTGTGAGAGATGTACATGGCAGCAAATGGTGAAACTGGAATGCAGATTCTTTCAGAGGAGAGGGCTGTTCACAGTAAGGTTTTATTTTTTTACTTGATTTTTGCATAGAACAAAAAAATAGAAGACGTAATTTTTTTTTTTTTTTTTGCATTTTTAGAAATCCCTTTTCCTGTTGCAATGTTAATGGGCTCATAATTTCACGCTGCTTTGCACCCACTGTCACCCACTGGATGGACAGGCTGTAAGAGGTTGCCTAGTTCTTTCCCTCAAGGCAGGATCTCTGTACCTTGGCCATTTCTGAGGGATGTTGGTCTAATCTTTGAGGGAGATTTGCAACTCTTCTAGTCCATCCATCTCTGTGCTTCACTGTTCTTACCATATAATACTTTCCAAATACTTATTTGGCATCTTTTTGTATCTGCAAAGACACTCATCTCTGCCCTTCCACATGTGATTTCTTTTGAACTCATCAGTCCCAACTGATCTTAACTTTTCCTTTCAGGTAAAATTTTACAGAGCCCTGAACATAATTTTCAGTGGTTTCCTCTGAACACTCTCAAAACGTGCCATAAATTTCTGGTAGTGTGATAACCAGCACAATTCTTGGACTGATTTTGTAATAGCAAGACATTGTTCACTAATATTCTGTTTATATTGCACAGTGGATGCAGTTCCTTTTCTGCTGAACTGCTCAAGTGGCTGTATGTTTGATTTATTCCTGCCCAAGTCAAACATTTTCTGTTCATTATGAATTCATCTAGATTTTTAACCTGTTTCTCTAGGTCATTGTGAACTCTGGTCCTGTCATGCCCCATTCTCTTCCAGTTTCTTCTCATCTGTGAGTGTAATAAGCACAGGCTATAACCCACCATCCAGAGCTTTAAGGCTTTAATAAGCATGTTATAAAACACAGCCCATATGAAAGTCCTCTTTCACAGAGTTTTCCAGTTTGACAGCTTTTCTATGGAAATGAGTATCCAACCAGTAACTGCAGGGAGAGCACACTTCCATTAATGAAAATGTCACATGAGATTGTGTCAAAAAGCTTTACTGAGGTCTGAAATATGTGGTCTCTCATGTTAATACCTTACCCGTAAGATCTGAATCCCTGCTCTAAAATGAGGTTGGATTGATTTGACATGATTAGTTGTCAACCTGTTAAAAACTGTAAGATGAAAGTAACTCCAGATTATTAGAGTTCTGGTAATACATCATTCCTTTCAGTCTCATAGTTTCAAATCAGTTTCTTGATTGAAGAAGGCAGGAAGAGAGCCTGACATAGATTCTCGATGTTTGGGATGGCTAAAGCCATGTAAGTACTTGGGGAGCAGTATGGGGATTCAGCAGGAGGATTTAGCTAATGATCTGTGCTATGCAATGTCTGTAACCACAGAGAAGCATCGAGTAGATGATTGTTTAAGCTAATCCAGAGAGTTAAATACTTGGGAATCAAACTGAGCCTAGGGTGTATCATTCTTCTCAGGGGTTATGAAGTGAGAGAGATTGTGTGTGTGAGGGAAAGCTGGATCATAACCTCTGCTTAGAGGAGTTCCAGGCTGCTAATGAAAGCCTAGCAGCTGAAAGGGGCAGCCTGTGGGTGGCTCAGTAAAGGGAATAGCAATACAAAGTCAGAAGATGCTGAAAGCATGGAAGAGAGTGGCAAAGTCACCCTCTGTGAGGGAAAAGGACAGCTTCCAAGCTACCCGGGAAGTGTTCTTTCTCTGCTGCTTGCTTTGTTGTAAATACACAAAAGTAATGTATTGTCATTTACTTGTGGTTCCTTCCAATAAGAAAACCTCACTGTGTGAAGCCATCATGTGGTTTCAGCAGTCCTCTGGCAAAAGGCACGCTATGTACAGCTGAGAGGATCTTAGCTAAATTATATATACAGCATCAAACTGCAGTGGAGAGAGAACCAGTGTAAAGGTTTAGGAAAAAGCAAGGGGGTTTAAGACAACTGCAGTGTGCTGAGTGTTCGTGCCTTAAAGAAAATATTACTTGGACAGGAATAGATGAAATAGATTCTATATTCAGCAGCTGTGAATTAAAGCATAAATGAAATCTGGAGGGAATAATAAATTTTCAGGTGGTAGTTGTTGTTATGAACTTGCATCTGTAAATGAAAGATCTGAAAGCAGCTCTTAAATGAGCAGTTTCTTACTGAAGCCATGTACATATTCCTTAGTGTACTGAGAATTGCTTTGCTGCTGCTCTGGCTTTTACCCTGGAGTCACTCACCTTCCAGTCTACTTCCTCTTGGTCATTCCTAATAGAATGCCTTTTTGATTACAGAAAATTGCTTGATACACTTCTTTACTGAAAACGCTAGACAAATGCTCCTTCTTGGAACTGACATCAGGAATGTTATACAAGACATTCTTAAATATGCTGGCAGCTGCCCTGAATGTAATGAAATCATGGAAATTAGAAGTACTGTGCTCTCTGTGTGGCCGGCTCAGGACTGTTTTCACTGTTACCCAGTTTTGCTGTGAATTTTAAAGGGAATCACTTTTCATTACGTTTTCTTGGGACGTTCAACACGCTTATAATTTCTACAGTCAGGAAAATTTATCCTGATATTCTAAGGTGCTACTCCTTTGTTTTGAAATGCACACAGATCCTCATGCCCACATCCTCTTTGCACCACACTAAATCATTCCTGTTGCAGCAGAGAGTTTACAGTCTTCAGAAGATCGAAAACTTTTCCAGTAGAAATGCATATGTAGGGTGAAATCCTATTTCCACTGCAGCCAGCAGTAAAATTCCCACAAACTTAAGTGGTTTGGATTTCACATGCAGTTCTTAGTCTTCTCTTGTATGACACGTTAGTTAATCCTTAACACATTCTTGGTAGAGAAGGTATGTAAATGCAGGAGAGCTGCAGAGTAGCAGTGGTGTGTACTTTGAGTTTCAGTCCCTTCCATGCAGGGAGCACAGAGCAGATCTGAAAGACAGGTGAGACCCACAGCAGTGTGCAAGGAATGGATGTTATTTTTAGTCTTCTGAAGTGCAGAGAGCAGAAGGGAAGGACCTTCTCTCTGTGGGTATGTGTACATAAATGGAAGCACCGTCCTGGCTCCCGTGTTCCCTTCTCTTGGTCTGTGGTGTTTTCACCTGTTGCTTCTCTGTAGCTTTGGTGTGTTTTCATCGGATATTCTGAACTTGGGTTTTCCAAGGTGAATTAATTTTATTTACCTGTTTTTTAGTGCTCTGGCTTCTTCTGTAGTTTCTTTGTTGGAGGCTTACAGAGGTCCCTAAAGTAATTGCAGTTGTGTTCGTTTGAAGTAATAATGTTTCATTCCTGTCAACAATTAATAGCAGTGTTAAGTAAGAGTCAACTGACTGAAAACTCAGCCCGGATTCATATGCTGTCACTTAACACTTGCTGTTGGAACTAGCAAGTTCTGGCTCGAGGATGAGAAGCACTGAAAGGACTGAGGCTGCCCTGGCTGTTTGGAAAGGAGGCACAGAGATCTGTTTTCACCCTTTTCATTCTCCCTTCATGTTCAGCTTGACCGTTCTGTTCAGCTGCAGTCAGAGAGATGTGGGAGGTTGCTGACGGGTTCTGGTGTGGGTTCATCCCTCGCAGCAGACTCGCAGGAGCCTTTCCAGAATGCAGAGGGACGGGGTCTTGGTCTGAAGGGTGTCTTGCACTGAACCTGGAGTTACTGTGGTGCTCAGTGAGAAAACAGCTGTTGTGAAAGAATGGCCTGGAGATGGACTAGGGCATCTCTATCCCCTGTGATTCCCAGCTCTGCTGAGCAGCCTCATTTATGGATGCTGCCATTGGCACAACGCAGAGGCAGCTGACCAAAAAGCTTGTAGGTGTACTGTAGGGCACAGAAATCTGTTGGAAGCAGATTTCCATCTGCATGATGCGATGCAAATAAGATGGTTTCTGGCATGAAAAGCCTTCAGTTGAGACATCAAATCATTAGGAATACTATGGCCAGAAACTTTCATAATAAATTACTATAAACTCATGGAAGATTGATCTTTTTTGATTTCAGAGAAAATAAATCAACAGTATGAAGTCAGTTCTGTTACAGTTTCAAACAAGAGGCTATTACCCTTTGCCTTAAAGATCAGAGACAAATTACTATTTTTACTTTACATTCTCTTGATGAGGATAATGATAAACATCTGTCACTTTGCTGCTTAGCCAGCTACAAATCTTACTGCAATCTGTAATTTAAACAGTGGGGGGAAAAATAAAAGAAAAAAAAATGAACAAACTGCACTTTATATAGTGAAGAAGAAAAGAAAGAGAATAGAAGTCAAATTCAGGGGAACCGGGAAGGAGCCATTTTTGGTTTGCTTGGCTAAAATCTGCAGACATATGACAGATGTATAATTTTCCATTTATTTGGTATTTCACAGGGAAACTTAACATCAGTTTCTCTTCAGACATAGAGACTAAGGAAGATAGTCTGCACACTGTGACTTTTTGGCATATACAGTTTATTAACAAAATTATTAAGGTTTATTAGGTATGTGCCTACTGGTGGTACAGCATAGAAAACCCTATTTTCATCAAGAGTTCTCCAGTGTCCTCCGCAATCCTAAGATTTTTAGGAAGCACTGCTAATTATTTTTAAAGATTAGCTGTCCTTTCAGTAGTTCACCTGTACTTTTGAAACTTCTTTTGCCATCACTTGCTTTTGTTTCTAAATGGTACAAAACTATAACTTCACAAATCACAAATGTGCCATTTAATTTAGACTGGACTGACCAATATGTAGTGTATAAGGAGTAGATACGAAGTGCTAAATGAGCAGAAGCTGACCCTGCATTAGGAATTGAGACTAGAAATCCCTTTTTGGCCTAGTAAGGAGGCATTTCATGCCAGGAGAAGCCTCTTTGGTGACGTTTGCATATCCAGCTCTAGTGGCCTTTCACTGATGGGTGAAATACTGATTTCAACTGCTCCAGGAATCTCTAAAGCACCAGAGATGTGCAGATTTTAGCTAGACACTACTGCAAATGGAGCTGTGCTGGTAGGGCTCTGGCTGATACATAACTAGTTCTCCTTATTGGGTTCTTCAGCTTTGCAAGTACTTTCTCTTTCTTCATGTCCTTCATGTTCGAGGCTGGGCTGGATGGGGCACTGAGCAACCTGGTCTAGTGGAAGGGGGTGCCTGCAGGAACCTTCCTGTGGCAGGAACGAGATGAGCTTTGAGGTCCCTTCCAACCCAGACTGTTCTGGGATTCTGTGATTTTTATGCTTCCAGGTATCCACAGAACAGATTTAGATTTTATAGTTCAAGGTAATAAGGCTCTGGCAGTCATTTTCAGGGAGAAGTATTATATGTCAGAGTTTGGGGAGCATTGTTCTTTGTACTCTCTGGATAGAAATTCCATTCTTTTGGCATCTTGGAGCCTCAGAAAGCAGTTTGATTTTCACCAAAAGGCTACTATTATTTTTTTAGGTTTTCTTATATTTATACAGGCCAGACTGGAGCAAAGCACAGGCCTTTTAGCTTCTAGTTAAAGTTCCTGGTATTTTCTTTGATTAGCTCAGCTGTTTACATACAAAGAAGTGTTTTCCTGTCCAATGAAAAAGAGACCTCTAATACATAATCCAGCAAATGTTATGCTGAGCCTTTAGCACTGGAACCAATGATGCTTTTGCTGTTATCCTTCATAAATCCTTTGTTTATATAGGTGCTATTCTCACCTAACAGGTTTGAGGCTGAACTATGGAATTTGTCACAAACAAGTCAGCCTTAAGTAACAAAGCTGGGTTTTACCCATAGGAGGGTAACATTCAAAATCCAGACTTAGGGTGCTGCTTTCTTGCATGGGTCAAGCTGACTGAACCTGAACGGTAAAATATTTGTTATTAAGTATTGCAGTAAGTGATCTGAGGTGATGATTTTTTGGTGTGTCATTTACCACCACATGTCTTTGTCTAAAAACCTTCTTTAATATTTGTTTGGAAATATATAGTGTACTTTGTGCAAAAGGTCTCATATGGCATTAACTTTAAAGGTCCTAATTTCATGATGCTGAACACTAATGTTAAAGACCAGTACTTCATATTTTAACCTCTGGGTACTCTTTGTATGAGTTACACCACTGGATTACTACAGTTTAAGTCCAGGTTTTTTATCCCCAGTATATTTCCAGTTTACTGTAAACTGAAAGACTTTTTATTTTTCTTTTGTGTAGACTGAAAATGAGGAGAATGGCCAAGCAGACAATTTTTCAATGGACCCCCAGTTGGAGAGACAGGTGGAGACAATTCGAAATCTTGTGGACTCCTACATGTCTATTATTAACAAATGTATCCGAGATTTGATACCGAAAACAATCATGCATCTTATGATCAATAACGTAAGTAGCAGCCGGGGTTCTAAATTATTTCAACATGTCTGTCAAATCTCTTGCCCTCAAGCACACCTCTTGGATACAGCAGCAGCAACAGTGTGTACTAAAGAGAACACGCTCCCAGAAATGTCACACTCTTAGACAAAATATTCCAATATTCCATAGTACTGGGAGTTCTGCAGCCTTCTCAAAGGCTGGCATGCTGCCTTTACTGCTTACCCCAAAATGCTAAAGACTGTGAATTAATTTACATCTCAGTCAGAATGGAAGTTATTATGTAAAGGTACTGGGTTTGGGGTTGGCTTGTTTGTTGTTTTGTGGAGGGTGAGGGGGTTTGCTGTAAGAGGAAAAGGAAGAACGCACAGAAGAAGTGGGAGCTCCATCTGGGCAGTCTGTGAGAGCAGCAAAGCAGAGTTGTGCTTTCTTGATTTTAAGTCTACAGCCTTTTGTCATGGGTTCATAAAGCAGTTATTTTATTTGGGTTTCTTTATATTTTTGGGTTACTATTTTAAAGAAATAAATCTAGAAACCTTGGACAGTGTTGTTTAGATAAGCAGATGTGATTGGTTGATTTATTGTGTGTGTCTTCCTTAAATTTGAAGATTATTTGGTTAAAGAAATGGCTTTGAGATACTGTTGTTTTTCCACTGCAGTAGAATCTCAGCCTTTGCTGCTTGGCAGAGTTCTGAATGGACCTTGTTGAAAACTAAGCTTAGTATTAGTGCCTCTGCTGCCATATAAATTACTAATGGGGAGCACAGCTTCTGCTAGTTATGAGTAGCACCACTCCTGTGAGGTCATCAAACCAATCAGTCTTTACGAATACTCACTGCTCTTTCCGGAGCACCCCTAGCAACTTGCTGCTTTGACTTAGCCCATCTCCAGTGCCTTTTCAAAGGGCTGGGCTTCAGCTCTCATTTCATAAACAGTGGAGCTCGGTGAGCAGTTCCTTTTGAAAGCTTACATTAAATTTTCTGCCACTCACCTCCTCATATGGAATCGTTTAAGGGTCTCTGAAGTGTGTGTGTTACTCAGAAGTAGATTACTGTAAGATTTTGTACTTTCAATCTCATCAGCTGTTAGTGACATTGATAGAGCCTGCCATGCTGGCTGGCCATGGCACACAGAAAAAACATGCTTAAAACATCAGCTACCTTTCAGTTGGCCTCATTTGGGCTTCCTAGTGAGCTCAGGCCTATCCCTCCATCCTACAGTTTAAATTTGTGGCAAAGAATCAAAGCATTTTGAAGGACTGTGAAGAGTGGGGCTGGAAGAAGCACTAATGAACTTGTTTCTGTACAGCATAGGCAGTAAAATACTATATTAAAAATAGCTAAAATATCAATTTTAAAAAAATCAGGACTGTTAAAAAGAGAAAGAAATGGTTGAATTAAGACTGCTGAGCCATGCCAAAAGGTTGTGCAGAGACCTGGAAAGCTGTGGAGCTGTGATGGAAGGTGGGTCCTGTTAAGGTGTGTGTGTTACTTGGTGTTTTCAGAAGTCCGATTCATCCACAAGGAGTTAAGTGAAAACACCCTCCTTCTCCCCTAATGAGCATACTCTGTATTTTCTGCTGCCCCATCATTTTGCCTCCAAAACTCTGGAAACAAATCTATCCCAAGGAGTTTGTTTCCATGACAATTGTAACCTCCCAAGTTTTCCTAGAACTTCCTCTCCACTTTGTGGGCCCATAAACAACCACTTAAAATTCAAGGAAAGTATCGGATTCAAACTCAGTGTACAGAAAATAATTACATGTTGTCCCTGAGCATATTTTGAGGCCTAAACCTAAACTATTGTATTCCAAATGCATTGCTTATTGTTCCCTTAGGGTGGATGTTGATTACCTTAAAAGAAAATACATTTACCACACAGAACTGCATTGAGTTACCATTAGCAATTCAAACATGCCCAAACAAAATACACATTTCCAGTTTGTATTTCCTGGTGCCCAGGTGTCCTTGGTATGTGGTCTCAGAGTAGTCAGTGTGTGCTCCATCAGCAGCGCTGGTAGTGATCTCAGCTGAGTAGAAAAACTCCTGAGTACTTGTTACTGCTGAACTGAAGGGTAAGGAATGGTTTGTGTTTGCATTTGAGGCAGTGATGTGTGTTGTAGACTTCTCAGTGATGAAGTTACAAGCCTACCTTACCCCACTTCAGAGTGACAGGGCAGGCTTCAGGGCACTGGCCTTTTGGATGCTTCCTATGGTTCAGCTTTGATTGCAGGTCTGATGTCTGTGATGGAAAACATTTTAAACCATTGGTGTGAGTCTATTTTCCAGAAAGGATCAAAGGTGTGAGTAAGCAGCACTTTCCCTTCCATTCCCCAGCTGGAGAAAGTGGCTACTGTGGGAGATCTTCCTCTGTTTAGTACAGCACATCCGATTGCAGAGGGCAGGAGGCTGATCCAAGAACCGTCCTTAACACAGCAGTCATCCCTTTCCAGAGGAGTTCAGGCAGTTACTCGAGTCCCCTGCTAGTAACAGACAGGGACCTCTCATGATAATTGTCACAGGCTGATTTTTTTCAAACAGATATTTGTGGTTTAACAATGCTTTTACAATCAGCTCTGGCCTTAATCTAATTTTAGGACTTCTTCTTCTTTTTTTGAAGTGATGCCATTAAAATGCTCATTTCATCGAGCAGAATGTGATGCTGTTTAACTATGATATCTGTTTTTAATGTGGAGTCTTTGGCAATCATGAGGAAAGTAGTGTACTCTGGCTCTTGATCAGTACCATCTACTGGAAAACAGCATGAAACTCATGGAAAATTTTTGCAGGCTTTGCTAATAATTTGTGCATCTCCTGTCATACGTGAATGGGGAATGACAGCCAAGCCCAGGCAATATGGTTTTGTTTCCCTGTGAGGTCTGTCCTGGATGCCTTCTCACTGCTGGATGACCAGAAAGGGTCTCTTGCCTGAACAGCCTGACTGCTCTCACTGACCTCTCCTGAACACAAACAGTGCCTTAGTCTCGCTGTCAGGATTTAAATCAGCGTTGCTAAACTAGCACAAACAGAGCTCAGGTTTATGTAATCAGAATCCTGGGAATGTATTATCGTCAGTATCTCCAGCTCAAAAAAGTTTTATGGAGCAAAGCACCAGATGAGAAATAGATCAGAACAGAAACCAAAGTCTCAAATGCAAGGATTTAGTAGGTCAGCAGTTGGTCTATTTACCACAGTCTTATTTAATCAGAGTACCTCTAGCTTTTTATGTCTCTTAATGTGGCCCAGGTTTCCATAACCAGGGCAGGCATAGCAGGAAATCAGTATAGTAAATTAGATTACTTGGAGACTTCTCCCTTCAGTTGGAGTGTGTGTGGATGAGATATTCAGAATCTGACAGAGTTGTTGGAAATGAAAGGCAGTGTCTACAGTAGGGTAAATTGTTGCTAAGAAAATAAGTGACACACATGTTATAAAGCCTGAAAATTCTAATTCCATGGGGAATCTATATCTGATAGTACTGTCATTTACCTCTCAGTCAGCCATTTAGAATTGGGCCAAAATGCCAGCTGACTCCTGGGAGCTGTTGGGAAGCCTGTTTGAAACGAAATGTAAACATAGGTGTCACCTTAGAGATGTAGAACAGTGTTAACTCCAACCATGTCTAGTGTTTCATAGACCCAAAAAAAGGCCCCAGTGCACTGTGGAGCAACTGCACAAAACCATCTTATTGTCAGATGTGAATTGCTGTCTCAGAATGTGGCTTTCTAAATGCCATAAGCCCATCTGTGTGCAGGCAGCTGCTAAAAGGTCCAGTCCATCCTTTTCCAGCTGTGGGGCCCAGCTGCATGTGCCAGCCTTTCCTTGGGACACAGCTAGACTTCAGACTGCTGCACCATTAGCTCAGTCCGAGTTCTGCATCTTTCAGTCCCTGATGTGACCTGACAAAAACTGCATGAGCAGTAGAATTGGTGCAAACTTGTAGGAGAAACTGATTAAATTGAGGTATGTCTGTTGCCACTGTATTTGTTCAGTGTTGTATTCCCCACAGAGATTTTGTTTGTTTATTTCTTTGGTGGTTTGGGGTTTTTTTTGTTTGTTTTGTTTTTCTTTTTCTCGATGAAATAGGTAAAAGAATTTATCAACGCAGAGCTCCTGGCTCACTTGTATTCTTCTGAGGACCAAAACACTCTGATGGAGGAGTCGGCTGAGCAGGCGCAGCGCCGGGACGAGACGCTCCGCATGTACCAGGCACTGAAGGAAGCCCTGGCAATCATAGGGGATATCAGCACTAGCACTGTCTCAACCCCTGCTCCCCCTCCTGTGGATGACTCGTGGCTTCAGCAGGCCCGCAGGTGAGGAGCCTCCAATCTGTATTGCCGTGAAATTCAGGACAGGCAGACGGAGTCAGCATCAGTAGCTCCCTCCCTGCTTGTCTTTTTGGGAAGATGCTCCCCCAGGTCTTTAATGACATCTGTGAGGGAAATCAAAACATTTTGCCACATAAACATCTTCTGTGGATATGTATGTGACACCAGACAGGAATATTTGCCTTACAGAAGACCAGCCATTGAATTTGTAGCTTGTCTGATGCTTCAAATAGCAGCGGCTTCTGTCACCCCAGTTGTACATCCACAAGGCCTCTTTCTTGAAAGCTGTTACAATAATTCAGGATCTCAGGCTCTGTGTCCTATAAAATCCGCTTAACAACACATTATTAGAACTTGAATAATAAAATCTATTACATTTACCTCTTTGCTTGTATGTTTTCGATGGGAAAGGTGTGAGACTTAATTATTTGTGATCCTCTGACACTGGCAGCAAAGGAAAATGCCAAGAAAAAACAGTTGCCATAGGCATAAAAAAGAACAAACAAAACCCCCACCTTAATGAACTTTTAAAATCTCTGTTATTTCGCTAGATCACCTCCTCCAAGTCCCTCAACTCCAAGGAGACCTGCATTAAACAATCCCCCAACCAGACCTTTATCTGGCCGAGGACCCGCTCCTGCAATCCCATCTCCAGGCCCTCAGTCGGGGGCTCCCCCGGTCCCGTTCCGCCCAGGACCACTGCCTCCGTTCCCAAGTGCTGGAGAAGCCCATGGAGGACCTCCCCAAGTTCCCTCTCGGCCCACCCGGGCTCCTCCCAGTGTCCCAAGGTAAGATGTGTGATCTTCCTGGGGGTGACATGGTTCTCTCCCTCTGGCATAACAGACAGACCCTGCACTGTGTTGGAAAGCTGAGTGCCATTGTTGAGAGAATCTTGTAGCAAAGCAAAACTGGGCATTCCCTACAGAGAGTCAAAGCTGTTTTGAGGAACCAATTTTTAGCACAAATGTGACTTTTTGAAAAGATACGAAGATTTTATTTTCATTTAAAAAGAAATTCCAGTCACTCAGTTGGAAGACACTGATTTCCTTACATTAAGCCCCCCAGTTCTGGTTGTGTTGTACCCACACAGGGGTTCAGAGAGAGAGAGAGAGTCACCTACCCCTCCACCAGAAGAGGTGTAGGGGTGCAGGTCCTCACCTCTGCCTTTCTGAATCCTCACCAGAGCAAGCAATGGCTCTTCTGGGATAGATCAGGAGCAATCCTTGCAGAACCCATGGAACAAACTGGTAGGAGTCTGATTCCTGTCCCGCAGGGCCAGTAATTTACAGCCAGTTGAAAACAGTCCATAGTGTAGATCATATGGTACAAAACAATTAGTTAAGGAACAGGATTTTCTTCAGCACATAGTTTCCTTTCCTTCCCAGGGCTTTGCATTTGTCAGGCCTTTTTAAAGTAGCTTTGCATATTTTATAATTTTCTGTGGCATTAACTGCTTTTTTATATAGGTTATATGGATAAAATGTCCTTCATGTTTATTTTCACAATGATGTAATACACATAATAACTCATATATATATATATATATATATGAAAACCTCTGATTCCAAGAGCTTCATTAATTTCTTAAATTATGAGGGGCGTGGGCAGATTAGGCAATGTTGGAACAAAGGGGTTTCTCCATTTTTGATAAATTAACTGTTACTTTGAAAGTAGTCATGGTTTGAAAAAAACCCCGACCAGTTAAATAGAAACAAAAATAAAATGTGCACATTTTCAATTTTAAAAATGGTAATTGAGAGGAGAACCTTTGGAGAAAAACTTTATTTTAAATAGATGAGATCTGCTGTAGTTGTCAGTAACTTAAACTTGAGGTTTAGTGTTTCAAATATAATTACCCTTTATAATAGAAAGAATAAATAAATGAGGTATATCAAAGGAATGTAGTATTTTTATGAATTTTCTATGAAAAGGGTGTTGTTGCATCAATGTCCAACCACAAAACACACTCTTTCATCTCAGAGAATATCCTGTAGCTTGCAGTAGGGACCGTTGGGGAGAAGCCTGGAACTGCTTTTCTAAGCTTTGCGCTGGAAGGGAAGAAGCCCAAGGATCATCCCCTCGTGGGAGAGCCTGGGGCTGGGCCAGAGGGCTCTGTCCCTGGTGCTTCCTTTGTGCCACTGGAGGGTGAATCACAGATTAGAGACGGAGATGGGGTCCAGTGTTTTGCCAGTTGTGCTGCCGGAGAGAACCATGGCTCCTCTCACTCGCCTCGCCAGCCAGCACGTCTCCCTCATCCTGCCCGGCCGGGGTTTTGCATGGACACTGCTTTCCTGAGGTGGCTTGCCAAGAGCATGTCTGATGATCATCTCTTTCATGCCAAAGTGATAGGTGGGATGGAGACCAGAAAGGAATTTTCTAGCGCGCAAAAGACACGTGGGTAAGCAGCCTGGGAATGACTCAGTTCGGGACTGCCACTGGTGGCATGAAAAGCACTGGTGGATAAAGGAGGTCAGTGATTTTTAAAATGCTGTAGCTGGATACATAATTGAATGTGTGACTGCCTGACATTTTTGTGGGGAAAATATCTGCAATACGCATCTTCTGGGCTGGATCCTAGTTCTCTTTTTTAGAGCCGTGAAAGCCTCGGACAAAAACAAAAATCTGAGCTGCTGAAGAGTGAAGGAAGGGTTTGCTGGTCTGCCGAAACTTCAGGCTTCTCCTGCTGACTAAACTGCAAGGGAGGAAATCCCAGGGAAGGGGCTGCAGGGGAAATCACCTGAGGGGGACAGTGAGGCCAGCTCCTGTGCCTATTAAATGTTTCTTTTAAGCCCTGGAATTTCAGCTACGCTTGGTCTGGTTTTAATAACAGCCTTTGCAGGATCGTAGGAAATTGACTCAGAAAATGGGTCTGAGATATTAAAAGCGAGGGGGGGAAGTGTTTTAAGGAAGGGTTCTTGTAGAAACTTGTGCTTTTTCTGTGACTTACTTTTGAACTGGGGCTTTGTGCTTTAACTGCTCCACCACCATTTTCTGCAGTGATTCCTTGAAGTGTCAGGATCTCTCCTATCTAGGGAAATAGTTTAGCTTCCTGAGAAGAAAGCAGTATTTTTAAAGTTTATCTTGCTCTCCAGAGAAGCTTTTTCTTGCAGCCCCTGTCATGTGGAGCTGAAAATCCCAACATGCTGAAGAAATATAAGGTTTCCATTTTCTCCTGTTCTGCCTTAAGATAAAAGATCATTTTCAGGGGGTAAGACTTGGGACTGTCGTTTTCCAATGAGCAGCTTAGCATACGTTTGGTGTGGAAAATTTGGCACCTCTTAGTGAGATACAGCCCCTGTCTTTAAAACCATAACATTTTTCTTCAACTTTATTAGTTGAATAATAATATTCAACTTCTAATCAAAGGAATTGTACAGAAATAGCGAGTTCTCGGTGTTTTCTCACTGTTCCTCCCTTAATGTACAGGGGAAGGGAAAGAGTTAGGGGAGTAGGAAATAATTTTCTTCCTTGCTTCACTCTGATTCTAAAGCTGTTTTGGGTTATGTGCTCTGAATATTTCTGTAAGGAAACAGAAACTATTTGCATGATACATGCCTCTTTTAATTAATCCCACTTGAGGTGGGTGGATCTCTCCCAGCAAAGCCTGTGAGTAAAGGCCTCTGGCTTTAAGGGCTTGATGCCAAAGCATATATGATTTGTGAAATATTCTCCACTGCCAGAATTTAGATTATTCCCCCTCTCTCCTAAAAGGCTGCAGTAGTATTTTGAAAGAAAATGCAGCTGTGTGCTTGCTTTGGTAAGATGGCTTTAAGCAGGCGTTAGAGCCACTTAAGCTTACCATGATGTGTGTTTGCCTGCCTTGTGGAAAGCCCGATCTTGACCAATTGAAGTTCTACTGTGGATGCTTTGATTTATAACTTTTAAATGCCCTGAAGGTGAACCTCAGCTTTGCCACGAGACAAATAACTGAACTGGAAATGTTTTTTTCTCCTGGCAGCAGAGCCTGTGGTGTTTGTGGGGGTGGGAGGGTGCTCCCCTTTTCTCCCTGTGTCTTGCTCTGCAGTGCTACTGGGGATTCATGGAGCCTTTCCCAACAAAGCCCTGAAGATCATTACTCACTTTGTCATCCTAACATAAGTGACCCCACTCTGTGAAACCCTGGAAAGGGTGCTCTGAGCCTATGTCACCCTCAGGCATGTGGTACTGGTCCCCAGGGGCTGGGGGTGGTCTTTACATGTGAGGCAAGTGGTGGGGGAGGGAATTCATGTTGTGCTGTTCGTGATCAGCCACATACTGTCCCTACAATCTCCTTCAACCCACAGCCTGCCAGCATGGAAGGGCTGGTGGGGGCTCTGCACTACCTTTTCTTAAGCCACCCAGGCTAATTACATGACCTGCTGTGTTGGTAGCTAATCTGCATTGTAAGCCATCATTACATATTTCTGCCAAACTAGCACAAAGAAGAACTTTTACCTGTCAGTATTACAGTTGGAAATTTGCAGACAAAGTCAGGAGTGCTGCAGAAAGCATTACTGCTTGGCTGCCACCTCACTGCCAAATATCAGCCATTCACTACTTTTCTGTGATTGATTTTTATGGATTAGAGTTCTTTGGAAAGATTTAATGTAATGTCTATCCCTGTGCATTGAATGATAAGGGGATCCCTTGCAAAAATTGCACATGATCCTCTGAATAAAATCTTTCCTAGTGCACAGGCACATAAGACCAGGAGAGTTATCCTGCCTTAGCCTGGGAATCTTCTTTCTCCCCAGAGTTTGACCTTGCAGCCTTAAAAGCTTACTGCTGTATTTTTTAATGGAATATAAATAGAAATCCAATAGCCATTGCACCAGACTCTTCTGGCAGGATGAGTAAGTGCCCACCTTAGAGCATTTGCATGCTGACTTGGATGATCTCAATCTGAACACCCAAATAGAAGAGCACAGCTCTGTCCAGCATCCATGTGTCCTCTTTGAATGGTCCTCAGTGAAGGCTATATTCAAAAAGTATAATCAGCAATTAGGAGTGTTTTCATGCAAGCAAAGAGACAAGAGTGTTATATGGAGGAATTTCAAAATCCTGCTGAATTTCAGGAGAAAAGAAAGCCAAAGAATAATTTAATTTAATTCTGTATTTCATTTCTGTGATCAAAAGAATATACAGCTACATGGGTGAGGCAAAGCCAGAGCCCCTCAAGGAGGGGATACTGATCCTCTGTAGTCCACGTTTCCAACTTTGCCTGTCCAAAGACCCCAAAATCACAAGACTTATGAGAATATCAGTTATTCTTTCTGTGATTTCTGCCCAGAGGGAAGACAACCCTGTGTAAATTGTTACCTGTCTAATGTACATTTCTTGTTGAAATGCACACCCAGTAATATGTTACTTTGCTGCTGGCTGCTTCAAGCAGCAGTCTCCATTTATTTTCCCTTATCTCTTAGAAAGGAGCTCTGCATTTCCCCCTCCTCCACTGGCTCCTTTTTAACTATTTTTCCTTTTTCCTGCCATTCCCTCGCTGTCCCTTTCTTGACCATACTGTTTGCTTCCTCTTTCACCTTTTTCCTTCACTTGGTTTCCTGCCTGGTCCATTTGTCTGCCTTCCCCATGTATTCCCTCCTTTCCTTCTCACCATCTTGTCTTGGTTTCTTTCCAACTTACCCTTTCCCTTCCCTGCTGCCTTTGTAAATCTGTCTTCCTTGCATTTCAGTCTTCTTTTAAAGTTTTCAAGCCATAAAATGCAATATTTGGCAATCTTTCTCAACTGCCTGGTGGCGGTGGCTGTGACACCCATCAGAAACACGAGCTACACTACTTGGGGCCATCTTTTGCCACGTGCAAAAACGGTTGAGGAATACCAGTCATCTTATGTGGGGTCATCTTGGAGCTTTAATCGTGGAATAGAATCATAGAATAGAATTATAGAATAGTTTGGTTTGAAAGGGACCTTTAAAGGTCATCTAGTCCAAGCCCCCTGCGATGAGCAGGGACAACAGAAGCAATGAAAGGAGTAGCATTCTGAACAAGGATAAATATTGGAGGGATTGGCCAGAAAGCAGGTCACAGCAGGTTGTAAGAACATGTAAAAAGTCACAATACAGCAACTCTTGTGGTTTCATTGTAATTCTGCAGTACAGAACTTATAAGAAATTTGGAATGGCATTTGCACTGAAGGACTGATTCTTCAGCTGCCTGAACTGTAATGCTGTGAGGGATACGGGAGGCTCTCCATTTCTGCTCCAGGAGCTTCACTGATTGCTGCCCCTAAAAGGATGACTTTCTTTTAGACTGGCAATAGGATTTTGTTATTGCCTTCCTTTATATACCTCTCCTCCAGATGACCATCCTGAAGATAGAGTAAAACAAAGTTCATGGGATGCCACACATGTCTGCTGCCACTGACTCTCACTCCCATCAGCATCTTCTTTCATCAGCCAGAAGCAGGCTCTCTATATCTTCAGTGGTCTAGGAATTTTCTGATGGGCAGTACACTGTGGCAGTTGAACAAAATTACCTGAAGAATCACTTGTTGTACGTGGAGTTTAGGTTTGAATTATTTATTGCGCTTCAGGTAGTTGTGATTACCTTTAGTATTCATCCTAAGCTACTTGCTCCTGCCTTATTCAACAAAAAACCCTGTTTTTTAAAACAGGGTGAACTAGGAAAGATCCATTTGATTGGGACTGTAGCAAGTTACTTTCAAAATTCAGCAAAGAAGATCAGGTTGGAAATGGCTCTTCATTGCTCTTGGTGTAGACCGTCCTATGTGATGGGGAAGGGTGAGTAAAATGATGCAAGAGAGGGGAAGGCAGAAAAAGAGGAACCTGAAAAGAGTCAAAAGAAATGTCCTCAATCACAGTGGAAGCCTGCTTTGGAAGCTTTTCTCTTCAAGATACTGTAGTAGAAGGAAGTGGTTTTTATTTTTAGCATGTCTCAAGCTGAAAAAGGAAAGTAGAGTCAAACAACAGCAAATGTTTGTCAGAAATACAGAAACCTGAACATATGTTTGGTCCTGTAATTATTTAATCTCATAATTGAGTAGTTTAATAACAGTTGCCATGAAGGCTGTGCAGGATTAGAGCGAGGGTGTTGAGCAGGAAATTTCTACTTTGTCTGAAATAGCGGGCGAATGGCAGTGCATTTCTAGCCTTCCTTATGCTAGAAAACATCTGACAGTAAATGGAGAGAAAGCATTGATGATTTGAACTTCTTGAACCTGCAGGCATCTTGAAAGGCTGTCCTTGAAACCCTCCTGCCCCCTGCAAGCTGTATTGGATCATTATTGAATGAGGGCACTCCAGGGTTATATTAACAACAGTGACACTGGTAATCACGTTAGTTGTTGTCATGGACAAGAAGAGGTGCAACTCCAGCTGGAGGTGACAACCAGGACATTTGCTCCCTTCTTGCACCAAGGTAAGTAAAGAGTAGAGAGGCAAAAAGGCAGAAGCAGGCCAAATCTGAGTAGGAATAGCAGAGTGGGCAGATGTGGTGTTCAGGGATACAGCACATGATTCACTCTGATGCTGAACAGAACAGCCACACACAGACAAGTGCACAAGACTTGAGCTACTGTGAAAAGATCAGATGTTCTTCCTGCTGATTTTGTGGCCCTTCTGTTGTTATCTTCTGTGGACAGAAGAAAGTAGAACAGCATTCTGAGCATATCACTCACCACTCCTGACTTTCTCTTCCTCCACGGGCAGTTTGATCCTCTTGACCATCCTGACCTCAGGTTTCTGAAAGGTCAAGCCAGTCTTCCATGAACATGTTGCACACTTGCTTATTTGACATGTTCCCTGCTGAAGGGCAAACAAGAACACACAGTTTCTTAAGAATAATAGTCTCTCTTGGTCACTCTGTTGAATTAATTTTTTTTTTTGTTTATTCAAGCTGAGTTTTCCAAATGACATGTTAATTCCCTGAAATGACTAATATGAAAATGCAGCGCTCACATAAACATACAAATATATGCATTAATTTATGATGGTCATATAGAAAATGTAGCCTGAGTTGTAAATAATAAATTATTCTGGTGAAGCATCACATTTTGGACCACTTTTCCTCTTAAAGGAGTATCTGTATTAACTTAAATCACGCACAGTGGAACCTCATTAACCCAAATGCTTTCAAACAGTATAAGCATTTGAATTAATGGAGATTTATATTGTTGCAGTGTAGTGCTGGCTAGTGGAAGGACACATTCTCCCCATTCACTCTTATTTTTTGTTTCTTTCACTTGAAAGAAATAGGTATCTGATAAAACAGCATAATCTAATAACTTTAACTTGCTTACATTTAGCCCCAAAATTCTTCCACTGGCAGAGCACTGTGCAGCTGGGTCATTTGTAGTGTGAAATAGTGAGGTTCAGCTGTATGTCCAGCCGAGCCAGTACAGTCTCCGCACGCCCTCTGTGCATTTGTAGAGCCTGACACGTGTGTTCAGCTGGAGAACAACCTCAGGACTATCATGCCCCCTCAAAATGCTGTGCTGTGTGGCTCAGGGCTTCCATTCCTGCCTTGCCCACCGGTAGTAGTCCTGTGGGACTTACTAGAGACATTGAACGTTTAACAAAATGACAGTAGAGAAACAAATCTGAGAAATTTCCACTCTCTTGGACCGTTACATTGGGGTAAGGGACCATCTCAGACAGATATTCCCCAGCTACTTTTTCCTTTCATCCCCTCTGAGTGCTGTTTCTTATGTCTCCCGCAGTCATCATCTCCTCCTGATTCTTGTCCATGATTCCTGCTGTACACCTCCTAATGTCATCATCCTTTTTGTGCTTTTCCTGCTTTGTTATGCCTTGTGACACTAGTATGAAGTGCCCTTCCTCCTTTTGGTTTTCCCACTTCCACTTGAGATTCTGGCTCCCGAGTTAATGGGAGGCTCCACAGTAGCCATGCTGCATCTGCTGTAGGACAAAAAGAGTTTTAGGCATGCAGAGACTGAAGACTAATTAGGTCTACAAACCATGTCTTGCCTCTATTCAACCATGATGGCTACAGTAGTTTCACTTCTGGTTTGGATTTCATTCCAAATCCAGAGGCTGATGGAGGTTGAGAGGTACAGTATAAAAGTTAGGTTGATGTAACAACCAGGAAAAGCAGGGGGTGTGGGTCTCTCAGGATCTTACTGAAACAGAGAAAACCTGAGAAACAGTATAAAAATAAAATCAGTCAAGGCATTATAACTATCCCAAGACCAAGCTACTCAGTCTCTCTAAATAATCACCCAAACAGGAAACTAGATTTATTCCTCACCTGAAGTAAGTCACTCTTTTATCCTCTTACTGTATGCCTCACATCCAGATGTGTACTGTCACCTAAAACAAAATTTGCCTGCAGTCAGTCTTAAAGCTGCTTAGAAATTTTGTGTAAGCATTTTCTTCTTAAATTCTGCGAAGACAATGTCACGTATCAGGGTGCTCCAAGAGGGCTGCGTTATAGGGAAACCAAGACCATGGAAAAGGGAGAGAATAATGGACTTCTGTTCACAATTTCAGATCTATAGGATGTATCATAAAATATAGTTATGTGCATGCCTTCCACAAGTGTTCTCTGGTGGTCACAAGCAAACAGGAATGTAAAATGTAAGTGGAAATGAAAGCCTTTTATTTAGCAGTGCGCTGGCTGTGCTGTGAGAAGCCATCTTCTCTGAGCACGTAATTGCAGCCATGCTTTACTCAAAGCATATTTTGTGGACTCTGTGTGGGGAGTGATAGCACTTCTCAAAAAGCAAATGCTTGAAGAACTCCCATATGTTTCTGATCGAATTTTAAGTCTAGACTTGCTTTATTTAGTTTCTTTTGCTCTGCCTTTGCCTAGCTAAAGCTTTTAGGAGTTCTCTTAAAACTGGAAACATGGGGTGTGCTGCTTAGGTTAAAAATAAATGTAAAACTTTTCCTTTTTTTAAAAAAGTTTTTGCATGGGAGTGAGAGCTACCCTCCATTCAAAACCCCACTGAGCTCTTCAAAGGAGGAGTCTCTGCAGCAACATCAGGGAGTTATTAAATACATACTTAGTCCACAATTTTCATTGGTAAATTCTTTAAGTCTGCTTAATGTGTGCTAGTTAGAAGAACTGATTATTTTTGCAGACTCGTTCACTCAACTCCGGGGAGACCTATGATCCCTGCCCCTTTAGCACTAACTTTTACAAACGCTGTTTCCCGTTTCCCCCCCCCCCCGCCCCCCAAAAAAGCAAAACAAAACACCAACAACTTCAACCCCCCCTAAGACAAGAAGGCTGAGTTAAAGGGGCCAGGTAGCGGGGCTAGGCCCCAGAACTCGAAAACCCCGCTGAAATGCTCTAGACAATAACCAAATCGGAATTCCCGCAGCAGTGACATTTTTACGAGGAACTTTCCACGAAGCCGGAGCCGCCTTTCGGGGCCTGGGAACGAACAGCTCCGCACCGGGAGCGCTCCCCGGGCTGTCGGAGTCGCTCCGATAACGCGGAGGAGCCGCGGCCCGGGCCGTCTGCACTGCTATCGTGTGCTGGCCTCAGACTAAACATTGAGCTGGACTTACTCACATATTTACTCACTGGGATGGCAGCTAGCGCGGAGCAGGGATGCGGGGGCGGTTGTTTTTCCCCGGTTTTCCCTCTCTCGGTCCCCGGGCAGGCTGGAGCTCCCCCTGCCGCTCTGTAGTCCCGGTTTCTCTGCGCTGGGAGGCTCTGGCAGCGCTCCTTTGGTAATCTTTCTTCGGGAAGCGATGGTGCCGAAACCGCTCAGAGCTTCCCTCGGAACTGTACTTTGTGGAGGTGCCCAGAAGCTGGTTGCTGGCTCTGTTATCTCAAGGTGGCCCCATCCTGCATCTCTCCATCCCGTGGAGCACGTCCACTCCCAGTCACCCCTCTGGGTGTAAAGGAGCGGGCAGAGGCAAAAGATGTGCAGGTTGGCATCTCCTCCTGTCTTTGGGGTTGAGATTCCTATTAGGGTCTGAAAAAAAAGGTGTGAATCCTACTCCCAGTGTAGAAACGGTCACAGAATGACTTGACACATTGACAGGCCATTCACTTAAGAGTTGGGCTCTATGATCCTTATGGCTCCCTTCCTACTCAGAATATTCTGTAACTTCTGGGCTTATTTTTTCCTTCACTTGGACTTGACCTTCAGCTCATGCCAGTTGATCCTGTGTGCCAGTGGCTAAGGAAGGTGAGGTCTCTTCCCCACTCTGTGCTCTACCGGGGACTCGAGAGCACAGCCCCCCTTACTGCAGTACCAGCACAGGGAACTGCACATAGCCCAGGAGACTGTCAGCAGCAGGGCTGGAGGGGAATGGTGCTTTTGCAGGTCTTCTACCAAGTGCTGCCTTTCCCAAACATGTGCCACTCCTCTGAAAGGCACCTGTGATCTCCAGGGGGAGGTCCCACTGCCCTAGTCACCTTGTGGTGGGTTAAGGAGCTGGGACAGGCAGCACCCTTGAGGGGCTGGAGCTTAGGAGAGGTCTGCCCATTCCTCAGGGACATCCATGCCCAGAGGGAAGACGCATGTGAGTGTGTGTGTGCAGAGCATCCCAGATACATGTGTGTCTCCACTGGGAGGTATCCACAGTGTGAAGTGTTGGGAGAGAGCGTGACTGGCTCTGAAGGGTCCCCTGGCTGAGCAAACCTGCTTGTCAGGCAATGCTGTGGGGAGAACAAGGCTGGTGTGGCTGGGCAGCAGCTCCTCTTCAGAGGGTCCCCATGGGGATGTCAGCTTCTCCTTGTAGTGGGAGGGAGAGCTGATGGGGGATTTTTCTGTTTAGGTCTGCACTGGGCTTGAATGAAAGTTCAAAATAGTGGTCAGAGTGCAATACCAGCTCTGGTTCAGGGAGGAAATGGGACTCAGACCTGATTTTGGTTCAGGTTTGGTTTGACTGATTATATCCAGGAAATCCTCCCACTGTGCTCTCCAGTTTCTGATCCTGCTGTGTTAAATAGTAATTTGGCTAAATTACATTATTTGAGTCCAGTGTGCTGCATTCAACCTGGTATTAAAATGCATGTTTGGACTTGTATCTTTTAAATTTGATATGAAGACAGCTGTATGCATTTTCCCTTGTTTGTAAATTGTATACACATGATACGATGTTTTCAGTAAGCTCTAAACAATGCAATGTGAGGCATTTCAACAAAGGAATAATTTAATGCAACCCAGCAGAAATGCAGAGCCTTAGAAGTGGTTCTTTATGAAACTACAAATTTTGGAAATGGGTCCAGAAGACCTACACTGGAGCAACACAAGAAACAATGGTTAACACAGTAACATTTTTCCTGTAAGAGAAATACACCATGAAGAAATTATATTTTGCCCTTTTTTTTTTTTAGCTTGTTGATTTACTTGAATGCTTCAGTTGGCATATTCTGTATTTGTTGCATGTTAGGGATTAAAACTCTCATTTCTTCACCAAAAGACAATATTGTCGCACAAGACACACTGTGAGCCGTGAGACTCTTTTTGTCAAGTATAAGTTTGTCTTGTATATTTTATTCCAGTTCAAAGAAGATTAACACATTGTTACATTCTTATAATCTTTAGTTTAGCTTTAACAGAAGGAGACATGTTTCTTATGTAATCTTCCTCAGAGCCAGACCTGTCCCTGCTTTGACAGGTGGAGGACAGGTTTAGAAGGGGCTGCACAGTTTGTCTGGGCCATTAATGAGCTCTGGTGAAGCTGATGGGAGCTGAAGAGCCCTGGGCTCCCAACCCTGTTCAGAGCCTGGGTTAAGCTGTGAGCTCTCGTGGTGATTTAGGCTGGGGTTAAGAATAAAGATGGTACTTCCCACTAAAGAAAATGGGGAGCAAAAGCACTGTAAGAGGTGGCTTGGGATAACTGCAGCAACAGAACGCTGTTGGATAGCTGGCTGAGGAGCAGGCTGGGAGGAATAGTCTCTTAGGGCAATTTTTTCATACAAATTGCAGTGCCAGCAGAACTGTGTGAGCAGTGCAGGCACTGGAGGCCAAACAGGTATTGTCAGCTCAGACTCTGCATAGGCCTTGCTCAGTGGTGGGGTGTTTTATCCCAGGTGGAATGGGGTATTAACAAAATACTCTTTGTAACTATGCTGATGGAGTTGCCTCCACACGGCACTGATACGAACAGTGTACCTGCACACAAAAAGGTAAAGTATTTAGTAGCTACTGGAGAGACTCTGTCTGCCACTCCAGCAGAGTTGGTGTGTCATCCTTGGAAAAGGGAGGGAGGGAAGGAGGGATAGGTCTCAGCCTGGACTGCAGGTGGGATGTGCTTGGAGATCATACTACTTCCAACTCTTGCATATGGTCTCTTACCAAATGATGATGCAGTCTGAATTCAAATGTAGGTGTTTGCAGTACACAGGAAAATGGAATAAAGACACAAGTCTTCCCAAAAAATCTGTGACTCCTTAGCACTGAAGTTGATAGAGGAATGCATTAGTGGTAAATGAATGAGTCCAGCAGCCCCAGCCATGACTGGCATTTTCATAACTGGCCACTGATATACAGCTTGAAATTTGTGCCTCAAATTCAGGCACATTGATGTGACTCCAGTTGGCCCAACTGAGCAAGAAGCTGCAGGTTTTCCTGCTTCTGCAAACAGCAGCTGAAGTCACTGCGGGCTGTTTTCCCCCGACCTGTTTTCTGCTCTGAAACGTTCCTGTTAGTCTGCTCTGTGGCTGTCCAGGCTGGGACTGGCCCCTAAGAAAACGGGAATAATGATCCTCCCTGAATGGTTTCTGTGGCACAAGAAGGTAACTGTGTTTGGAGAACACCCAGGCTGTGGATCAGCAAGAAGAGCTGTCTGGTGGGTGAAGGGGCTAAGGCATGGTAGGCACCTGGCAAACCCATTGCCTCCTTCCTTATTGTGGATGCTTGTGGGTGTCGTGCTTCAGTGTACGTGGGACTGTCGTGTGTACGAGCCATGTGCATGTTCCTGTAACAACAGCAGAAGTGCCAGCTTTGTTCTCAGTGTTTGTGCTTATTGTTTCTTCTCTCTTTCTCTCCAGTCGAAGACCACCCCCTTCACCTACTCGGCCCACTGTAATTCGTCCGTTAGACTCATCCCTGTTAGACTAAATGGAGTTTCTGGCATGTCATTCATTGTTAACCAAATATGTGGAACAAATTGCTTGATAACTGTCGCAATAACCAATGTATAGTCGCATGTATGGACATCCATAGGCAAGTAACCAATTTTACTGATATACTCTCTGTCCATTCTGCAATGTTTATGAGGTCTTAAATGTTTTGGGAAGGTCTGTGCTGCCTTGACTTTTCCTTTTGCAATAACTGGTATTAGCTAACTTACTGACACATATCTTCACCCAGGCAACTGTGCTCACTGTCCTCTACAGCAGATGGAGGGCTTGACTTTGTGTGTGTTTGTGCATGTGTTGATTTGATCTGCTACTTTTTTTCCTCTTATCTGAAAGGAATATTGCTTTTATTTGTACCTTCCAAGTTATCTATCGTTTAGAATTACAGAGTTATGCTAATTTTCTCTTGGATAAACTGGGCAAAGAAAAGCCATGTGATTTCTTACCAAGCTCTTCTGAAGGCCCCAGACTTCCATGTCTCTCTTGAAAAAGCTTGCTTCTCCTATAAATTCTCCTTATCCAAAGTCTAGTTTTAAGGGATGTTGTTAAACAAGAAGGGGGGGTGTGGGACAGTACGTTTCACTTTATTTCCACACTGGCAGCTGACATGCCAGGTTGGTTGGGTTGGTAAGGACCAGGCTGCTGCCCCAGCTCACAAGGCTTGGTGTGGAGCTGCCTCACCCTGCTGCAAGGATGGCAAAGGGTGGTTTGAAGAGCCGGTATGTGACAGAGCAGCGTGTCCTGGCTTGCTTTGTCCTCTGCTAGTGCTTGCTCACACTTACACTCCCACTAAGGGAAGCCCTGGGCAGATGTGAGTGCGTATAAATGTGCTATGTGGGAGGATCCCGGGAACTGAGCGCTGCTTTTGGCCATTTTGTGAAACAGAAGGGGATATAGACACAGATACAGAGATTTATGCACAGCTGGCCATGGGCTACCGCTCCTCTGCTCGCTGTGTGAGCCGATTCACAGAGCTCCAGCCTAGACTGGCAGCTGAGCTTCCCAAGGGTTTGGTTTGGATCTGAGATATATGCCACATTTTCTCATGTCAGTTGATAAAGTTCCCCTGTATGAAGATTGTCTTTTTGGATCACTTGGCCCTGCACACCTTGGTTTAGGGTCACTTTATCCATCCAGGTTCTTGGAAATGCTCAGCTGTGCATCCTGACAATGGATTATTTTAGCAGCTGCTCACTCTGCCTCTTGTTTTGCACATTATATATTAATGTGTTATAATAACCTTTTGTCTTAACTGCGTTACTTCACTTTAAACACTTAGGGTCAGTGTCACCCTTAAAGCTTGAAATTTACTGAGTTAAGAGGAACTAGAGAGGAATTTGGCCTTGTTCCTTCAGAAAATGTGAATTGCTGCTATTGCTATTATGGTTCCAGATCCCTAGGCAAAGCAATTGGTGGTTTCAAAGGCCCTCGGTATAACCAGTCTAATAAATGTATTTATTGAGACTGCATGTAGGGCTCCAGTATGCTGTAGCCCCTTGGTTAGGAAGAATCCAATGAAAGAGCCACAACAAATGGGGATTTAGCCTATTAAGTATTCCCAGGCTGCTGATTAGCTGTGCTCACCACTGCAGCAAATTGTGTTTCAGCTTGCATAAGAGAGAGGAGCTTGGGAAAGCATCATGATTTGTATGTTAGCTTAACTTTAATTTCCTGTCAACCTCATACTTGTGAGACATGCCTGGGGAGTGTAGAGGTCACATCTGATGCACAGTGAAGATGGAGTTTGTCAGAGCACCAGCATCTTGGTGATCTCAGAAAACTGCTTAAGTGGCTGGTGTTTGTTTGGGGAACAGGCCCAGATCTCCAAGTGCACAGAATCAGCTTTCAAGGAAAAAACAAAGGTTACAAACATAAGTACAGTCATAGTGATTTTTGCTACAAAAAAAGAAAACATATATTTTTATGATTTTTCTTGTGTTCTACAGTTTTCCACTGCTTAGTGTTCTCTGCTGTAGCCTGCAATGCATCTGTTGGATATATTTTTATAAACAGCGATAGCAGTCCATGCTGCTGCCTTGCAAGCAAACCTTCATGTAGTTTATCAGAACTCTGTTACTGACTGGCAGTTGCCTGCTGATGGAAAGCCAGGCATAGTGCCTCAGCCACAGAAAGTGACTTTAATCCCGAATTTTTATATTCATTCAGTGATAGAAATGTTCATGGCCAGGCTGGATGGGGCTCTGAGCAACCTGGTCTAGTGGAAGGTGTTCCCCCATGGCAGGGTGGTTGGAACAAGATGAACTTTAAGGTCCCTTCCAGCTTGTGGAATATCCAGCTTGCAATATCCATGCTGTGATATTGCACAAGGGTGGTAATGCCTCAATTAGATGACAGAGGTCCTGGCCTAAAAACATGGTTTTAAATTCTCTGTGCTTGAGACTCCTTAATTTACTTTAATGACTGTTTCTGCCAAGTATAAGGAAGTAGGTAGCACAATTCAGCACTGTCCTTAGCTCTGCCCCCCAAGAAACTGTATTTCTCAACATAATTGTAAATGAAGCTCTCAGGGTGGATTTACCCAAAAGAGGAGGAGGAGGCAGTGAGGCGCCAGCACCATCTGCGTCTGCGCTCGATGCCGAGGTCGTGGGACACAGCTGCACAGCCCTCCTTCCTCTGCATCCTCATCCAGATCACATCTAAATTTGGCCCTGTGCCACAAATGCAACACTTTTAGGTGTGCAGGTTAATGATTACTGTGAGCACAGATCCAGAGTTCGATAATTTCACTTCTTCTTGCATATACGCTTTTCAGAATAAACTATGTAGAATTGTTTCTAGGAAAAACACTAAGAGCTTCCCAAGAAATTGCCACATCCAGTTGAGTAAGTACTGTCCTCTAACCTTGGCCCACTTCCTCCTGCTTTGCAGTGCCTGAAATGGGTTTCTTTGTCCCACTCACTCCTGAAGCTGACAAGTCGTGGCAGTCCTGTCCCTTGTTCTCGGAGGAGCAGCCTTGGCAGCAACTCGCTCCCTGCCCAAAGGACAGCAGGATGAGCACCTTGTGGATCTGCTAGAGGGACTGGCTCCTCACATTGGCCATTGCCCCCTCTGCAGACCCACTTACACAGGATGAAACAGGTCTGAACTCTATCGGAGAAGGGGCAGGTTGCTCTCCCTTTTTGATTCCCTCTGGCAAAGCTCAGGAGACTGCCAGGGAGGAGTGGAACACTGATTAAGCAACAACGGTGTTTCTTATCTTATGTGAGGTACGTAATGATCTGGGTGACATAGTTGCTAAGTTCAGGAGGGTGCTCATCTAGTATTGCATTCAGGCTCAGCCTGGGTCTGTGTGTAGAAAACATGTTCCACCTCACCTTGCCATGGCAGACCAACAGCTGAGGAGCTTGTGAATGCCATAAATAGTTCTTGGCCTTGGATCTCAAGGGATCTCGTGTTAGGGTTAAAAAGATTGTATGTTCAACGAAAAGGCTTATGTACATAGTTAATGTATGTTTATTTTACTGCTGATCTTGTTGCACTTTCTGAGTAAGCCTCGTAAAAGTAGATTATTTATTATATTAAAGGAGATACATTATAGATTATGGCATTTCATGTTAAAGCATAACATAGAAAATAATATCCTCTCTGTCACAGACAGCTACACTAACCATGATGCACACAGCATATGGAGATTACTGGCTAGTTCTGTCTTTCTGTCTTAAAATAGTCCAAACCTCCTGAATTGAGAGCAGACCTACTTTGTTCCTGTGGCACTGACCATCCTCCCGGAGCTCCAGCAGAACAGCTCCCTTGTGTAAATGAATGTTACTCTGCCTGTCTTTCCTCTTGCTTTGTCTGCAGGCGAGCTGATACCGATGCCTCATCCCGTCCAGACAGTCCTCCACTCTTGCTTGATCTATGATTTGTCCCGTCTTGCCGGCCGTTTGCTTTACTGCTGTCTCTTTACTTTGCCAGGACGGGGTAAACAATGACTTCTTTTTGTAAGAAGCAAACACTTAATTTCTTTCTGATTTTTTTGCTCTGTGTGTTAATGCCCTACTTCGTATGAGACAAAACATCTGCCTTTGGTTTCATAATCTGTAAATGGTTCCTGGTGTTGACCTTTGAACACAGCGAGTCGATTCCCGAAACCATGGCCATTACTGAGCGTCACATGCACCTGCTGTAAAAATGTTCTGCTGCATTTCTGAACCTGAAATAAACTGTAATTCTTGATGGGCTTTTATTATTACTTTCTGGATGTGCTTGAGTGGTCTTCTGTCTCTCATACCATCATCTCAGCATTCCACACTCTGCCTGGGTTGGGACTACAGGGAGGATTTATCAGGGATGTGTGTTGCATCTGGATCACTGGAGATGTCATTAAAGGGGAGATGGGGAAGATGTAACCCTTTGGGAAGCATCCAGCCTGTTCCCTTGCAAGGGGCTTGGAGTGCTACAGAGATGTTTTGCTGGGAAATGGATGAATGTTTTTCAAGCAGTATCTGGGATTCACTTCATTGCTGGGGAAAATATGTTTTGGGGAGATTCAGGCTAAGCATAAGGTTAGGCTGAGTCCTCCAGAGCTGGAGCTGGAGTTAAAATGCGCCTGTATATGTGCTATGTCTGGAAGGGATTTCCCCCGAATGTGCAGATGTCTTGATTACTCAATTCCTCCTTCAGATCAGTGTGAGCCAAGTAGCTGCAGTTGGTGCTTGGAGATGGTCTGTGTGGCACAACAGCTTCCTGTGGGAGCACCGCAGTCACTAAGTTGGTCCTTAGGTTTTGGGAAAGTAGAGAGCAAAAGGTGGGATGAGCAAAGCAGGAACATCCCCGTTGGAGGGGTGTCACCAGTGGCTGTTCCTGAGGGCAGTGTGTGCACTCCCCCTCAGTGAACAGCAGTGTCACACATGTCCCCTCTGGCTGGAGTACCTTACGTACCCACAGGAGTTTGGTTAGAGGCGTTTGGAGTTTGGTTAAGCTTTGGTCAGAGCTGAGGCCTCTGTGCTGGGTAACAGGAGGAGCATCTGCTCCTCTCCAACCACTGCACTGGGCCATTGCTGCCAAGGGTCTCCTGCTATGCTTGGCAGGTGCCATCACCCACTTTTTTAACCTTTCCCAGTGACATCTCCTCCACATACCCCAATCCACTCCGCAGCCCATCTTGTCTGATCATTCCCCGTTTCATCAGAATCTCATGTACAAAAGATCTACTCCAAGAACAGTGTTTGAAGCAGAGAGTGGTGAGAATTTTAAAGCTGGCTGGGGAAAAGCTCTTCCAGAGGATATTATTTGCTGCAAGAAAATTAGAAAGCCTATGACCAGCGACCTCCACACCTGTGATGTGATTGTCCCAGTTCTCTGGCGCCAGCAAGTCAGATGGGAGGTGGTGAGGATGAAAGCTGAGGCTGTGCTGGTGGCCAGCTGATTCTAATCTCACTCTCGCTCTTTTCCTTAATATGCATGTTCTGTGCCTTTTTCTCTTAACCTATTAAGATAATTTTGTATATGAGTTATTTCCTTATATCTTGACCTTTTGTTTTAAATCTCCCCCTCTGTGAATTCTGGGTTAT
The DNA here is from genome assembly GCA_035041135.1 of Platyrinchus mystaceus. NCBI lineage: Eukaryota > Metazoa > Chordata > Aves > Passeriformes > Tyrannidae > Platyrinchus > Platyrinchus mystaceus. The sequence goes on along the minus strand of JAWWLV010000005.1, from coordinate 27,851,534 downwards.
TTTTTGTTTTTTTTCTAGGCGACCTCCACGAGCTGTTCCAGGAAGATCATCCTAACACACACATTTCTTTTGTGTTACATGCAAGGTCTTTTGTTTTGTTTTTTTTTTTTTTTTGTCCAAAATTACCTTTAATTTGCACTAGCCTACTTGTAAATGAAAGATTTTATTTTCAGATGTCAAAGATAAGCCTGGATGTAAAGAAAATAATAAAATTCTGACTACAAAAGGAATGTGTGGTGGTTTTACACTGAAGGGTCTACCCACTCTTTCTCAAATGGAGCCATTTACACCGTTTGGAAGAAATTGCCTGGGCTCTGTGGAGGCTCCCACCCTCCAGGGTGGTGGACAGAGGGATGGACATTCTGCTGGGATTCCAGCACTGCTTCTGAATTCATTAACCACCAGGATTGCTTCATATAAATGTCTTTGGCTTAACATTAGCAGTAAGAATAGCCAGCAGGGTCCTAAAACATGTCTAACACACCAGCAGCAGCACCTGGCCGAGCAGAAACTCGAAGGAGGAGATTGCAACAGTCTCTAGACGGATGAATCTGCACAATTATAAATAAAGTGCAGCTGCTCTGACCACTTTTTTCAAGCTAAACCTCTGAATTCCTTGCAGGCTGCCTTCACTGGAGCATCTGAGCTCAAACAGCTGTAAGTAGCTACCTCTGGGGTTCCAAATGTGTCTGTCCCTATGGGAAAGATAAAATCGGGGGATTTAACATTTAGGAGTTGTTCCTGTTTTGGGTGCCAGAGAAGGATATGGAGAGTAAGGCTGGAAAGAAAAGGGAAAACTGATGGGTTTTACTGACTTTTTTTCTCATAGGAAAAGAAAGGGATATCTCAGAAACCACAAAGGTAAATCAGGAGGCATCAGAGTCCAGGCTTTGTTTCAGGAGCACAAAAAAGATGTTTCCGGGTAGTGGGGAGCTGGTGGTGAGAGGGAGCTGCAGCCAGGCTGCTCAGGAGATGGGGACAGGGGAGTGGGGGAGATCAGTCTGTGTGTCTAGAAGGGGCCTGAAAACCCACAGGCTCGTTTTCAAGCTGGGTGTGACACAGCTTTGCTGAATTTGGGCAATTCCTCTTGTTCCAGCTGATTTAGGTCTCTGCTGACTTCTCAAATATCTAGGGAGCTGCTAAACCACCTGCATGAGCTGGTAAATGCCAGATGCTGAGTTTGCTCAAATTATAAGGGAGTGCAAGCCCAGAGAGCTGTAGACTTACACTGATTATTCTTTCTTCTCACTTAGACTTTGTCTTTCAATAGAAGAGAGGAAACAGCAATGGTATTAGGAAAAAGGGGAAAAAAACCCAACTCCAAAAAAACCCAAATCCATGTACAGCAGTTGTTAGGAGGGGGAGATAAATAATCATTTTTGCCAGACCTTTGAACTGCATGTGCTAAACTAGGAATTGCAGGAGCTGGAGAGGGTCCAGTGATTGGCAAAGTGGGAAAGGGAGAAATGGAGGCTCCTACAATCCCAGGAACACAACTGTCCCAGGAATGGAGCAGCTCAGGTTGGCTGTATCTTTCATCTGTGGAACTCGTCACCATCAGGTAGTGAAGCAAAAAACACCTCAGCAGAGTTCAGGAATTGTGTACTTTGGGGAACTACTACAGAAGCAACAATGTTTGCACCCAGCAAGCTCCTGAGGAGGTTCTGCCCATGCTTCAACCTTCCAGGTAAGAGGGAATGGGAACAGGCTGAACTTCACAAGCTGCTTTTTTTTCATGTTTCATTGTTTAAAAATCTGTTCTGCACTAGGGGAAGCTCTCACTGTATTCTTTCTGGGGTTTGACATGGTACCAACAGATGAACCAACAAATAAAAGGTGGATGATATTGTAGCTGAATGGCCTTGCCTACAGCACCCAGCTGCCAGAGGGCCTCCAGGCATTAGGCTAGAAGGCACAAACTTGTTTCTTAGGACGTTTTATGGTGGTAAACCCTTGACACAGATCTTTACCTTCTTAGGAAATATTTGATAAAAAATATTGTTGAAAATAGGACTCCAAACTTCATGGGTTTCTGGTGGCCATTTCTAAAATATCCTAACTAGAAAGACACGGGTACTGGTGTGCTGGGAAACCCTGGAGTGTTCTTTAGCATCAGCTCACAGAGTGACTTTTTGAAGAAGCTGTTTAACCTTGTCTGTGCTGTTTCCAGCCCTCACTGGTGTTTGCTCTATGGCCAGAGAGAAGGAAAAGGGTGCTGCACCAGCTGGTGCCATTATGTGTTCCAAGGCTGCTTTTCAGTGAGTGGGTTAGGACCAAAATCCTGTTTTGGTTTTGTGATCATTCATGTTGTTGCTGTTGCCTTTCACATCACAAAGTTAAAAAAAACTTAGTGGTTACTGTGGGAATTGAAGAGATACAAGGATCTTACCTTCAAAGACTAAAGCTTTCCTCTTTCCAGGCTTCTCAGATCCAGTCTCTCACATGGGGAGGGACATGGCCCCCTGACAGCACAGTTTGGTTGGCTGACGCCTTTCCCTGCAGTAGAGGCTGTAGATGGAGATTCCAGACCACATGTGTCAGCAGCTCCCCCAGGAGCAAGGCTTATCCCCAGCCACTTCAGTTACTCTCATTTGGCCAGCTTCAAATCAAAGGACAGTGTCCCACCGAAGGACTGATCTTAGTGGACTCACAAACGTAAGGGAAAGAAACTTCCTTGTAATGCAAAACAATGACTTTACCATGTGTTGGTTGCATCATGAACCGAGGACCTGTTTCTTTGGTCTCAGTGGGGGCTTTGTCAGAGAATGCTTTGCTCAGGTAGCAGATGCTCAAAGGGCATCCAGCCTTACTGGATGGGCTTAGAGTTATGCCAATATCTTGTTGTGTAGAGAATATTCTGACCTCAGGCATGTAGACAAACTCATAATGGCCATTTATGCAGCAGCTTAAGTAACTTAACTAGCACTGCAGGGCATGTGTCCTCAGGAGAAGGTCAGGGAAGTCCCAGGGAAACCCTTCCTGGCCTTTTTGTCTCCCAGTCTCCTCTCCCTGCCTCTCTCTTGCATTTTTTCCTCCTTCAGTGTCCCTTTATGCATCCAGGCCATGGACTGGATTTATATTTTCACCTCCCAGCTTAGGGAGAGCAGGTATCTGTGTGGCCAAGCAAGGGGGAGGGCTAAGCCTTTCCCTGCAGATCTCTAGGCAAGCACTGAGGCTATGCTGTTCTAATCCTAGAATTCTATGACTCATTGTAAGGAGGAGCTGGGCAGAGCAGAGAAGCCTGCGGCTGTGGGCAGGGATGAACCTGCCTGTGGCGGGCTGGGCTGGGTGGCACACAGCCTGCATCCACCTAGAGCTGGGTGGATGGGGCCTGCTGCATCAGTCAAAGCCCAAGGATCTGCACAGGTGATCCAATGGGTTCCTGCTCTGGCTGAGGTGATGGTGGCAGCCTGTGCCCATCTCTACCTGGAATGTCTGGGCGGTCAAGGTTTGCTTTTCCTAACCCGGAGCTGGTTTTGAGAGCATGAATTCGGGAAAAGTATTTTTGAGGAAATATTTCTCCTTGGGGGAATGGGTACAGCAGCAATTCTGCTTTCTTGTAGCCTGTGATAGACAGGGGCCAGGCAGATGACATTTGAGTTACTTTTGATTTACACTCGATCTGTGTCCTACCAATGGGCTCTGTGAGTCAGCTTTGGATGGCAGTGTTACACTGGCATTAGCCCAGGGTCAAATGGGACATCCTGGTCACTGAGCAGCAATCTGGGAAACCTCCCTGTGAAAAAAAAAAAGTCTCCTTTCCAAAGACCTAAAAAATGTCATCTTGACTCTGACATCTGGCTACTCTGTGTTCCCTGCGAGACCGGAGCATGGGCTCCAAACTGCTGCAGGTTTTAATTAAAACCAAAATGAGATGTAGTTGTCACCATGACGACAACAGCAACATTTAACACTTGGCAGGAGCTGTAACAAAGCGCTGGAGGTGTTGGGGACTCCACCGGGGATTGCTCATTTCCGAGAAAACCCGAGTGCACCAAGCGCCTGCTCCATAGGATGAGATCCTGATGCTTGCAGGGATGGGGTAAATTGAGCAGAAAGTTGCACTTCTGCAGTGCTGGGTTTCCAAAAGAGAAAAGTTTCATAAAAACCCAGGTGATACCAAGCGTATCCCTGTGCAATGAGGCTGGGGCAGAGCATGGGCATCCCTTCCCTCTGGCATTGCTGGCTCAGGAGGGTTTTGCTCCCCGGGGTGGCCGGAGCAGGGCTGGGGCTGCCGAGGGATGATGTCAGATGGGAGCAGGGAAAGGGAAAGCGCCAGGGAGGCCCTCCCGGCACGCGGGCCGGCTGTCCTGGCCTGGACTCCAGTGGGACTTGTTTGCCGGGAGCGCCCTCTGTTGCGGTGTGAGCGGTGACAGAAAGACAGACACCTGACAGACGGTGCCGGACGAGACCTTGATAGACCTCCCCCGCTGTCCCAAACAGCGAGGCATCTCCCCAGCTGGGGTTGCACCCAAGGTGGGGCTGTGCTCAGCTCCATCCCTCTGGGTGAGGGTCTGGCCCTGCAGCGAGGCCTCATTAGCCTCTGGAAAGAGAGATGAGGAAGGCATCATGCCCTCTCACCCCCTCCTCTCCCAAAGGATTTAGGATAGTGTGGTATCTGGCAGTGTCACTGAGGCTATTCTGGCACCAGTGACTGTCGGGGTGCAGGTGAGCAGGTACCCTTGTTTGTGCTCAGTCCTGCAGATCCCTCAGCACCCACCACCCTGCACCTCCACCCTGCCCACAGTGACCCTCACCAGCCCCTTCCCCGCCAGCCCCTCCGGGGAAGTGCTGTCAGTCCCCAGTGCACACACTGAGGGCCCGTGGGACACATCTGAGCCAGATGTGCATTTCCAAGTGGTGTTTCTGCTCAGGGGATGGACATCCCCCTGCTCCCCCACCCCCAAATTCAGATATGGGTCTGCATGACCAGAGCAGACACCAGCCTACTTGTCTGCACCCAGAACTGCTGCAGGGACCAGCTGCTCTACAGGGCTCAGCTCCTTTCTTCACCAAACCCAAGCAAGTCAGGTTTGGAAATAGATGCTGAAGGGAATGTAAACATGGTCCTTGCTGCTGTGTGAGAGGCTTTATTGGGTCAGGTGTTCTCCTCCCCAGGGCTGTCTCCCAGCAAGGACCTTTGTACTGCTCACAGCAGAGGGTCCCTCCAGGCCAGGCCTACATGAGGAACCTGGAGAGGTCCTCCTTGATTTCAGCCTCATCCCACGGCCCATGGATGTTGTCCTTGAGCAGCTGGAGGCGGATGAGGCAGTAGGGGCAGAGGCAGGAGATGGTGAGCAGCAGCGAGGCAAAGAGCACGGCGCCCACACTGGAGATGGTGGCCAGCCCCGCCAGCGCCACCAGTGCAAACAGCACTGTCACCCCCACGTAACACCGGGGCGTCCGGGCCTTCAGCTTCTTCTGCAGCATGGGCCAGAGGGCGAAGATCTGCATGGAGAAGGTGACCATGACGAAGGCGTGGAGCGCACGGGGAAGGCGGGAGGCCAAGCACACCGAGGCGAAGATGGCCATGTTGAGGGACAGCGTGCTGGACACGATGGCAGCATTGGCGCCATAGTCGAAGAAGATGAGGTGGCCCAGGAGCATGAAGGCCGACATGGCGTAGATGGTGTCTGTGCTGATGGACTCGGTCAGTGTCTTCAGCACGGGCGAGAAGCCGTAGGTGAAGGCGGTGAACACCAGTGTGCTCTTGAGGTCAGCCCAGCGCGTCCGCCCGCTCTCCCACCGCCCGGCCCCGCCGTCCACGGCGTCGAACAGGACGTAGCCCAGCAGCGAGGAGAGCAGGGCCGCCCCGAAAAGCCCCTGCGGGCTCAGCATCCCGGCGTCCATGTACCACCAGGTGAGCACGAAGACGCAGACGCTGCACAGCTGCTGCACCACCGCTCCCGACTGGAAGACGACGGCCCAGTAGCGGTACTGCCGGGCGTGCACGTTCTTCCGCAGCTCCTCCAGGAACCGCTGGTCCACGTAGTTATCGGGGAAGGGCTGTCGCTCGTACAGCACCTTCTGCCACCGCCGCACGGGGACCGGCTCCATGGTCCCGGGACGGGCGGGGGCCCCGCGGACGCGGCCCCACTCACACGGCCCCGCTCCGGCCCCGCCCGGGCAGCGCCGCCTCCGCCGCTGCCGGCGCCGCGCAGGGGCCGCCGGGCGCGCGAGGCCGCCCCCTGCCGGCCGGAGCCGCGGGACGCGGGGCGGGAGCGGGATGGGCCGTGCGGGTCCCCGGGGGTCCGGCAGGGCTGGGCACCGTCACCTCCCGCCGGGAACCCCCGCCCCGGGCTGCGCTCCCCGCTCCGAGGGAGCTGCTGCTCCCCGCAGCCGGCTGCGGGTGGGATCAGGGGATACCCCAGCTCCATGCGGGGAGCTGCCCATCCCGAGTGCCAAGGCCCGTGTCCCACACTCAGGCTGCTGCCGAGGGGTGCTGGGCGCCGCCTCGCTGCTGCCTGGGCCCCCCAGAACGGCTCGGCGGGAAGGAGGGATGCTCCTGCCGTGGTCCCACACTATGAAGGGCTCTCCTCCTGCAGCCCCAACGTGCCATCCTTAAGCGGCCACGGAGAAGGGCAGAGCCGGTCGATGGGATTTGGCCTGGTCCTCTCTGTGCTTGGACATCCCCCTGCGTGTCCAGCGTTGCTGCTGGGTACGTGACTCCAGCCTGTGCTGCAAGCCCCACTCCCCGTTCCAGCCCAGCGAGGCACCTGCTTTTCTGGCCAAACCAGGCTCCAGCAGCCAGGTCGGGAATCTAGGTGTGATGGTATAAGGACACAGTGCCCTTCCCTGAAGCTCCTGCCTGCTCGCAGCTCAGTCTTGCCCCACTCCCGGAGCCTGCCAGCACCCTCGAGAGTGGAACAGGAGGTGGGAAGGGAGAAGTCGTGGCTGAGCAGGGCTGGAGAGGTGCAGCTCTGCAAGGACATCCATCTCCCGCACTGCCCATTCCCGAGCCAAAGGGGCTGAGCTAGTGTGTAGCAAGGGGACAGGGGCATAATAAGGGATGCAGAGAAGTTTCACAGAGGCCAGAGGTGTTTTCCCTAACTCTGTTTGTGCTCAGGTCAGAGCCTTCCCAGCCCTGGAGAGGTGCTTGCTGCTGAGGAGCTGCTTACTTTGGCCTCAGCTGAGAGGCCTCAGCCCAGGGTAAAGCAGCCCCGAACACTGCCCTGTTTGTGCTTCGGGAAGGGGCGTTTGTGACTGTCCTGTCACGGTGGGAGCAGGCAAAAGAGCTGAAGGTTGTTTTCACCCCAGCGCCTGCCACAGGGGATTCTCCAAACAGGATCCCTCCTCATCCAGATACGTGCAGAGCAGCAGGTAACCCCCACACTCCTGGTGTGCCTTTCTGGGGGGCCTCAGACTGAGCCACACCACAGTGACATCTAAACTGTGCCACCTCCCAGCCCCATATCCCTGTAATTCCTCCACAGGGTAGGAGCAGCTGCTTACCCTGTGCAGGTACTCCATGCTGAGGGGTGATGCCAGCAGCTTCCAAGCCAGGATGGAGCTGGACTAAATTTTACCTGCCCTACCTAAAAGCCCCCAGCCCCATTCTTTGCACAGAGCTGTGTGTGCCCCTGTATACACAAGCGGGTGCCCACAGGGACAGGGAGTTCTGCCAGCTCCTGTGATTGCTGGCATTGCCTGGATGCCCAGTGCCTGGGAACTTGATATTTTGAACAAAATGTCCTTCTCCTAAAGTCATGGAGTAAAGCTGGGACATGCAAGAGGAAATCTGGGAGAGTAGTATGTCACTCATGCTCCCCTGAGAAGTGCCACAGCCACCACGGAGGAGGGACACCCATGGGCACTGGCAGGGCAATGCCGTGCTCTCGCTGGCAGTGGTGACAGCAGGTTTGGTGTGACTTGGCCCTGGGGTCTTGTGCATATCTGTGATGCTCTGGGGACTGGGAAGAGCAGGCTGGGCTGGGGCTGGGGCACATGCTTCCATGTGGTCAGGTCCATCTGGAAACCCCAATGGAAAGGGGAGAAAGAATATAGGTGAGGAGTACTCCTTGTGTCCCTTGAAGTCTCTGCTGTGGGCCACCAAAGTCCCCCTTGGAGGCAGGGAAGGGTGGAAGCCTGCTCTGGTTAGTGACTGGCAGTATCCCTGAGCCATGCTGGGCAATGCCAGCCATGGTGGCAGCAAAGCAAAACCCTCCAGGAGCTGCCACAGCAGCAGCTGTAGCTCCCCATGGGATGCCCAGCCACTGGACAAGGGGATCACCCTGGCACAGGCTCCGCACCCTTGGCACAGCCAACCCAGTGCCAAGACCCACAGGGCCTGGAGCCCACGTGGTGCTTGGGGGACCCCAATGGGCTCTGGGGAGGAGCAGCTGCCACTGCTGTGCTGGCACTGGGTCCCCTGGGAGGGGACAGTGCATTGCTCAGCCACGTGTGAACACACCGCTCACGGTCCAAAGGCCAGCTCAGCCCTGCCCAGGTGGCCCAGACTTTGCCTGCAGGTGAATGACTCGTCTGCCTGCAAAACAGGCAGGACCCACCACGGGACCTGCCACGTCACCGTCAGTCCCTACTGGACAGAGGGGAACACGTGCTGTGGAGTCATCCCTCGGGTCATCCCTCAGCCCTCCTGGGGCTATGTGGCCAGCAGAGCTCTCTTGGCAGGGACAAGGAGTAGCTAAGGTCAAGGATGCAAAAGCTGTTTGTGAGCATCTTAATTCCCACTCTGGGTTCCATGCCACAACACCTCCCTCACCTCACAATTACGTGTTCCCAAGTGCCACTGGCCTCTGAATAGGCTGTAAGATGGCGAGTGCTTTGAGCCCCTCTGCTGAAATGCAGGAATGAGGAGCTGGATGCCACGGCAGTACAAGCTTTGGGTACACTGAGGACCCATTGGCTTGGCCTTCCCCTGCCCTTTGCAAAGGGACCCCCCTGGGGATTTGTTTTGTGTCTGCTGGGCTCTGAATATTTGAATACACTGCTAAAGCTGTTTGGAAGGAAGGCTGGAAAAGGTGACGGGCTGGGACTGAAATAGCTGGGACTGATCCAGACCTCCACTGGAGATATTCGAATATCAAACTATCCCGGGCACTGTGCCCCCACTGCCAGCTTGGAGCTGCCTCCAGGTATGTCTGATTCTCTGTGGGGTGGGACCATCACTTGTGCCACAGAAATAGGCTTCAAAATAACTAAACAGCACAGTCTGCTACAGGTTTGAGCTTGCCTGGGACTGTGAGGATGCACATGGATCCTACACCTCACCCTGTCCCTCGGGTAGGGCTCTTCCCCTGCATCCCTCTCGTGTCACTCCACAGGAGTGACATAGCACAGTTATGGGCCCTCTGGCTTTGGTTCTCTGCCAAGAGATCCCCCAGCCTCCCCCTTTGACCCTGGAACTGAACCCTCCCTCCACAGGAATGTTTTTCAGGGGGGGAGGTTGGCACAATTCCAGCTGCTGAGTTTTTCCATGTCCAGAGACCGTCTCCTGCCTTAAATGGTCCCACCATACAGGCTGTGTCTGCTCTCCTGCAATCATCTATTTAAGGATTTTTTGGATTCAGTCCCCAGCACAGAGTGGGACGATTCCAGCCCAATGCCTTGCAGCTGAGCTGAGCTCCATGGTGGGATACTGGAGCAGATGGAGCTGGTTGCCCTGGGGTACCCTGCAGGCGTGTGCCTGGACACAGGCAGTCCGGTGCTGCTCCAGCTCTCCCAGGCCTCTTCTTTCCTTGTGTGCAGGTCAGACTCCCTGGATCCAGGTCTGTGTTCCGGTCCCAGGGAAACCTCACAGGAGTGTGTGAGCCAGAAGGTGCATCCCCTGTGCAGCGACGTCCTTGCTGTGGGCAGCCTGTGACACCGAGGGATGCTCCCGGCACAGCTCCTGCTCACGGCCTCACTGCCCAGACCCCTGAGCCCTCCTGTCCTACACAGCATCTTCCACCCCCCAGGAAACCTTTCTGCAAGCTCAGGTGAGTCCCCTACTGGCTCAGCAGAGGCCCCACTGTCTGTCCAGTGCTGGTGGTGCAGCCAGGGCGGGGAGTGTGCCATGATCCACACGGGTCTCTTATCCCAAGGCTGGACAGTATGGGAGCACCAGAAGCTCCTGGTAGGGATGTCACTGGTGTCACTATCTAAGCTCCCTGTCCCATGGAGAGGATCCTGCCCCAGGATTCAAGCTGGAAATTTGCTGCAGACCCCATAGATGCATCTCTGGCTGGATGGCCCCTACTCAGTACAGTGAAGACCTAAATGCTGGTGAGTTGCCATTTTCCCTTGTGGCAGCATCTGAGGGACACAGGGGACAGGGTGGGCAAGACTTGGGAGCTTACAAGGGAGAACAAGGGCAGTGGGAAGGGAGGCAGTGGGAAGGAACAGCCAGAGAAGGGGGCAACTTGTACCCTCCCAGACAATGAGCTGAGATGAGGAGGTACAAAGGCTGCTGGAGAAACCCAGTGATGCCGCTCAGGGCTGGGCAGAGCAGTCCAGGAAATTGGGATTGGGTCTGAGGAGCCCAGGCTGGACTGGCATCTATTAGGGCAAGGTTTAGGATTCGCTGAGCAGAGGGAGAAGGATGTGAAGACTGCTGCAGAACTTGTTTGAGGACCTGGGGTAGGAGAGGTGCGATGTGGAAAGGCACATGCTTGCAGGGGCGTGACCTCTGGAAGTCACAGCACGTGGGGCAGCTGTGAAACTGAGTTCCCTCAGTCCTGGCATTTCCCAACAGTCAGCATGGATCAGAGAAGCCCCATGGCAAAACACCCTCCCCACTGCCCACGCTGGGGAGAGGCACAAGCCAGCCCAGCCAGGGCCCTGCCCAGCTCCAGGGCAAGGGCAGCAGGGCTTGTTCTGTAGGGGAACTCCATGAAGGCCAAGGTATCACCCAGAAAAGATGCTTTTGTTTTCTAATCTGCTTAAAAAAGTTTCCCAACCCTAGGAAACTGGACATCAGCAGGGTGCTCCAGGGTGGGCCAAGTCCAACCTTCAGCTGCCCAGGTAAGCTCAGCTCAACCCTCAGCTGTATGTGGCACAGCCCTAAGGCAAAGACATAGGCAGAAAACCAAACCCTTGCCTGTGGGACCTGAGCATGGGTTGGCATGGAAGCTGAAAGGTGAAAAATTCCAAGATTCAGGAGCGAGGAGGGTCTTGCAAAAGCAATGTACCACTGGGGAGAGCTGGTGACCAAGGTGGTTGTGGCTGGAGCCACACACCAGCTTCCCTGTCTCTCCATCACCCTGAACCTCATATGGCAGCCACTTCTTTCCCCTTGCAGCTCTGGGACACAAAGCAAGAGGTGTGAAGGGACCTGGAGTTTCTTAACAGGGATTTTACTGTCTGCCCAGGGGATATTTTTGTTCTGTAAATGGGGAGGGGGATGGGGGATGAAATACTTTTATAGGAAGGGTAGCTAGGGTAAAATTTGGTGTGCACAGGTCAAAAAGAGGTTGTAACTCACTGCTTTAGCCTGGTGCACTGCAAGAGGATCCTCCTCTCTGTGCTCACCTTCCCATTTGCCTGGTAAAGAAGCCTTTGTTCAAACCCTAACCCTCAGCCTGGAAACACAGTGATTTCACAGGAGATATTCACCCCAGGAGCCCTTCCTGCCCTCTTCCCATGAGCCTCCAAGCAGGAGCCCATGTGCTTGGGAAGAGCAGTGTGATGTCGGGGCTGAGCACTTCTTCCTGCAACATGAGCTTGACTTACTCTGGAACACAGGGAAGGAGGGTCCCTGGGCCCAGCCCTGCGAGACGTGCATGTTCCCTTGGGAACATGTGGGTCCCTGAGTAGTGACATTCCTGCTACCAGCCACCCTTGCACTCATCTCCCTGTTTCTAAATATCTGCCAGGGCATGGAGCCAGGTGGGAATTTAGTTTATTTTAGTAGTTGGGAGAACGGGGAAGGGAAACAGCTGAGCCCGTGGCATTCCCTGTGTGTGCCTGGCTGGCCTTCTCATCTCTCATCCCCACCATTTGGATCTAGTGGAGGTGCTGCTGCTCCTGCACAGGCCGTGCCACCCTCCTGGCACATTCCTGGCACTGCTGACCTGTGGGATCACCTGCTTTGGCCTTGGTTTCCATGTGGCCATGGAGGGAACCCAGCACTGGTTTGCACCAGGTGCTTTCCCAGCCCTGGGGTGAGAGGGTGAAGAGGGCAGGGGAACACTGACAGCCCACACTGTCCTCCCAGAAATGAGGGCCAAAAAAAGCTTTACACCTCCATCACGAAGTTTTGCCATTTCTCAGTTTCTGCAGTGAAATTTGCTTTTTCTTTTCCCAGGAGGACTCAGACGGCAGCTGTCGGGAAGAACCGGGGGGGACCAAGGCACCCACCACCTTTGTTCACCCCACTGCAAGCCCCTGGTCCCACACCACATTTCCATCCTGTGATCAAGAGTTAATTTTGACCGTCTGTGTCTCAGCTGCCAGGACCGTTTGGATTTTCCCTGTTCCACCAGCCCTGTCAGATGGCAAGAGAAGCTCCTTGGCTGCCGACCACATTTGTCTTCTCCAGCAGGCAGTGGCCTCTGCACTGCTGTGACAGCACTGAGCTGAGATGCTGCTGAAGGTTGTACCCAGAAGAGCTGCCAGCCAGGCTAGGAGAAGGTGGGTCCCTTCTTGAAGCTGTTTTCCATCTGTTCCCAAGCACTGGCTGTAGGAAATGGTGTTTTCTGTCCTGCAGAGGCTTTGTAGTTCTGAAACAGGGCCGGGAGATGCTGGAGCCATCACTTAATCTCCTGTTTCTAGGAAAAGTTAAAATTTAAATGAAGGCACGTGAAATGAGCAAATCAAATACAAATGTTTTCAAAAGTGGCGTTCCCATCTCAATTAATTTTCTTCATCTTACTTAAAGTTTGGACTTTCCGGTTTTGAGCTGCTGAAGAGGGGGCTCAGAGCCAGGTGGAGGAGACCTGGACCTGGCTGTGCCCCCCACAAGCCACGCAAAGGGGCTGTTCCAGTTGGTCCTGGCTGTGGCTCCATCCATGCTTTTGGGAGCTGTGGCACTGTGCCACCTGTGCCAGATTTCAAGGCTCTTCCAGGCAGGATTGGGGCTGGCAGGAGATCTGAGCAGTCGCTCTCCCGCATCGGGTCACACGGCCCCTGCTGGATGTCACCGTGTCCCGCTGTCCCTCCCTGCTAAGAGCTGCCCAGACGCTCCTCGGCGCCGGCCCACGTTAATTAACCCTAACGAGGCTCCGTGCACAGCCAGCGCTTCGGTGATCCGGGAATCTGCAGCTGGATCAGCTGGTCACTGCGACCGCGGTCACAGCCCGGCATGGCGTCCCTGGGACACAGAGGAGTGTGGGAGCAGGAATCAGCGTCCATGCAGGGGCGTGTCCGGGACCCACATCTGGGACCGCAGAGGCACAGCCCATGTATCAGAGACAGTTTGCCGAGTGATGAAAGAGCAATTATCAAGTCAGCTGAAGGCAGAGTTGCTCCCGTGTGATTTTCCAAGGAAAATTATTCCAACTCCCTTCCCCCCCCACTCCCAGCTTGTTTCCTTTCGGTGAGAATTGCAGAAGAAATAAAAAAATGGAGGATTTTTTAAAGTTTTATGCTGGTTTGCTGGATTGTCTCCTGCAAGTGGTTAACGGTTCAGAGGAAAGTCTCCGAAGCAATCTTGCAATTTACAACTTTTCCTTTACCAAGTAAGAAACGGTCAGGAAATTAAACAGGAAATTGTGTCTGGAAGGAACAAAAGTTACGTTGTCAGAACCTGCTTATGAAAGATTTACTTTATTTTAACCAGTAAGGAGCCAAGATCAATAGTCAGAATAGGAAGGAATTTGTGTGAATTAAATCACATGTGAAAAAAACACCAAACAAACAAAAACCCAACACTTGGTAAAACAAGAAGCCTTTGTAAAGAGCAGATAGGGAGGAATGGGAGAGAAGTCTTAGCCACTGCAGCAAACAAGTGCTGGAAAGTGCTGAAAGGAGAAGGCCCAGTGTGTACCCCAGGATCAGGTATCCCTCCAGAAGTCAAACACTGCTCCACAGCCTCCATTCCCAAATCTCCAGGAGATGCTCCACAGCCAGTAGGACACGCAGGGCCTGTTTGAGTGCAGTGGACAAGCACTGCCCCATCACTGCGCAGGTAAAACAGCAGCACCTTCTCTCTCCTCCCCCTCAGAAGGTGCCCCTTGGGTGGCTGCCTCCAGCTCTCCCTACCCATGGTACCAAGCACCACAACCCAGCTTTCATTCCCAGTCAGCAGAGGGGTGTTCCCCACCCAGTGGATGCAGGGTGAGTGGTGGCTCAAATTCAGCCCTAGAAGGGCCAACCGTTTGTGGGAATTCCACCAGCTCGCCTCACCCTGGCGTTTTCTGTGAGGAATTTGGCCAAGAGCAAGCCAAAAAACCTTGCTGCAAACATGCAGCAACTTTGAGAATCCCGTGCAAATACTTGCTCCCAGGTAACCCCACAGTCCATTGGGTTAATTATGGGCTCTAGTTGAGAGATTGGGTGATCTGCAATTGTTTTTACCATTATACTGCTCATCTTATCAGCGGCTGAGAAACAAGCTCAGCAAGCACTGCTATGTGGGTGTGTCACAGGTGAGGCACTGAAACCCTTTCTGGCTGACCCAGGCTCTTTTGGCTCCTGCCTGGTGGGGACTGACTTGAGGGGGCTTTTCCTCCAGGATCCTGACCAGTCACTGCCCCAGTTCTGCTGAAACGATCTGTGCTCTGTGACAGCTCTTCAGCTGTGTTTGCTCTGAGCTGTGTGTGGTCGGTCAGGTAACGGGATCGTAGCGTGCGGGAGCTGTGCCAGGAGAGCAGCGCAGGGGCTGAGCCCGTGTGGCTTCACAGCCTTCTCCCCTGCTCTTGAGGAAAAGCTCCTGGTGATGAGGCTGGAGGAGTTACAGTCCAGCAGAGGCTCACAGCGGAGACAGTCCCACGCCGTGGCAGTGCTGAGGGAAGTGCTCTGTATGGAAGCACTTGGCAATGGGTTAATAAGTGTTTACCATCTCTCCCAGCAGACAGCTGAGCAGTTGTTTGAATTTCCAATGCTACATGGACAGATTTCTCCACTGCTCTGGTCCTGGCCATCCCCAACACTCAGAGTTTGTGGGATGGGGGAATGCTCTGTGCCTGCTGGGTGAGGTGTCCGTGGGTGAAACTCTGGCAGCATCCACAACTGAGACAAGTCCTACACAGCTCCCTGGGGGTTGTGTCCAGGCAGGAGGAACAGGGAGGCACCTGCAGCCAGAGCTCACGTCACCTTGCCCCCTCCAGCTCTGCAGGGAGAGCTGTGGCACTCCCTGGTGTGGTCACAACAGCTGCAGGTGGGACATGCGCCGCTGCTCCCACAACTCAGGGAATTTCCCACTGCTGCGGCAGTTCCCTGTGGCCAGCATGGAGGCGTGTCCCTGGGCACAGAGGCTTTTCTTGGCCCTGCTCTGGGTCCCTGGAGGAACAGCTGGACCCTCCCCAGCATGCCTCTGCTCGTAACCCTCCCCCAGATTCCCCCCACAGCCACGGATCCACGCTGTGCCAGGTCGTAGCTCCAGCACCACGAAAGGCTGGAGAAACCCTCATGGCAAAAGTGCTGTCTCAGGCCTTGCTGGTGCCATGAAGTGGCTTCTCAGCATTTTTCAGGACTTGCCTCACCCCCATAACTGTCTGGGCCCGCTCCTGGGGCAACAGGACCCGGCCAGGCAGTGGAGGGAGCAGTGCTGGGACAGCCGGGCTCCCCACTGACCCACTGGGAGAGCTGCCACTCACTCTGGGGACACGGAGCAGGCACTGCCAGAGCCACCCTCTTGGCCACCTTCCTCTTGGTATAACCCCTACTGTGGCTCAGTGAGCCTGTTTTCCTCTGTGAGAGGCCGGTGTTAAATCCCATGGGTTTCTCTGAAACTTACCCATGACTCCCACAGGAATTCCCAGTGGAGTCCCAGCCTCTCCCAGCAGCTCGGAGCCAGGTTTCTGGTTAATGCCTGTAAATATCTCCAAGACGGGTGTCAAGAGGTTGGTGCAGGACTTTTCAGTGGTGTCCAGTGACAGCACAAGGAGCAACGGCCATAAACTAAAACACAAGAAGTTCCACCTCAATGTGAGGAAGAACTTCTTTACCCTGAGGGTGGCAGAGCACTGAACAGGCTGCCCAGGGAGGTCATGGAGTCTCCCTTTCTGGAGAGATTCCAAACCCACCTGGACGTGTTCCTGTGTCACCTGCTCCAGGTGACCCTGCCTTGGAAGGGGGGTTGGATTGGATGATCTCCAGAGCTCTTTTCCAACCCCAGTGATTCTGTGGTTCTGGCTAAGCTGCAAGGTGTGGGGCAGAGGGCACTGCTTTGCACCCTGGCTCACAGCTGTGCTGTCATCCCCCCATTTTCCAAACAGACATATCAGGGATGCACTGAGGATGCTCCTGTGACAGTCCCCTCCTCAGGCACTGCAGGACAGGCTGTCTCTGTCACAGGATGGTCTGTGGTTTGCTGGGAGGGGGATTTAAACCCCAGCCTGTGAGGAGGTGGGACACAAAGCTGGAGCTTCTCCCTCATCCCTTCTCCTCCATGTGCTGCAATGCAGGCCTGTCTGCTGGCTGTGGCACGTGGAGCTCTTGGAAGGGCAAGGGATGCCAGGTGTTAACAAAAGCACAGAGTTACAGGGTGAAAAATCAGGAAAAGAACAGGCACAAAGACTCTCCAGAGGTTTCCAGTGCTCCCGTAGCTCAGCCCCGCGCTGAACCCTGCAGGCACCTGGGAAGGCTCCAAGGGCTGGGTGATGGGGCTGGAGCTGCTCTGGGGACAACAGCAGCTGTGACCTGGGAGGGCCCTGATCCTGCCCGGGCTGCCGCGAGTCGCCCCGCCCTGCAGGCAGAGCTGTCCTTCCTCCTTCACAGTCCTGACATTTCCAGCGTGGCATCCCCGTGACTAATCCACCTGTGCCTTCCCGGGCTCCCCGCAGGCAGGGAGAGCTCTGTGTCGCTGCTGTGTCCTGCTCTGCTGCTCCCACCGCGTCTCCCGTCCTTGGGAATCCAATCCCGAGCTGTGTGTGAGCCGCAAGGATGGTATCCCTGGCTCGGTGTAAAGCCACACTGCAGATGGGCATAATAAGGCTTGGTTACCCACAAGATGCCTGTGGTTTTTGATAATAACTGTTGTGTTTTTCTACCAGTTCAGACAAACGTGCCAGTGCCAGGGAAGGCTCCCCCCTCTGTCGCACATGACCCTCAGACTGCCCTGTATTTCCTGAGCATCTCCCAGCAGCGCTCTCCAACTGGCCCCTAAGTGTGCTCAGCTCCCGCTCGCACAGTAGATACAAATATGCGCCGAATCATCTTAATGGCCCCTCACACACACAGGGTGAAGCCCGACCCCGCTGTCCCTCACGGGCCCCCTCAGGGTGCCCGCAAAATGGCGGCCGGTGCCACACCGCCCTCCCGCCCGGAACTACTACTCCCGGCAGCCCCCGCGCGCCTTCCTCTCTGGGGGGGCCTCCGCGCTAGGCAGCTCGCAGAGAAGCCTGATCAAAATTAAAAAAAAAAAAATTAAAGCTGTCGTATCGGAGCGCCTTTGCTTAAAATGTCCCTCGGAACGGAGGCAGTGACGGTTCTCGCGAGCTCCGCGGCCTCGGGTTTGGCCACCAGCCGCCGTTTACCGCTATGGCGATTTCCCTTTAACGGCTCTCCTGACGAGGACACCTCACGGAGGGGGTCCTTGGAAGGGCCAGGGCACCGGCCAATCGGCGGGGTCGGGAGGCGGGGCCAGCGCGCGGGCCGCTCAGGCCATTGGCTGACGGGCGCGGAGCGGGGGGTGACGCGCATCCTTCCAGCTCAGCGCGTGAAGGGGTAAAAGGGGCGGGGCCGGTGAATGGGGGGGTAGTAACGGCTGGGCTCGCGCGCCGGGAGGGGTCGTGCGCAGGCGCCGCCGTTGCCCCGCAGGCAGCGCGTGCCGCCGCTCGCGCCGCGCTCAGGGAGGGGCCGCGCGCGACAACGGCCGGAGCCTCGCGCCGCCCTCACGGAGCCGCCGCGGCTGAGGGAGGATGAGCGGCCGGGGCTGAGCGAGGATGAACCGCCGGGGCTGAGCGAGAATGAACCGCCGCCGCTGCACGGCCCGCACGGGGAGAGCCGGGAGACCATGAGGGAGCCGCCCCGCCGGCCCCTGGCCCTGGGCTCCTGCCTCCTGCTCTGCGCCCTGCTCTGGTGAGTGCCGGCCCCTCAGCCCCGCCGCCGGGGGGGAGCCCCAGCGCCGCGCTGCTGCCAGCGCTCCCTGGGAGAGATGCGGGGATGCGGCCCTGAGGGATCACAGGATTGTGAGGGTTGGAAGGGAGCTCTGGAGATCAACCAGTGCCTCCTCCTCAGCCCCCCCCCCCCCTCCCCCCCCAAGCAGGGCCACCGGGAGCAGGTGACGCAGGGACGCGTCCTGGTGGGCTTTGAACGTGTCCGGAGAGGGGGACTCGTCGACCTCCCCGGGCGGCCTGGGAAGAGAAGATGTTTGTTTCTGGGAACACTGGGATGTGCTACCGTGCTGGAAGCGCGGAGCCAGGTGGTGGCTGTCGGGAGGGCGATCCCCCGTGAGCCGCAATAGTCACCTGGTGCGGACCAGCGGCGGCAGGTGAAGGCTGAACCCGCACACCGGGGTTCAAAGTTACCTACGTGTGTTGTTCCTTCTCTGTGTTTTTACTGGAGGCATCCTTGCCTTTCTAATCTCAGGCTGAACTCTTGCACTGTTCTCTGAAAGATCATGATGCTTTATTCTTGAAACCCTTTTTTCTGAGTCTGTCAGGAGTTGTGTTGAATTAAACCCAGTGAACCTTCTTTTTTTTCCATTGATTATGCCTTTCACAGTGTGTTTCATGGTGATTACCTCAGCTACGTTTTGTTCCAACATCTCCTGTTTACTTTGTTTTCCAACTTCCTTAAGAGATGATATTTACCAGAACACAAATATTAGGAGACCATATTTCTGTGTGGTAAGTTCTGGGCCTCTTAAACTCTGGCCCTCTTTGAACTTGGTGAGTCACTGTTTGAGAACTGATAGGCAGCAAACTGCAGATACTGAAAACTGAACAGCCACAATTGTACTGCTTTAGTATGTTCCTGTAGGTTGTTCAGATAGTCTGCTTAAGACAAGAAATAATCTTGAAGTTCTGGCTTGTCTCACCATTGAATCCAGTGGAACGAAGAAAGGGAGCCCAGGCATCCCCCAGTACAGAATGAGTTGTAAATCTGGTGCTGACACTTGTGTTACGGGGTTTGGACAGTCCTGAAGTGAATTTGGTTCGTGTCACTGCATTTTTGTTTTTAGAAGATGAAAGTGAGTGTAAAAAGTGCTTAAAAACTCAGTTAAAACAACAAGGTTTGATCAAGTGAGCTGTGAGGCCCATGAACTCAGACAGCTTTGCTCTTAATCCTTGGACAACTAGGTTTCTTCTCACAGAAGGTTCTAGTTGTATAGCAAGGATTCTTATTAGGAAATTCTTAGGAAAACAGTTTGTTTCTTGCTTGGAGTGCCTCGAAGGCTGATAATCTGTTCCTGCCTCCAGGTAATTTGTTAGGGAGGGTGTTCTCAGCTTGATGATCAGCAGATGGTCAGAAGTGATTTTTTTTCTTGCTGTGTTCTTAATCTGCTGTTTTAACAGCACTCTTTAGTTTGAGGAGAAGTTCAGGCACCTATTCCGTGTTGGTGAGGGAATATCACATTGAGCTCCTTGTTGGAATAATATACCTGTCCTGTAAATCCCTGACAATTCTGTGTTCCTCTTGGGTATGGTTAAGAGACATAAATTTGCATTAGAGAGTTTAAAATGCCCTGTCTGCAGGATGGCATTGTGACTATGATCATGTTGGAATTGTAATTGGAAAGCCTTGAGATCTGTTGATTTCTTCATTGTTGCTGGATTGTGATAAGTTGTGATGTATTTAACTTTTTACTGAAATCAGCACCTTTGTTCACTTAAGAAGTTTAGAAGCTTCAAGTAGCAAATGGAAGGATTTGTGTTATAAATGTTGACTTTTTTAATTTAGTTGTCTTGACATGTAATTTTCAAAGGATTTAGTGCTATTAGGAAGCAGTAACCCCTTTCCTTACAGGTGAGTCTAATGGTCAACAGATTAAAACCAAAAAGGCAGGGGAAAAAAAGCAGAAGACAAAACAATTGTTGAAAGAACACTCAGGGCTGCTTGGACTCCCTTATCTTTTTTTTTTTTTTGACCTGGGCTTTGTTTTACTTTTGGGTGGATGTTGCTTCTTTCTTTGAATTCAAGCATAAATTAGGAACTTTTTAACCTCCCATCAGGCATTTTCAAGCTCACCTAAAGAAGTTGGTTCAGTGGGGTAAAAATCAAGTGTGCGTGTGTGGGGAAAATAGTGATTTGACATATTTTTTTAGTGGAAGGTGCCATCCCGGAAGTGAAAAATGTGACTGTGTATTAGGGAGTGTACAAAAACCACAGAAGCTCAAGCACAGGGGTTTGTTGGCCAGTGTCACTTCAGTAAAAGCCACGTGATGCTCTTTGGTTTGGGAGCGCAGGGTCGGAGTTGTCTGTACTGGAGGTTTTCTGAAGCTGGAACAGACACAGCTCTGACAGACCTGAGCCAGGGAGAGTGTTCCAAGTTTCAGAAGAGTGGGATGCCTGCATGGCTTTAGGGAAATACTTTTGATGGAGGTATGGCTTAGGAATGTAGTGCTCTAAAAATAATAGGCATCTGTGCAGATTGGAGCTTTGACTGTGCCTGACAAATGGCTCCTGTTGTCCTGAATTGACAAAGATTTTCTTAATGCTTTAGTTAATCCCTTTGTGTGGGTGATCATAATATGAAAAATATGTTTAAAACTTGTAGTGCTTTGTAGTTTGACAATATAGAGAGCTATAAGTGGAGAAGATTTAGGAGCTTATAGGAATACCAGTAGTATCAGGAGTGAGACCAGCTGCGACAGTTGTTTGAATAGTAATCTGTATAAATTGTTCTGACCTCAGCTTTTGCTGCACCTGCCGGGTGTTAGCTGTGAGTTTAATAAAGAAATCTTACAGTAATTTGTCTTTCTATCCCAGAAAGTTCATGGCCACATCCTCATCTATTCAGCTTTTATGAGCTCTTATCCTTGGGTTTACAACCGTGAGTAAATGGAAGATGGGGATAAGTGCATGTGCATGTCAGGATTCTTGAGTTGTTGTTACTCTGTGAGTATCCCGTCAGTGATGTATGGCTTGTGTCAAAGTGGTTTAGCAGCAAGATGTGCTGGGTTTGGGGGAAAACCCCTGGCTTAGTAGCCCTGACTCTGGAATCCCTAATGAGTGTACCCTGAAAATTGTGAAGGTCATGCTGGGTCAGTGGCAGGTAAAGGTAAGGTAAAGGTAAATGGCCAGTCTTCACGAGCGAAGATTTGGGAAAGGTCTTTTTACCTTTCAAGCCTGCGCAATGGATTTTTTAGGTGAGACACAGCCTGCGCTGA